>JARHVA010000790.1:3897500-3977500 GCA_037957365.1 Torreya grandis
GAATTTTGACATGTTTAATTTCTATCTCTTATTGTTTCTTATCCCTATCATTAAATGACACCCCACATCTTCACAATAGACATTTTCAACTATTGTTTTAGCTAAATCATGATTTCAGATGAATTTTGGTGTTATCAAATAGATCTATGACATGGTTACCATAGGTAGATTGATTAGTTCTTGATTTAATCTTTTTATTATCAACTTGTCTAAATAAAGGCAATACTTTCAAAGGAAGCACCATCATTTTTACTAACTCCTGACACATGAAATATGAATTCCCCTTATAAACCCCTAGTAAATTTGATTTCTCTTCATATTAAAAAATCACTCCTTGAACAACATGAAATTTCTATTTTTATAGGATATAGCTAGGAGAATCTACATCAGGCCACCAAATCTATATTTTGAAATCCAATTATTGTACACATTTAGCTATTATACGATCTTCAAAATGTCTAGGCATAGAAAATTATTGAAAAAGTATTTCCATACCATGGCTAAGAAATTGTTGTAGGTGGGAGAAAAGGTGGATGACAAATTTATTCTATAAAAATTTTAAAATTAGGGTAGAGGGTGAGTATTTATAGGACAAGGGAACTGACTGACCAAATGAACAATAGACTGGCTGCATTAGTCATCTAATAGTGTGGCCTGACATTATCATTTGATAGTTTTCTTATCCTATTACTCAACACAACCATTTGACGCTTGTCATTTGGTGTAGAATAGTTTGCACATTCCATTTGGCATAGCCATTCGATGTAGCTATTTGACATAACTATTTGACACAACCATTCATCATAACCATTTAGTGCATCCATCTGGTGAAGCCATTTGGTGTGGTCATTTGGTTCATCTATGTGCAATGTATCCTTTTGATGGTTTTATTTTATGTTTATCTTTTGGTGTACCTAAATGGTTTAATGAAAAATAGGAAACTTCTTGTTTTCACTCCTCTAAAATAATCATAGATTTACCAATGCACATTGAGGATTCACCACAACTACGATTCAAATTTTCCTAGATTCGCTAAATATTTCCAATAGGTTATCTAGTAGGGCCTCTTAAAATTAACCATGAAATAGAAAGAGGAATGATTATATTCAGTCAATATGAATTTATTATACTATGATTATGGGTATGATATTTTATTAAATGTTATTTTGTACATTTGTTTATAAGATTATTATTAAACTTAATAAAAATAAAAATTTACATCCTTAATTAAAAATTATAGTAAATAATTATTTATTTAAACAAATGAAATAATAGTTTATTATTTATTTTATAAATTGAATACATTGAGACTTATAACATTTATAACATGAATATATATGTGTATATTTAGATCTTTTGAATTTCATCACTTTAAATACTTATTTTAAGTCTTATTACTACTTTTAGATTTGATTAGGTAAATGAAAGGCTATTGTTATGCTAAAAAAATTTATAGGTTTTATGTTACTCAGAGTTACCCTTATTGTACTTTTTGAATTTTTAAATACCATTAAATATTGAGAGAATAATCTCAATTTTAGTAGCACTATCCTAAATGATTTTTTTACGGTTGAACGTAGCTCCCCAAGGCAAGTCCCCTTGATACATTTTGTCAAATAATCATGTATGGTTTATGTCAATATTAATCATATATTTTTATGGATCCCTATGTGTGAGACTTGTATTAGTTTGGATCAAATTTAAAAATAGAGCCTTGTCCCTTGATTAAATTTATTTACATTTAAAAATTTAATATTCACTCTTATCAAATTAAATTTTATATGATCACAATAGTTAAATGTTGGTAAAGTTCATATGGATTGTCTAAATTTAACATTGCATTGCTAATAAGATGGCAATAAATTTGTGCCTCGAATAATAACTTCTAAGAAAATGATGATGATGATGATGATGATGATGATGATGATGATGATGATGATGATGATGATGATGATGTATTCTTAGTGGCTTTATTCATTATTGACAGCATATGATTGTCTTTCTAATGTGGGTAAATCTCTTTCGGTATCAAAGAAGAATAAATATCAAAACTAAACTTTTATTGAAATCAAGACAATTTATTAAAATTAATACTTAGAGATAATTATTTATGATAAGAACCTCATCAGCAACCAGTGAATAAATTTTTAAATCCCTCAAAGATAGTCTTTTGAGGCTAATTCTAGAAGCAGTTTGTGAGGACAAAATTTACTCTTATTCTAGCCTTAAAAGTTGATTTGGAATCAATGTGGATAAAACACCTAGGAATGATATTTTTCAAGTCTGAAAGATGTAACCAATTTATGATAATGTTAAATCATCATTAAATTAATAAAATAAACTTTGTCATTAATTTTACTATATTTCTCTAATGAGATTCTAAATCCAGTTTGTATGAAACTTTGGGAGAATTTTTTAAGAGGTTAAAGCCACTTTGGAATGGTAGATTAATTGGTTGTTTTCCTCATAATAAAAATGTTTTGTTTCATAAAATGCAAAATTTATAACTTAGATAATGGCCACCATGGTTATAAAAAATTATCTTCTTCTCTTGAATTAATACCTTAGGTGGTTTTTCACCTATATATTAGCTTAGAGTTTTGTATGTTTTGAAAGGTCTCTTATTGTAGTGGTGGTTTTATTCATCTTTTGATGTATTCATTTTGGGTTATGATTACCCTACCCTTCTATATATCTAGTTATACACTTTTTACCTTAGTTTGAGTTTGGGCCTCAAATATGAAGGGTTTTGTCTAGCTTAGTTGCCAATGAGTATACTTGAGATAGGGCCTTATAGAAGTTATTTTGTATTAATCCTCTTAGAATGAGTCTTGTTTTAGTGATAAAGATTAGTTTTATTGTTCACATAATTCTCTTTTTTAGATACCTTGGTTTTTAATAATTACATATAGACAAGCTAGTAGTGAAAGAGTTGCCCATAAAAGTAACATGTTTTGATCTGTCTATTTGGTGAAGGCCAAATACCTTTAAATCTAATTTAACACTTGTTTAGGAATGGGTGAACTATATATTACCCTAATTATATATGAGAGGTGATCATCACATATATTTGCACATCCTGGGGAGCAGGTGTGGGATTAGAGAACTAACCCTTAAGATGCCCCCTAGTGTAGGTGTTATCAACTAACTTGAGAGTTTTCTTGGAGAACAATGCTTAGGAAACTAACCCTTAGTATGAAATCTTAGTGGGGGAAATTGACTTGTAATTTTTTCATGTTATTAGGAAACATGCTTAAAATATTTAATTCTTAGTATGTTACTTAATGATGAATGGTATGGTATCCTTCCTTGCACATGTATGTTTTACTAGTTTTAGTAGCATGCTTTTCTAGTTGATTATTTATTGTGGATAGTGACCTCATTGATTATTGATAATTGAGTTTGTTATCTCCCGTATTAACCATGGACACATTTTGAGGTTTATATAGGGGATGAAGTTTCTCAAATTAGTGAAATTCAGAGATTGTAGAGTCATTAACCACTTTAGAATGAGAGGATATAAGTTCCTAGTCATGCATATCCTTGTCATGACTCTATGAGAAAGTTCTTGGGTAGGCACTTATACTTCATAATTTCATAGATAATGATTGATGACCTTCAGTTATATCACTCATTAGAATACATGACTAGAGCTTTAGAAGCTCACCTATGTGATGTACTAGTTCTCTTGTTGGCTTAGATCATAAATTATTGTTTGGTGATAATGTCTTATGGATGAGGCTATCAAAAGTGTAAGGAGAAATGATTTATACCTTGATTCCATAGAGAGGATATGTAGGTTGCCCAAGTTATGGCCGGGGCATTAGGTCTAGGTTCGTAGACTAGGTTAGGGGTGTTTATTGTCTTCTTTTGTGTTTGGATTCATACATCTTTGATTGGATAGATATGTTTAATTTTAATTTAAGTTTGATTTGATCCTTGTGTGGTTTTCTTAAACCATTTCACGTTAAATTGGATGGTTTCCTTATCTCAAGTACCTTAAGAATAGAGTTATATAGTGTTAGATGACCCCCTCTTGATGAGACTTAAATTGATAACTATGTGTTAATTAATTATTATTCAAGCTCATTTAATTTCTCTTGGGTGTCAATTGGGTTATGTGTGAATAAATTTGTGATCCAAAAATTCAAGAAATTATAATCAGTACTTCTTAATAAGTTGACTTGTCTCACATCTTTAACCAAGATATTAATTATTGATTTGATTTTAACCTATTAAATTTGTAATCTAATATTAGAAAGGTCTCATGGTAGAAATCAAGGTTTTAAATAAATTTTGTAATAAATGTGTGTGTACACTCCAATTTTACCTTGACCAAATCAAGTAGTTAAAAATTAAGTAACCATAGTAAATAAATAAACAACAATAAAATAAGAAAAAAAATATTACATGGGTTTTGGGGTAAAATTTTTGGGCATTACATGAAATGAATCAAGATAGGTAAGATGTTCCTTCCTAGAATTTTTTAGGGATTTATATCTCTCATGGAGATTATAAGCCAAATTTCCTGATTTTATGAGTATTAGACTTTTTTCCTAGGTATTTTTAGTGTTTTTAGGTTTTTTTGGAATAAATGAAGATAATATGTTCAAATGTACAACTAATTATATAACATATGGTAATTTTACATTAGATACAAGCTCAAACAATAGCTAATTTGACTATAATCATAACTACCACAAACCAAAACAAAATTGAAGTATTCGGGGATACCACACATTATCAAGATTGGAATAGAAATGGTACATAGTGGGGGAATAATATAAGGAGAATAAATTAAATGAATTTGCAATTAACTATCAACCAGGTAACACCCTTGTTGACGTACCTTGAAACACTTGTCTACAAAGAAGCTATTGATTCCGATCATTTTGAAGTGTCTTTGGAACAATATTTACCAAATCTACCTATAATACCTATTAGTCATAATCAATATCATGAAAGTAATAGTAAAATATGGGAAATGGATAAAAATGGTATGGGTATGATATGGTAAAAGGAATAAGAATCATCTGAGGAATAGTATGGGAAATGAATGAATACCAAATGGTTTCCCAAAGTGAGGGATTTGGGAGATAATGGTTTAAATTAGTTAATCATAGTAATGCTTGAGATGCATGATATTCTATCAAATAAGTTATAATATGAGAATAAGTTGGTTGTAGATACGACATAATTTTTTTTAATAGGCTCTTAAATGGTCTAATTTTTTTGTCATTTATCATCCAAGAGGTCTAGCTCTTTCAATTTTACCACTCTATACACCTCATCATTAATGACATTCTATAGATAAATTTAGAGTGAAGGCAATTTGATCTTGATAGGAATAATGGCCTCATAGCCAAAGACTAAGGTGCATGGTGTGGCACTTGTACGTATGAGGGTACTAGTATGGTAAGCCCATAAGGTGACGAATAATTATAAATTCTAATCATGACCACCATCATTGACAATATTTTTCAATATATTTATAATGGTTTTATTTGATACCTCAACTTGGCATTACCTTCACTATAAAATTTCATGGACTATGATTAATTTAGAATTTGGTATGGAGGGATTTTATGTCTTTATTTTTGAATGGGCCACCCTTATTTCATATAATGATAGAGGGAATGTTGTAGCGGCATATGAGGTGATGGTAGATGAACTTAGAGATTTTATTATGAGTTATATAAGTAAGGGGTATGGCCTCTATCCACTTAGTGAAATACTCCATACTAGTTATGATATTATTGTGTCTATTAGAGGAAGTGGTGTTTATTTTACCTATGAGATCGAGTCCCCAAGTATAAAATGACCATGGTATAGTGATCGGTTGGAGCAGTAAAGAAGGAACATGGATTAAATCAGTATGTCATATAAGTGTCACACTTCCTAATATATTGACATGTGTATCTCTCCATTGTTGTCCAATAATACCTAGTTTATAGGAGTTTATTTGAAAATACTAGGCCACTAGTGTGGGCCCCCCATGTTCCTTCATGTACATCATTCAAAAAATAATTTGGATTTGAAGATAAATAACAAAGTAGAATTCCATCATAGCCACAAAAATAGAGTTTATTTCCAAGTAAGGTATGTTGGGCTCGTGATGGGTCTAGAGGAAGAATTTGGTCATGGAGGTAGGTTTTTAAGCCTTGGTGCCAAGGGGGATTGGGACTTGTAATATTGCATACCATCTAAGAGTCTAGGTGTACATGAGTTGGTTGAAGAAGGTTCTCAATAGGAAATTAATACTCACAAAAACTACTAGACACTACTATCATAGACCCAATGGTTTTCATGCCATTTTCTAATCTATTACAAGCCCTTGGTATTTTTTCAAACTAAAAAGTTTCAAAATGTGACTTGAGATTATTGACCATACTCTTGTAAGTTATAATCTTGTCATATATACCATTATAATAGTCTATAGCATGATTAATTATCAACTTGGAATCCACATAGATCTACTAAATATTCCATTGTATGGTTAGATGGGGTCTTGTAATGAGTGATTCATACTCAACCCTATTGTTAGTATAATGGAACCAATATAGAATGCCTTTAGAATGAGATCCCCTTATGGTGTGATACACATGATATTAGACCTAGATCTATGAGATGTGAATGAGCCATCAAAGTACAATGTCCACTATTTGGACTCAATAGTTATTGCTTCCAAAGTCAAAATTGATTCATTTAAAAAATCAAAGATGAGTGGTTGCATATCTAATATAGGGGATTTATCAAGTTAATATAAAATAACTTATCCAATTTTTTATTTTGATATTCCACATTAAATTCACTCAAAAAATTACCTATTTACCCATGTAACCATTTAGATTGGCTTTAGATAGCAAATATTTGAGTAGATCAATCTTGGTGATTACAATGTTCTTGTTATTAAGCATGTAGTGATAAATTTTGGGAAGTGAGCACCATTACCAAACAAGCCTTTTAAATTGGCATATAGTTCTTCTAATATGTCACAAGTTTCCTACTTAAATAATATACTACATATTCTTTACCCTAATCATCATGTTGAGCTAAAAGTGCCCCCAGGGCATGCCCTATTACAGTTATGTAGAGTAGTAATGGTCTTATTCATGTAGGCGGAAACAATACTAGTGTGATGGATAAATAATTATTCAATTATTAAAATTATTGGTGATATCTTGTATCCCACTAATATTCTACACCTTTATTCAAAAAGTGAGTAAAAGGATGGCATTTATCTTCCAATTGGGAAATAAACCAATGAATGGACTAAATTTTGCCTTAAAGACTACATATCCATTTTAGAGTAAAAGGAGGAGGAATGTAAATAATGGCCTTGACCTTAGTAGGATCAAATTTAATGCTTCAATGTAACATAATAAATCCTAGATTTTTTCTTAAATTGATAACAAAGATGCACTTCTTAGGATCAAGGCACACCTTAAAGTCATGAAGTCTCTCAAATATTATTATAGGACTTCAAGATGTCCTTCACATGTCCTAGATTTGGATAAAATTTCATCCATGTAGTCTTAAATAATGTCATGTTTCATGTCATGGAAGATGATAGTCATGTCATGTTGATAGGCTGTTGTGGAATTATTTAATCCAAATGACATGAATTGATAACATAATGTCCCTTATAGAATGGTGAATGGTATCTTGTGATGGTCCTCAAATGAAATATTTATCTGGTTATATCTTGACAAGCCATCCATGAGGGATAACACTCATATCCTATTATTGTTTTGACTATCATGTCAATGCTCAATAAAGGGAAGTCATCCTTAGGTAATTCATTTATAATATATCTTGTAATTACACAAAAAATTCCTTGAGGCTTCTTGATAATTAGAATAATGTTTGATATCAATTTTTAGTAATCCAATGGTTGGATGAATCTTTCTCCCAATACTTACTCTAGCTCTTTATTAACTAGAATAGTAATGCATAGATGCATTTTTTACAACTTATTATTGATTATATTGAAATCTATATGTACAATGATTTGATGTATTACTAAATATGGGTCTAAATTTGACATCTATAAATATGACTAGACAAAGATGTCGATTAATTACTTTAGGATAACAATAATAAGCTCACATTCTACAATAGTGGGGGATGTGCCCAAGTAAATAATTTTGGGGTCATCATGGGTTGTGATGTTCACCTATATGGTATTTTATACAAGGATTGGATAACCATATTTAAGGATAGTAGATAATGATGTAAATTGGTCTTCTTTATTTGCTTATGAGACAAAGCTCACCCATGTAAAAAGAATCAAAATTGGCCATGTCTGGCAGTGGCCAATTATTGAAATACTTTGAAAATTATTGCACCAATTGTTTGAAGAATTTATGTTATTATTTAATGATGTTATCCCCAATATAAATTCTTAAACCTAGAGGACATTGAGAGTCCTAATGAGATGAGCAAACTTCTCCATCCAAGGGTGTCTAATATAGATTTTCACCCATAGACTTGTCTTTTTCTTACTTTTTATGATCCAAAGGTGCCTTAAAAATGTTTTCACTAGAGAGTCTAAATGTTTTAATTTATTTATGATTAAGGAAATTTCCCTACTATTAAAATTAGGTGATAGGGTCTAATGAGAATTCAAAGCCTTGAGTATGATCATCAACTAGCAATCCATCTCATAGGCCCATGAATTTAGATATGGACTCTTCATTATAGAATTCATAATATTATATGATTGAATCTTGTTGGTCCTAATAGATTAGGTTAGGATGGAGGAGGGAGAGAAGATAATTAGATGTAATGGTAAGTATAGCATTGATATTAAAGAGGTTCATGTTAATAAACTCATCATAGGCACTATAATGGGATGTTATATCATTATTAGGAGTATTTTCATCAATCAACAAGGTAGTATCACTATTGAAATCTATGAGGTCACCCATAAGTAGTGTGAATCTAAGACCTTGATTTCCTACGTGTATTGTTGTGGGTAAAGGTTCAAGAATTCCTTGTGCTTTTTCCCCAATACCTTTTCCATTTTTGTCCATAATCTTATTGGGAATGGGGTACATAGTGTTTTGATATCAAGTGGAAAATATATCACCATAGAACCAATCTCCTTTAGAATTAGTGGCCTGATCTTGACTTGGACTTGAAATTATTTTTATAGATCATGTTGGGCCTAAAATAGATAATTTTGGGCCTTCCATATGATTTAGGATATTTGGTAAACTTACCAATGTGAAAAGCATTTTGAGTGTGGTATGTTGCAATGCTAGCCTCTTCAATGGTAAAGTGAGCATAAATTAATTTAGGAGGTGGATTAAAAGAAGTGGGCATGAGGTCACTAAGTTCAATGTAACTAGACTTGGGAGATTTATGAACTTTTCCTTTATTCTTTTTATCTACATTCTTAGTAATCAAACAATAATTATAGTTCCAATAATTAGACTATAAGTTTTTAAAATATAAGTATGGTTATAAATCTCTAGGAATATTGACCTCTAATTATGAATTAGGGTGTCGACACTGAAAATGTGTCTACACCTTGGTCATCATTCGTTCACCCCCCTTGTCCCCCATTGACCCATATCCTAACCCTTGTCCTAGCTCCCTCCATTTATCAAATTAAAATAATTAAATATTTGGCCCCTTTCCACCTCACCCTTGCCACCTTGGATCCCTTCCTTGGATCCGCCCACCTCTCTCCTAGCTTTTATTGCCCAAATCTCCCCTTTATCCTTCCTCTCGTGTCTATTTATGTCTTCCTCAACCATTTTCCCATGACCCCTTGACCCGGCAACGTGCAAGAATGGACAGAGGCTAATTTTAGCCTCTGTGCCCATTCTGCCCCTGTCAACGTCGGTCATTATTCGCCCGATGTCGGTGGTTCTGTCAGTGTCGGCACCCTTCAAAATGGTTTTCTGCAACCATTCTCTCCCCCCACGAATAGAACTCTTTAGATGCTCTTTGGCATTCATATTCTCCTTTTTCTCCACCTCGTACAACAACAGCAACAAGTACAGGCACTCTACATCAATCATTTCTTCTTGCAACAGGCCTTCCACAGCTCCAACAATAGGATCCTTCATTCTTCAATCGACAAGTAAGAGGTAAGCAGTTTCATTGTTTCATTTAATTATTTCATTTGATTTCATTTACATATTCCTATCCACTGTCTACCACTTGCCCTGTCCTTCCCCTGAGAGGCTGAAAAGCCTTCTCAGACCCTGTCTCCCATTCATCTTCCTTTTGCCCTGTCACCCTTTTAGTCTAGTCCCAGACAACATTCTCAGTCCCTCAGACCCAAGACAAGTCCCTCAGACCTCTAAGCAATCCCTCAGACCTCTAAACAGACCTCCCTGACCCTCAAACAAGACCACAATCCATTCTTTGCAACCATAGAACCTGTCCACAGTCTTGAAACCTGGCTCGACCCATCCCTGACTACTGCCCCAACCGACCTTGGCTAGTACCCCTACCGACATCGACAGTCTAACCGATGTCGAAAACCTTTCTGATTGATGCCAATAATACCACCGACGTCAGTGACTGTGCAAAGGCAGACAGCTTCTAAATAGGTATGCATTTGCCTTAAGTTCTTTCTTTCTATTTTCCATCAATTATTACTTTCTATTTTTTATTAACATTCTATTTTTAACAATGGACTGACATCCTCCAAGGAGCCTTTGCGTTTCTAGGACCAAGCTCTTGCTTGGCAGTCCACCCTTTTGTCATCTAACATTTTTCATGTTTAGTGTCCTTCTCTTTCAGGTGTCATTCCTCCACAACCAAAGAGGAGTTCTCACAACGTCTAAATTTTGGTGCGCACGTCTACAATCTGGGTATGTATAAACCCTCATCTATTTTCTTTAAGTTTCTCATTTCGCTATCTTTTGAATGGAGAAAGTGATTTAGCGTAAAAACATTCTGGCATGCCCGGTGGGACCCTAGGGTCTTCCTTGGGTTTCTTTCCTTCTTTTCATATAGGGTGCATTAGGATCCTCCCTTTTCACCTCTTTCTTCTTTTCTAAAAATGACATCATAAGCAGGAATAAAAAGAACTTTTCCTTTCTTTTCTTGCATTTCTAAACTAGTCAAAAATCATATCCTTCAACCCTTTCTCAACTTGTTTTTCATCCAAACTTAACATTTCAACTTGGGGCTTAAAACACTTTGCATTCCATTTCTGCTTGTGCTTGCATTTCTTAGTCCACACTTAGTAATTAAAAAAATGCATATTGAATTAATCATAGATCACTTGATGTTACATGACCTAAACCACTTACACTAAATCTAAACATCAAACTTACTTGAGACAATGCCTGACTGGGATTTCATCCCCCAATAGATACCTTACCCATCCTGGTGATCCTACTTGGATTTCATCACCAAGGGGAAAGCCCACTCTATTCTCTGGCAGAGTCTAATCTCTAGGGAAAGTATATTTTGGCTAAGCGAGACTAGCTTATCACTAGGCTCGTGAAGTGAGGAGAGCTTGCTCCTTAGCACCAGGCCATGTACAGAACCTAACCTAGACTTCTTGAGCACCTAAACATAACCTGAAACCATCCATAGACTACCTCTTCTAGGACCCGACTCAAAAGCCAATCTTCCTGCACACATTTCTAAGGCATAAGCCACCATGATCCTAATAAATTTCTAGGGATTTAACGCTTAGGATTTTGCCTATGCTCTTCACCTTTTTTGTTCTTATCTGCTTGTTTGAGCTTGTGAGGGCAACCTTTCTTGCCTTGAATGGTTCTGACTCGTAGTCAAGCCAAGGCTCTAGTCAACCACGTGAGGCATCAACCGCTTCCGTATACTTCATCCATAACTAGTCCTATAATGGAGTTCCACTCAGAGACTGAAAGAAATCCTACTCGCCCGACCCCACCCCAGACTCCTATTGTCCCAGAAGGGGACCAAGATTTTGCATGATTCTTGGACCTCAATGTCAAAGCCTTACATCACTATCTCATGCATAGCCAAATGCGAGACTCCTTGGGCAATCCAATTTACAGAATGCCGACCTCTCTTATTGCGACTACGGCCATATCGATGGCATCCGTAGTTTAACCTTTAGACACCCAAGCTATCACCTCGACTAATGACCAGCCTTTTACCAACCTTCTAAGTGTGGCCTCTCCTTCCATCTTGGGGCCCACTTCCATTGGGGTTTCGGCCCGCTATCAACCTTAGCCCACTTAACCGCTCTCCACTCCTTTCCAAAATCTAGTTGTATCTATTTCGCCTACCCTAGCCCCTATCAACATCAGGGTGGCTACCTATCCATTGGCCCCTGTTACCATAATCCAATGTCTCATGGCAACATCAAGCCTAGCTATGCCTTCCACCCAACCGCCCTTAGTCTTCTCTTCTATCCCTATGACTAGTTATCCCTACATTGCACCCTTATAGGCACATCCAACTACATCGTATGCCTCCTCTAGCCTCTTCCAAGCACCCTATAACCTAGGGGGTGCTCCACCCGCCAATCCATCAGTAGATATCATCAAAATGCTGATGGACAAGATGTCTAGCCTAGAGACCTCCATTTCTGGCTCACGTAATGCTCTCTCATATGAGCAAATTTGTAATGAGCCCATTCATCCTTCTGTCTTGATCAGGCCATATCCCAGCTAGTGGGAACTTCCTAAGTTTTCTCATTTTCACAGCAAGGAAGACCCACAACAACACTTACGGGCATTCAGACATGCCTGTTACCTTATTGCCCATTTCGATGCATTGCTTTTATGCACGTTTCCTATGTCCCTCTCTAGTGCTACACTTGACTAGTATAGCTCCCTTGCCAGCCATTCCCTCTTCACATTCACATAGTTGGCCTAGCTCTTTCTTGATCACTTCTCCATCAACATCACCAAGAAGGTCTCAATCACAGACCTCTATTCTATTTTCCAATTCGAGGATGAATCCATAGCTAACTTCATTGCTCACTGGAGAGGCCTCATCAATCAACTCTCCTTTTCCTTATCCCAGCCTGAACTTATTGAACTCTTCTCCCAAGCCTGTGCCAAACATATTTCTTCCACCTTGAGGGTTCAGACCTTCCGCACCTTCGACGAAGCCTTCACGATGGCCCACAAGCTTGAATTGTGTGCCATCGAGGAGAATAAAGTCAAGTTATGGAGCAAGAATCCCAGCTCTAGGACCAATGACTCCTCTTCTTCTAAACCTTCATCATCCAATCCTAAGTCTAAAGCTTCAGCTAACACTATGGTTTTTAGACCTTCATCCTCTTCACCTTCAACTAATCAGCCTGAGCCATCCACATCTCAGAGTGCCACCCACCAATTCCAGTAGAGGTATGTACAATGATAGTATACTCCTCTTAGAGAATCATACGTGTCTGTGCTAGAAAAACTTGTTAAATAGGGGGTTCTCAATCTACCCCAAATCTGACCACCTCCACAATTTGATCCCTCACACGCCATCCCTGTGTGGTATAGGGAAAATGACTTCTGCAACTACCACCGTGTCAAAAGACATGACATGAGAAACTGTAAAACCCTTAAGAACATAATCCAAGACATGCTTGAAAAGGGTGACCTCACCCTAGACAATCCCAATGCACCCCCTAATCAGGGCATCAATATCTTCAAGCAACCATTCCCCAATCATCTCCTGACTCAAAACAATGTCCAGACCTTGATTGATGACACTCATGAACACAACATTCAAACAATCAATACGGTCTTGCCCTTCATCCCTGACCAACCTCAAGAGGTGAGTCCATCTATCAGTCCATCACATGTGGATGAACCTCCTTCTCTGATTAGTTCTCCATCAACCCCTCTCATTTTAGAGGATGCTTTGACCTTACCAACACCACCAGTCTCACCATCCTTCTTCTTGCTGCCTATGGAGGACCCGACCCTTCCTACTCCTTGACTGCAAGTGGAGGGCACCATCATCCCTGCCCTTTACTCACTCGAGGAGCCTCATTCTCCAGTTTCTTCTCCACCCAAGGAAGAACCTACCTCTCCTTTATCTCCAATCAAGGATGAACCTGTCATGACTTCACCATGCCTTGGGAACGAGACTGCTACCCCCATCTTGTCTTCGACCCCGCAACCATCAACATTTTCTCAAGAACCCAAATCTCATCCAACAACTTCTCAGCCATTTTCCTAATTAGTGGAGAAAATTGGACTTCTCCCTTCAAGGAAAGTGATGCATCAGGTATTGTGGGAGCGTCTTAAAGCTCTTCAGCATGCCCGTGCCCTCTTGTCTCGTGCTGCCAATCCTCCCAAGGTAGAATCTCCTCAAAATCTCAACAAAGATCAGACTCCCTCTTCTAAACCTCAACCGACCCCATCAAAACCAAAACCCACATCTACCCCATCTAAACCTATCAAGTCACTTGGCATTCACTCTGTCTCTACCCTCACTCACCTGCAAGTGAAGGTGGACTTAGACCAGACCTCAACCAATAGTAGTCTTCCAACCAAGTCGAAGAAGACTGCTAGACCACAAAAGTGAATGCCTCCTCCCCCATCACCATTACCTTCTATTTTGGGCCCCCATCCTTCGACCCTAACTAGAGTCCTTCCCACTCCGACCTCTAATCAAAACCAGTTGCCTCTTTTGCTTCCTTTACCTACCTCCAGCCTACCCTCTCCTAAAAGGTGGTACCTCTCACGAAGAAAGTGCCGTCTATGCCTGTCACTACACCATCAACCCACAAGGTGGTACAAAAACCTCCTCCAACTTTGCCTAAGCACTAGTCACCTACCTCGCACATATCAACTAGCACAGACTCTTTAGTGGGTTCATACTCATTGATATTTCACTGACTCTTGCAGACTTCCAGCATAACCCTTCCACCCATCTAGCCTTTCCAACCTCTTGGGTCCAAGCCCTCCTGGTTCGATGACACGAAGATTTGCTTATACCATCATACGCTAGGACACGATACCAAGACTTACTGTGCCCTCAAGGCCGTCATTCACTGCTATATGGAGAAGGACACTCTTCTCCTTGAGGACACTCTTGACCGACCCTCGACACCTTCCCATCCAACCTCTTCAACCACATCAACATCTCACCAGCAGGCCATGACCCCTTCTTCACCTCCTATCTTTGAAATCAATGTTATCCACATAACCACTAGGTCACAAAAGGACAAGGCAAAAGAAAAAGCTACCATTCCTTGGACCTACCCTTTTATCAAGCCACCTCTAGTGTCTAAGCCTAAAATTTCTATCCTTGGCACATCTCAGCCTTGTTCTTCTTCCTCTTCTGGGCTGATTCATGACTACATGTTGAAACAACTTCACCAGACACCCGTGAAGATGTCCCTCTATGACCTCATCCAAACCTCACCTCAGCATCATCAAGCCCTCATCAGAGCCTTGCAGGCAGTGGAGGTCTAACCCAAGGACCCCCAACCACTCGCTGCCCTCATCCATTCTTTATCTCCTGTTGCCTCCATCACATTCAGTGATTTTGAAATTCCCACATCCAACATAGAAGATCAAGACGCTGCCCTCTTCATAACTACTTATGTTGATTGGACACGCATTAAATGCATTATGATCGATGGAGGTGCTAGCATCAACATTATATCATCCATGCCTTTGATCAGTTGTCTCTTCCCAAGAATTGCATCTCCAAAACTGATGCAATCTTACGCTCCTTCAATGACACCACTACCACAACCATTAGCATAGTTGTTCTTCACATTCACATTGGTCCACGCACAGTCCCAGAGCTCTTCTATATCATCAAAGGAGATTTTCAATACAACATGTTGCTGGGCTGACCCTAGAGCTGCACCATGGCCTGTGTCCCCTCCACCCTACACTATTGTGTGAAATTTGAGCATGATGGGCAAGTCCACACCATTCCCGTTGACCCATCACCCTTCAAAACTTGTAACACAACCTACCATCCAAATGACATCCTCATTTATATTAAGCCATCAACCTCGGCACCACCTCCATCTGTGGAAGATTCAACTAGTTCGTAACCAGTGGTCGCCCTTACCCCTCCTCTACAAGTAATGACCAAAGACCCCATGGAAGACATCTTCCAATGACTTTCACTAGGGGAATATCACTTGTTGGCCTTAGACATGTTCCAAACTCCACAAGAGTATGGACACCTTCACTACAACCCTAGTTACGACCATCAGATCGAGATGGTCATGCCTTATGGTCCTCCTCACCTCTGAACCAATCTTGTCTATGGGGGACTCAATCAAGCTCCTATTGATGGCAACCCTCTCTCTTCACCCCAACCATTCACATCAGACTTCACATTTCTTGGCAACCCCACCTTTGCACACACTTATCTTTATAGGTGTGCATGGAAGGGTTTTGGTTTTAGACGCTATGAGCAAGGTTCCCATCAACCTATTGAGCCTCTCAATGATGATGATGCCAAGAAATAGTATGGCCTGGGATATCATGACCCCACTCAGGCCCCTTTAGACCTTTGTCTCGAGCCACCCATTGACCAATCTCCTCCAGGCTCACCCATTCCTCCTCCACCTATGGAGTCGGTGGTTTCCATCCCTCCTAGTTTTTTTTTCCATAAACACCATCCGCCTAGAACCCCTGACCTATCAGCTAAATGGGGTGTCCAGGTCCTTCCCTCTCATTTATCCTAGCATGATAGAGGATGAGTCGATGACCATTCACACTGTCCACTGCGTTGATGACGACGCCATTCTTTCCTACATGGGCACCGATGACTCTTTCATCCAATGCTCCCTCCCTTTTGAGACCTAAGTTATGTTAAATGAATCAACCATTGACATCAATCTCCCTTCTTCTGATGTTCCTCACGTCTTGAAGATTGGCCAATCTCTAGATGCTCAGGAGCAGCTTGACTATACCCAGTTCCTCTTTGACCATAGCAAGGCCTTTCCTTGGACTTACAGTGACATGCCTGGCATTGACCCCACCATTGCTACCCATAACATTGTCACCAAACTAGAGGCTAAGCCTATCTAGCAAAAGCTTCAAAAGATGCATCCTTGCATTGTGGTCCTTGTCAAAAAGGAGCTTCAGTGCCTTCTGTCTATCTCTTTCATCCAGCCCATCGATTATTTATAGTGGGTCTCTAACATCGTCTCAGTCACCAAAGCGACTGGGGGGATCTGGATCTGCATGGACTATCGCGACCTCAACCTAGCCTATCCCAAGGATGACTTTCCTCTTCCTAACATTGACTAGCTTGTTGATCTCACAACTGGCCATGAAATGATATCTCTCATGGACAGGTTTTCAGGATATAATCAGATCCTAATTGCATTGAAATATTAGCACAAGACCAACTTTATCACCCTATGGGGGACTTTTTGCTATCGGATCATGCCTTTTGGCTTGAAGAATGCTGGCACCACATATCAGCGTGCCATGACCTACATTTTCCATGATCTCCTCCACAAAATCATGGAGGACTATGTGGATGACCTGCTCGACAAGTCCATGTTTTGCCATGACCATCTGACCATTTTCAAGATCATCTTCTCTCACCTTCTTCAATACAATGTCTGCCTTAACCCCAAGAAATGTGTCTTTGGGGTCCTCTCCGATAAGCTCCTAGGCTTCATCATTTCTTTTCGTGGCATTGAGATAGATCCTACCAAGATCTGCACTATCCTCGAGATGTCACCCCCGACCAATCTCAAGTAGCTTCGTAGTCTACAAGGGAAGCTCCAGTCCATTTGCCATTTCATCTCACAGCTTTCTGACCACTGCCAACCTTTTCATCACCTCCTTAAGAAGGACGTCACCTTTAAATGGGATAAGGACTGTCAAGAGGCTTTTGAAGCCCTTAAACACTATCTGGTCTCTCCACCAGTCCTCATTCCACCTAAAGACAACCACCCCTTCTACCTTTGTATCTCTACCACCAACCATTCGTTAGGTGCCATGATCGCACACCAAGACGAGCACCGCCATGAGCAATTGGTCTACTATATCAGCCAAACACTGGTTGACTATGAAACTTGGTACACCCATACTAAGAAACTCTATTTGGCATTAGTATTTGCTGCTACCAAGCTCCACCATTATCTTCTTAACCAGAAAACCTTTGTCATCACTCACACTGACCCTCTCAAGTATATGCACTCCAAGCCATATCAAAATCAACATATGGCTCGGTGGCTCATACTGCTTATTGAGTTTGACCTTGAATTTATTCAGTAGAAATATATCAAGGGGCAAACCATCATTGACCAACTAGGAGATGCCCCTCTTCCTAAAAATCAGCCTTCACAGTGTGAGTTCCCTGACGAGTCTATCACCGTGCTTTCCACCGATGACACCGTCTACCAAATGCCCATGTTCTTTGACAGCTCCAAATGTCAACTCGATGGGGGTGCGGGTGTCATTCTCATCCCACTTGAAGGTGAGCCCATGCCTCTATCTTTCAAGCTTGACTTTGATTGTACCAATAATATGGCCAAATATGAGGCCTTAATTTTGGGACTTCAAATCACCCTTTCTCTTAGCATCAAGTCTATCAATATCTTTAGTGACTCACAGCTCATTGTCAATCAAGTCAATGGTTCATACCTCTGCAAAAATGAAATTTTGCAAAGGTACAAAAACTGTGCTAACATTCTTCTGGCATCTATTGACCATTACCTCTTGCAGACTATTCCTCGATCCAAGAACAAGTTTGCTAACACCATGGCTTCTCTTGCCTCGCATATTCCATCTTCATCATCTTCATCAAGACTTTTTGTCATGGTGCATCATGTGCCATTGCCTTCATACATTTCTCCTAACATCAATCATGTCACCACCATAAATTCTAGTCCATGAGATTATTGGTATAAGCAACTTGTGGACTATTTATCTCTTTTTGTCACTCCTCCCAATCTCTCTAGCAATGCACGGTGAGCTTTCATCAAACATACAACTCGCTATACCATGCTAGGGGGTCTTCTCTATAAGTGAGGCTTCGACGACCTCCTTCTCTGCTGTCTCACCTGCATTGAAGCCTCTCAAGCCATTAAGCAAGTCCATGATGGGATTTGTGGTGGACACTTCAGTGGGAACTCAGTTGCCAAGCGCATCCTTTGCCTGGGCTATTATTGGCCCACCCTTCATCAAGACTGTAGTGACTATGTCTGGCATTGCATCAAGTATCAGTAGCACTCTAACCTGCTTCATCTCCCCAGCCACGCCTTACAAGTCACTCAAGATTTTTGGCCTTTTTCTCAGTGGGGCTTAGATCTCATCGGTGAGATTAACCCTCACTCATCTCTTTGTCATCAATCCATCATCACTACCACTGAGTATTTCACCAAATGGGTGGAAGCCATTCCTCTCATCTCCATGAAATCTGACAAAATTGTTGACTTCATCAATAGCCACATCATCTGTCATTTCAGTGTTCCTCACAAAATCATCACTGACAATGGCAAGTCCTTCAAAAATAAAACTGTCTAAAAATTATACGACCCATTTGGCATTAAACTCAGCTTCTCTTCGCCTTACTACTCACAATAAAATGGGCAGGCTGAGGCTTCCAACAAAATTTTGACTAAAATTCTCATGAAGGTGGTCAACGACACAAGAAGGGATTGGCAGATTCACATTCCCTTCACTTTGTGGACCTACCACACTAGCATCCAAAACTCTATGGGTGATACTCCTTTCCCTCTCATGTATAAAATAGAGGCTGTCCTACCTCTCAAAGTACAAATCCCATCTCTCTGCATCTCCCTGCATGACATTCTCTCCAATGATGACTTTCATCAAGATCACTTAGCTCAACTTGAGCTACTTGACGAGTGTCATCTGGCTGCCCTCAATCACCTCCATGCTTATCAAAATTGCATTAAGCGAGCCTATGACAAAAATCTATGAGAATGAGATTTCAACATCGGAGACCTCATCCTCAAAGAGAATCAGCATGTGACCAATATGGAGCGAAGTAAATGAGGCAAGTTTGCCCCTAATTGGCTCAGACCTTTCATCATCATGCACAAGTATGGGTCAGGGACTTATCGTCTATCTTTTCTCGACGAATGGCCAGAACCTGAGCCTCTTAATGCATTGCATCTGTGACCATTCTACTACTAGTCAAGTACTCATCCACTTGACAATTAACTTGAGCTTGTCCTTTGAACAATCCTCATCCTCTTAGTCCTCATTCCTTCAACCCTATTCCCCTTAAAAAATCCTTTATAACCCTTTTATACAGTAGGGGTGCTTTATCCTAATAAAGGGAGCCCTTGACCTTCTGTAGTCTTGTCCATGACTCACATTTCTGTTATTAAAAAAAAAGTCAAGATGTCAAAATATCCAAGGTCACAAAATCAAAAGGCAGACTATTCCCTCGAAGGACAGTTGTACTATCATCGCTCTAGCTAATAGACTGCTCCCTCGAAGGACAACTATTCAAAAAGCCCTTATATATAAAGCAAAAATATAGACCACTCCCTTGAAGGATGGCTATGATTAACTCTTGCTACCAACAACACCTTTCTTAGAAGCTTCCCGCATTGATAAGCTTCACAACTGACCACCAAGCAAAATGACATCTCTTCGTAGACTTCCCGCATTGATCAGTCTGCTAAAAAAAAAATGGGTCATGGACTTGGCTTATAGTTGTCTCAGGGTCTCCTATAAAAAGGGGGCAAGGTTATCTCTGCTCTTAAATGGGTTACCCTATTCTCCTATCCTAACACCTACTCAAGGGACTTCGATCTCACTTTAATGTCAAAGTGATTCGATTA
The DNA here is from genome assembly GCA_037957365.1 of Torreya grandis. NCBI lineage: Eukaryota > Viridiplantae > Streptophyta > Pinopsida > Cupressales > Taxaceae > Torreya > Torreya grandis. The sequence goes on from JARHVA010000790.1 coordinate 3,918,214, forward strand.
CTGCTCTAACACAACCTCTGGTCAATGACGTAATGCATGAATGGGGCTCTTAGTTCTAACAACCCCTATCTATGCTATCATTCTGGTCCTCATCAATGAAAGGGCGATTATGCCTTTCACTTCTTTTACACTTTGGTCACATTCAATCATTTGTCATTTATCAAATCAACTCAACCCTCTTTTCTGACCACTCACCTTAACCTATTCACACTAGTTTCTATGGACACCAATACACATGGAAACTATAGACCACTCAATTTATGTTCAGCATAAACCATTACTTACTGAAGCATAAATAGACTCATTTCATTTTTGGCATATGTCCATCACCTAATATGGGCAATCGCTAGGGGTGAAAAACCTTGTCTTTTTCTCATCATTTCAAGCATGTTCCCTCATACATATGGACGTGTTAGACCATTCTCATGACTAGACCAATCATCGACCGCTTTATCTCCTTGTCTGAAATACATCATTCTGAGGCCCACCTAACAACCAGGGCTATGTAGGTAGCACTCAGATGACACGACTATCTTCTGGGGTTAGCTCAACCACCCTCGTTTTTTTATCTACATACTGGACAAACTTTATCCTCTTCTAACCATGACTTGACCTCGACCACAACCAATCAATCACTTTGACCCTCTTCCTCCCTCTTTAGGAGAACTACATTGGCTTGAGGCCCTTAAGACAAGGGCTATGTAGGCAGCACTCAGTTGACATGTGGTCTTCTAGGGTTAGCTTGGCCATCCTCTTCATCCTTTCTCCCATCTCATTCTTTCGTCACCTACCAGTCACATCACAAACAATCACATATTTTCATAATCATTAACAAAATCAAAACATCAACATCAATATCATTAATCATCATCATATCATCATTTCATTAGCCATCACATTCATCATTATATTAGTCATCATAATCACAAACATAGCATCATAACATCATCATCATACACATCATATTAAAACATGCATCAAATCAAAGTGCCATAAATATTAAACACATCCATAAAAACATCCAATAATCCAAAATAATCTCATCATATATATATATATATATATATATATATATATATATATCTCAAAGTTTTATACAATCGCACAATCTATGCATCTCTCTCTCTCAAAAGTCAAATACATCTCACATCATCAGCACGCAGGCTGGTATATACATCATGTCAAAACTTTTCCCTCAAGGTTGTGGCTGTGGTGGTGGTGGCAGTGGCTGAGAAGATGTTGTATCCTCTCCCACCTCTGATCTGCACCATCTGCATGAATCTATAGCGGTTGCCCATGACATAGACCTCTATCGACTCTGCTCTGCCCTCATCTCAGAGTATCATTGTGTCTGAGAGAACCCCCTAATGGCCCTCTCATAATACACAATCTCATCTAGCACATCACTATATCTAACTAGAGATACAGTTTGCGGTGGACCCATCTATCCTACTGCTGTGCCCTACACTGAACCCTGTGGCTGTGACAACCTTGACTATACTGACACTGACTATGTGAGCTACTGAACTGGTTGCTGAGATGGCTGCTGCAATGGGCTCTGCCCTCCAAAACCCTACCCTACCTATCCTATCTATGCCTAGGCTACAGCCAGCTGACCCTACAAAATAGTGACCTATCCTGTCAAAGCAGCCACCTGTCCTATCACCCCCACTAGCTACCCCTATAAAACCATGACCTGTCCCTATAAAATGGTCACTTGGGCCTGTGCCACATCCCTCTCTTATCACACTGTGTCTCTCTCCTCACATGCTGCATCTCACTCCCTGGTGATATCCTGTAAATCTAGCTATGGCCCTGCCTGAACTCCTATGTACTGCCCCACCCACCATGCTGTGTAGGCCTCTATATAACCTGGGTCAGCAATCCCAGGTCCTACCGACAACTCCTCAAAATTTGGCTCATCTGTCTCCTCTAGCAATGGGAGTGGCACCTCAATATCATCCTACCTGTACTGTAGGAATGTGGGTGGTACATCCTGTAGCAACCCATACTAGTGCCGCACTCTCTCCACAAGCACCCTCTCGAGCTCGCTGGCTCGCCTACCCCTGACCCATCTCAGGCTCTACACTCCAACAAGCTACTCTCCCTGGTCTCTAAATGCTGGATTCACCAAGTACAATCTCTAGATGATATCTACTGAGATGAGGGCCTCCAGTACCCCTTTATAGTGGTCAATATCTCTAACCACTCTGTCCACCCACGTCTATGCCATCACCTCATGCCATCATCTGAACCTGACCCTGAAGCTAGACTAGATAGCCACTGGGAGGCCGAGAGGTCATGTCACCATGATGTGCTCATACGCCCAGCAGTGCAGAAGGTGGCCCATACATAAGCTATACCACCACTATTGGCTAATGCCCTATAGCTCCCTATAGACCTGGGCCAAAAAGACAGTTGCCCAAGCAAACACTGTCTGCCACTCAATCATGTCTGTCAACACTCCAGTCATGGCAACTAGAAACCTACCTCCCTCTGCATCTGGCAATGCATAGACTGTGATCCCAATCATCATCAAGATAGCCAGCCAATGTGCACCCTCATCCACTACGTACAGAGGCTCATAAGTAAAACTCACTGAATGGTAACTCATCTCAGTAATGTGCTCCCCAAACAACATGACCATGTGTATGTCATGCATCTCTCTTGAGCATGCATAAATGTCCACTCTGTGTACTGGCAACTGTAAAATTTGGTACACGTCCTCAACCGTCACCGTCATCTCCCCTGTCAGCAAGTGGAAGGTGTTGGTGGAATGATCCCACCACTCGATCAAATCCACCATCAAGCTCACGTCCCTCACCACCTAACAGTATCATCATAGCCTGCCTAGTCCCACTATACTCATCTGCACCCACTCCTATCTGATAATGTCTCAACACATCCATGTTAGTAATGTCAGCAGTCGATCCCACAGCATCAGAGTCTGCCTCGCTTGCATCAATCAATCTCATGTTAACAATTTTCCTCCTATTTCTATTTTTACCAACCTATTTGACCATCTATGCCTATCTCGACACCTAGGATGCCCTTGGCGTAGCTTCGACCCTTCAACTTGACAGTTTGCAACAACCCTTAACCAGGCAGCCACTGACATCAGTTATCATGTCGGTGATAGCAATCACCTAACCGATGTCAGTCACTTAGTGACTGACGTCGGTAGGTTTGTGACCGATGCCAGCTGATGATCAGTTGACACCGGTGAACCCATCGATGTCAGTGACTGGTTCGGCCCTGGGGCCGAATGGGGTGAGCCCTAAAAATTAGGGCTTCCCCTTTGACCACCCTTTAACCCCCCAAAACCTTCCTAAATCACCCTAGGATGACCTACCTACCCTTCCCACCCTCTTAACTACCCCTCCCCCTCAATTTTTGCCTAAAAACAACTAAAATTCCAAAAACTAAATCCAAAACAAAAATAATCCAAATAGGGTTCAGGACCCTCCTACCTCATCCTGACATCATCGGCATTGTGGCACGATGGGTGCCACTAGTGGTGGACCTCCCATGGGTCCTCTACTCCCCTCTGCCATCTCCACTATGTCTCTCTACTCTCACACTTCACCTAGCCCATAAATGCCTCTACAGCCTCCAATCACTCTCCAACTAGCTCCCTCTCTCCACCAATGCCTATCTACCATCTCACCATTTCTCCAGTCAACTCTGGGTCACTTTCAATCACTTGGCTCCAGAGCTCTTTTCTCTCAGTCAAAAAATAACAAATGACTTTTGATGGGCCACCAATCCAATTTTGTCAGATTTGGCAGGCCACCAACGTCGGCATGGACGTGCACTAGGCCGCTAACATCGGCCTATTTCTACCAACGTCGGTCCATTTGGGGCATCGACGTCAGTTTTATCATCAACATTGGCAGCCCTCAATCCTTCTTTTTTTTCATCACCTTGCCCCACAATTATGCCCTCGATCAGTCATTTCTCCAGACCAAGTTATCTTCACCCCTTGGGGCACCCTAGAAACTACTTTTGCCTCTGCCTGCATTGATCACCTGACCTTGGTGATCATGACCATCTCCTCTAACCATGACCCCTTCCAAGACAAACATTGCTTTGGTTGTTTTTTCATGTCTGCTACCTCATGAATGGTTAGCAAAATTGTGTGTAGCCCATATTTTTTACCCCCACAAGTATAGGATCGAACGTCGGTTGATCCCCACTACTTGTGACATTTTCGTGTTTTCAGGAGCACTTCTTGAGCCTGGGATACCTGGAACATGATGACCATTAGAGCTTTAGCTTAGATTGAATAACTTGATTAGTAGATGACTAAATGCTGGGGCCCAATTATTTCAATTTTAGCACTCCTCGACCCTCAACCTGTAACAATTTGACCCGACCATCCCGTGAAGTGGTATACACACAATCACAACTATTGCAACGTTCACACTCACCCTCTCTCTATCCATCTCTCTGTCAAATCAACACTCGAGCTTAGGTTCCCTTCCCTCGACTCTCATTTTGAGGGAGGAACATCTCGTCCCATTCCTAAGCCAACCAACTCCTATTTTTGTCTTGCAGTTCGTCAAGAACAACCAACAAGACAAAAAGGGGCAAATGTAGACACCGAAAATGTGTCTGCACCTTGGTCATCTTTCATCCGCCCCCCTTGTCCCCCATTGACCCATATCATATCCCTTGTCCTAGCCCCCTCCATTTATCAAATTAAAATAATTAAATATTTGGCCCCTTTCCACCTCACCCTTGCCACCTTGGATCCCCTCCTTGGATCCCCCCACCTCTCCTAGCTTTTATTGCCCAAATATCCCCTTTATCCTTCCTCCCACATCCATTTATGTCTTCCTCGATTGTTTTCCCATGACCTCTTAACCCAACAATGTGCAAGAATAGATAGAGGCTAATTTTAGCCTCTGTGCCCATTCTACCCCTGTCGACATCGATCATTATTCACCCGACGTCAGCGGTTCTGTCAGCATCGTCACCCTTCAAAATAGTTTTCTACAACCATTCTACCCCCCCTCATGAATAGAACTCTTTGGATTCTCTTTGGCATTCATATTCTCCTTTTTCTCCACCTCGTACAGCAATAATAGCAGGTATAGGCACTCTACATCAGTCATTTCTTCTTGCAACAGGCCTTCCACAGCTCCAACAATAGGATCCTTCATTCTTCAATCGACAAGTAGGAGGTAAGCAGTTTCATTGTTTCATTTCATTATTTCATTTGATTTCATTTACCTATTCCTATCCACTGTCTACCACTTGCCCTGTCCTTCCCCTAAGAGGCTGAAAAGCCTTCTCAGACCCTATCTCCTATTCATCTTCCTTTTACCCTATCACCCTTTCAATCCAGTCCCAGATAACATTCTCAGTCCCTCAGACCCAAGACAAGTCCCTCAGACCTCTAAGTAATCCCTCAGACCTCTAAACAGACCTCCCTAACCCTCAGACAAGACCACAGTCCATTCTGTGCATCCATAAAACCTGTCCACAGTCCTAAAACTTGGTCCAACCCATCCCTGACTACTACCCCGACCAACCTTAGCCAGTACCCCTATTGATGTCGGCAATCTAATCGACTTCGGCAACCTTTCTAACTGATGCCAGTAATACCACCGACATCAACGACTGTGCAAAGGCAGACAGCTTCTAAACAGGTATGCATTTGCCTTAAGTTCTTTCTTTCTATTTTCCATCATTTATTACTTCCTATTTCTTATTAGCATTCTATTTTTAATAATGGACTAACATCCTCCAAGGAGCCTTTGCACTTCTAGGACCAAGCTCTTGCTTGGCAGTCCACCCTTTTGTCATCTAACATTTTTCATGTTTAGTGTCCTTCTCTTTTAGGTGTCATTCCTCCACAACCAAAGAGGAGTTCTCACAACATTTGAATTCTGGTGCGCACGTCTACAATCTGGGTACGTATAAACCCTCATCTATTTTCTTTAAGTTTCTCATTTATCTATCTTTTGAATGTAGAAAGCGATTTAGCGTAGAAACATAGGGAATTTAAGGCATTGGTGCAAGGTGGAATGTATTGATCATACTTCATGCATCAAAGGATGATGAAGAAATAGATTATAGGGTATATTTATGTCAATGATGTGGAACAGGGTGTCATGGGTGATAGGAAAACTAATGAAAAGTAAACAATAATGCATGATGACTCTCTCTCTCTCTCTCTATGTATTATCATAGGTTTTGATTGTAATGGTGTATGTCTACATGTCTATTTTTATGTATGCTAAAGTTTAGATCAGCTTTAATAAAATGATGTTTAACCATGAACCATTATCTATGAGAACATGCTTGCCTTTGTGGTAGGAAATGATGGATTCAATGTGTAAGGGATTGTTATGGAGAGGACTAAATGATGAGATATCAATTTGATCAAATGTGAGTTGTTGACCTAGGGTAAAATTTACCACCAATGCTTGAAACTTAGCTGGAGTGTCATTGGGTAACTTAGATTATTGGAGAAAGTCATTTAATATTGTATGATGAACTTTTGACATACACAAGAGATATAAGATATAAATTTTCACAAGTTTTTTTCTTAGTTTTTCACCAATATTATATGGATTATTAGTATAAACTCAAGGTGGTTAGGATTTTGATAGGGTAGTGTCCTAATTATAATTTGAATTGGCATTATTAGGAAGTAAAAACCCTCAAAAGGTGACTCTTAAACATCTAGTTACGACTACACAAGTTTGAGTCAAGAAAAAATTACCACAATTAGATGAATTATGTGGTTGTCATGTGGTGGTCTAGGAATAGTAAATCTTGATGATTGAGGTATAATGGAATTACCTCTAAGCAAAAGAGGTGGTCCAAAGAATAGAGTCTAACACTCTAGTGAGGGTTTGACAATTTATAAGGATTGAATTTGATAGTAGTGATGTATTAATTTTAAACACATCATACAATATCACCATAGTCATATGGTACACTTTGATAGCCAAATTGGTTAGTTTGGGTATCATGATCCTAATTATTGTTGGATTGTTTTTTATTTTGGCCTTATCCTTATTATTGATTATGGACATGTCTTTGGTTTTTATTGTTTTTTTTACCTTAATTCTTATTGTTACATTACTACTAATTTTTGTGCTTGGGAAAGGGGTTATTGTAGATTCCCTTATCTTGATTGGTCTTGGGTGCTATTTTTTCTAGCTCAATTTACCCATTTTTATGTTAAATAGTCAATTAGATGTCTCAATTACACATACCTATATATTGAATGGTTGATAATACAATGGTAATCATAGTACTCATTATCATGATACCATTCTGGGTTGGGCTGACCCTATGTAAAGGCTTTTGGAATAGGACAAATAATCATATTATCTATTACTAACTTTTAGAACATAACCCTAATGGGCTCATCGAGGTCATTTTAAACTCAATCTTTGTAATATCATCATAAGGGATCCCTTTACAATGTGAGCTAAGGGTTAGGTGGGGTAATTTAGACAAGTGGTGGCAATACTATTATTACATGTATCACCTATATGACCCTATTTTTGACCATGTTTTTAGTTTTCACAAAGTTGTTTAGCTTTTAAGTTATATTTTCCTAAATTGGTGCTTTAATCTAGTTAGGCATTTGGTTTTGGTTCAGGACTTGGGGATTGAAAATATATATTTATAAGACCTTTATCAATTGGCATTTTTTTCAATTTTCACTCCTTTGTCAATTATTTATTCAAATGTGTTTTCACAATGAAGTCTTAAATTGTGTGCAACTTCAACATTTAGGTTTTGTGTGAAAATACCTGCTAACTATTTATCTAATAAATTATGTAAAAATTGACTAGTTAGAAATATCCACCTTTGTAAATATATTGATAATATTTATCCTCTTTGCTTCTTGGCATTACATAAATATACTAATTTTAGCTCATACTCTATGTTATAGGATAAGTGGTTGATAATTTTTTTTGATAAATCATAGAAAGTGGTTATCAACCCCTTTGGTAGTTTGAGAATCCACTCTAAATCTCATCGACCTAAAATATGTGGAAACAGATGAATCAAATATATATATATATATATATATATATATATATATATATATATATATATATATATATATTAGGCTACTTCTTAGTACATGATTAATAATGCCTAAAAATATTCTCTTGGGTCACCCTTTCCTTTGTATTTGTCAAACTTTGGTATTTTAAAATGAGAGGGAATGTTATTGGATAAAAATAAATTCAAACATCTAAGGCCAAATTTCATGAAATTTATACTTCTTAGGTGCTTGGTTACTTGCTTGGTGTTGTTAAAATTAGCTATAGGATCTAATGAATCTAATAGAAAGCATAAATAAGAGATAAAATAGTAATAGTAATAAATATTTATTGTATATCTGAGATAATAATAGAAATTAATAAATAAATCAAATATAATGAATTACTCTAACAATTCAATATTAATCTGATATGGAATAGATAAATAGCCATTACTTATATAGAGACAGGCATACATGATAAAGATTAGGTAACTCACACAACATGTGTAGTTCAACTGATATATGTCTACATGAATAGTGGAGTGTGACTCCACACTAACAAGATAGGTTTCCAACTTGTGTAAATGATCAACACAAGTTGACTATTAGTTAAACAATCTTATCCTACCTTACCCTGAATAGTGGAGTGGAACTCCACTGTAACAAGATAAGTGTCTAAGTTAACTACTAGCTAAGCAAGATTACCCTATCTGGTGCAAATTATTAATAAACATAATAAAATAATTACAATAAGTAATTATTTCACCAAAATAATAAATAAAAAATACAATTAAATGTAATAAAGCAAATAAATGCACTAACAGGTTTTTAGAGATAATTTCCTTCATTTCATTCCACTCTTGGATTTTAGGAGATTTTGTGCCAAAAAAAAGGTGTTCAGATATGTGTGATGGCCCTGGTTGGTAGTAATGTAAGTATGGATGGATCCACTTTTCATGTTTATATTATGCATATTCACCCTATAACTTATATTTAAAATTTGACATTGGTTCAAATTTGGATTGGAATAGGTCATGCACTATTGGTTTAGAGGAAATTATTTTTGTAAATTATAAGGGATTTATTGTTGTTGATTATGAGGGATCTATTATTAATTGAAAGGAATTAGGTCTTGGTTTTGAGGAGATTTATGTTGGTTCATAAGGCATTGTTATTGCAAATTATAAAAAGTATGCAATGTGTGTTTGGAACTTCCCAACACTTATTATGGTGGTAGATTGTTGGAAACTTGTCGTTATGAATTTTTGGGCACTTATTGCACATTGTTTTTTAGTTGTTTCACATTGGAAAGGATATATTGGTGGTTTAAAAATATATTCTACATATCAAGTGTAACTTATTGCATAAAATTCATTAGAACGGCCTATTTAGTTGGAGCTAATGGGTATACATTATATGTAACATTGTCTATGGGTTTTTTTGGTTGTGTAAGCAATTTATTTTACTTTATGAAAGTGGAATTATTAAATGACATTTTTTATAAATATGTATTTAAATCATCTACCATCTGATAGGAATATCATTGGATAATTTGTTGTATGGTATAAATAATGATTTTTTCATGTTAGGATGGGTCAACAAGTTGTCCCTTCCCTTACTAGATGATGCGATGGATGGTTTTGTACTTTTAATAAGGGGATGGATTTTGATAATAATTATTTCATGAGGTAACTCTTCTATGCAAACAAGATTACATAATTAGTCCATGGGGAAATCAGGTGGGAGCTTATCTCTAGATTCTAATAGTCTTAGAAGTTGTTCATATTTATCTTCTTTTATTTTTTCTTCAAATTGAAATTGGCTAGTTCCAACAATGGGAGGGGGGTCTTTAAACATTATAGGGTGGTCTTCACTATATTCACTGTATTAAAATTTTTAAAGGTATCCCAAAGGATCATATAATTCTTCTTTAAAGCTTGGTCCATAAGAGGATCCACTTTGTGTTTACCTAAGTATGTCTTAATTGTATTATAAACTAGAGTATGGTTTGTTCCTTGTTGGGTTTCTGACACAATCTATTTAAGACTTTTAATAAAATAGTTTGAAGTCTAAAATTATTTTGACATGATAAAATTAAAGTTTGGATCTGAAATGAAATTAAAATAATAACAAATGGTCTTGGAACTTGGAACTTTTTTGAAAAAGGGTATGACATTAGTTGGTTCTTGATATTAACTTGGAGTGAAATCAGAGACAAGGTCAAATGGTTTAGAATCTACAGATTTGATTTGAGACAATAAAATACAAGTCTAAAATAGAAATGGAATGGAGAGGGTAACAATACCAAATGAGATAAGGACATGTTTCAAATGGTACATGTAACATGATAAAATTACCAAAGATGGTTTGAAACAATTGTGAAATGTAACACCTTAATGTGTAAATGTGCAAGGACATGTTTTAAATTATTCATTTATAGAACTTGGTGTATTTTTTTTTTGAAGGTGGTTTTGATCACAACACTAGTTTTACAAAGTAACCAAACAAGCACAAACATAACATAGAAATTGACATGGGTTTATGGCATGCCATTGATTCCTTTTGATATACATTCCTTTGAGAGGATAAATTTTAAGGGTTTAATAAATAAATTATTACAATTATTGTAGGGTTTTCAAGCCTCCCTATCTCAAATGTTTGTACTTAAAGATTATTTTTGGGTTAGATACCTTTGCACCCTTGCATCAATGAAAATGTCACAACAAATGTGGTTTTTAATCTATGTTTTTATTGGAAAACTAGATGGTCTTATTATACATAGTGGTACATGGGTACATTAGAAAAACATTCAATTGGATGGAAGATTTTATAGGCCATTCACCAAAGGGTCTAGTCCCTTCACAACCACTTCAACCACAAGGGTCTTAGTGAATTTTGACTAGTGTAATTAGGTTTTGAATAACCACCAAATAGGAAAACACTTACATAACCTAAATTTTTACACCTTGTTGGATAATGGGGCTGGTACAATGTTAGGATGTCACTTCCTAAGTTAATGCACACATAAATACCAATGGGAAGGTAATGAACTCCACCCCTTGAAGCCAAAAAAAATAAAAATGAAAGAAAACATTTTGGTTCTAATTCTTAGGACCCCATAGATGGGTAAGAAAAAAACATACTTTGAAAATATATTTTTACGTAAGGCAAGAAAAAAAGTAATCCTATGTGTTTTTGGTCACCCAAAATTCCTAAAGGAGAAAGGGATATCATACACACAATGGTTTACACAAATAATTAGGTAAATGAAAACCACTTGAGATAAAAATTAAATTCATGCACTCTTTAGGAGCGAATTAAAAAGCGATTTTTTATTTTTAAGCACCAAATATAAAAATGATTGAATTTTTCCTTTATTAATTGTAAAATAAATTTAAAAAGATGTCAAAACCTTTAAAAAATATAATTAGGCATTTAATCAATATTTTTGGTCACCCAAAGAATTTTATTTCAACAATTCTAAGGACTTAGAAAATTCAAAACAGGTCAACATTGTTATTTAGTAGGGTGAGTTTGACATTTAGTAGGGATAGTTCACCAATCTATAGACATATAAAGAATAGATGAATTTGTCTATTAATAATATGAGATCCCCATTTTTAGGATGAGTTCATTTTTTTTAATAAATAACAATAAAATGCACAATTTACCTCTTTAGTTATTTCATCATTTGTCTATCGACTTCGTTGATTATAGGTGGAGTTCACTGATTTGTAGGTTGAGTTCACTATTTTTTGAAAAATACTTGAAAATACATAGAAGTGACTTCACCATATGTTTTTGACCTCACTAATATTTAGGTAAAGGGTTTTGTTCTTGTTAATACACACATATAAGATAAAGAGTGGGAAGAGTAAGTTCATCAATTCGAAGGTTGACTTTGACGATTAGAGGAATGAATTTACTAATCTATAGGGTGATTTAATCAATTCCAAAAATGTGTAATATGGTAAAATGAGAATAAAATGGGAAAAAAAATTCCAAATGGAAATCAAATGTGATAATTAGAGGACAATGATGCTTTACAAGTAGCTTTTTGAAGTGCACAGTCCCCTTAGGCATGCCAAATGTGAAATAGGATTTAAAAATAGGATAACTTCTTTGTTAATATCAAAATATAAAATAAATCACAAAACTAACATATTAGGACTAATACCATAACTGAGCAAGGTTAACGAAATTAATAAACCAACAAGAAGCATAAAAATATGGTTATAACTTCCCAAAGTGACTTACCTTCATGGATAGTCCATAAATATGTTTGTGCTTGGATATTGAGCTTAAGATATTTGATAATGTAGTTGGGAAAGTCCCTCTAACATATACTCATGCACCATTTGATTATATTTTTAATGAAAATTATATAAATGGTTGAAGCTTTAGAATAAATTTTGCATTATATCTTTGCACTAGAAAATATTGTCAATTGCCCATGGTGGCCCTTACATTTATAGGCCAAGAAAAATAATTATGGCCTTTGGATCAAGAGTGAGATGAGTGGTCATAAATTATTTCAATTATAGAGGGACAAGAAATAAATATTTTGAAAATAGGGATCATTTATAAGGCATGTATAACCTTAATTCATATATTTATCCCCATTAATGCTTGGTGCATGACACCCTTTTGATGATGTCATGGGTGATGTCATGGGCCTGATATTTAAATTTTCATTTTCCAAAATTATATATTCATTAATTTTTCATTTATTATTTCAATTAATCATTTTATTGGATTTTCCTAGCTAAGTGACTCTTATTAGGCTTTTTGCAATTCATTGAATTTGATTAGTTATTTTTCACTACTGGGAAAAAACATCAATTTGTTAAGTCATAATTTGATAGGAGATGAATTGGAATAAGGTTGTGATTGCATATATGTTAATTCCACAATTATGAACATATTGACATGAATCACAAATTTCTTGTGATGTGTGTGAATTCATTATAGCATTTTGGTGGTTTTGATCCAGTTTGTGTATTATTATAGGAAGTCATTTAGACTTGCAATTTTGACATGGTTGTGGTGAGAATTGGACATCTAAAATAATTTCATCACAATTTAGGGTATACCATATTAATATTCCTATCATAGAAAGATATGGTTCCTACACAACAAATTTAAATCGATCCACCTAAAAAGGTGAAACCTACTTAGAGAATACAAAAGAAAGTTTCCACCCTTTTGAGGAGGCTTATTCTTGAAAGGCCACTTTTATAGATATTTATCATAGATTCTATAAAGCATCTGTATAATCCGGCACACCCTAGATTAATATTATAAGGCACTAAGGGTATCTCACATAAATAACTTATATAGGATTCATACACTCCATGATGGGTTCCAAATTGATAGAGTTCATCATGGTCAATAACATACATTATATGTTATAGATCATCAATATGATAGTGGAAACTATGGTATAGAGTGAAATCAATATTTGTATTCTACATTTCACTTAGCTCATTCATATCAATATATCCCTTTACATTTGAAAAAGGTAACCATTACTATTACATACACTAGGCCCACTAATTGTGAGTTCCTTTCAGGGCCCATCAGTTAATATCTTTCTCTTTATTTTTATCTTTTCATTTTACCCATGAAATTTAAAAAAAAAAAAGTCAAATGTTCCATCAAATTAAAAAATTGAGACCTATGCATGTTCATGCTTAATTCATATATATTAGTTAATTAATATACCAATTATTCATTACTTATTTATATCCATTTTCATATGATATATGCTTTATGAGTGTACATGAGTCAGTGCAAATCATATACGTTGTGATTCTTAGACATATTTTTAGGGTATTTCACTAACTCAGACTAAAAAAAATGCAAACAAGTAATAACACCCTATTAATATAGGTTTATATATTTTTTCTTATTCCAATGATCTTGTCCCAATGAACAAAGGTTATTATTTTTAGATCCAAACTAATCACATGCCTTCTATAGATTTTATTCATCACAAAATATTCATTTGGGGCATGTTATACACATGTTTTATCCTTATTTTACTATCCTTTATATTTCATTCCTCAGTTTTTAGATGAAATAATATTTATTAATTTTTCTCACATACCTACACATTGATATCTTAATGGTTGTCTAAGTTAATAAATCATGTTACAAATTTATTATGTTGATCAACTAAACGTATCCATGTGTATTTTTCATGTTTGCTTTCCTACTTCATGACTTGTGTGTATTCTTTGTTCCACTAGTGGAAATTTGAAAGTCCTTGTGTGTGTATCCAAACATTCAATACATATGTATATACATGTGAGTTAAATTTTAACATGTTCCTTATATGTATGCACTTTGCCTTCTATTGCATGTTTTATGTGATTTACATGTACTCTTTATTTGTGTGTGTCATGGGCATGGCACTTGTTTAATTAATTCACTTAGTTTTCTATGCCATCATGAACATAATGCATATTCACATACCTTAGTTTCCATGATTGATATCATTTATCTCTCCCCAATTAGTTTTATTTATTTTTTAGTACTCATTTTTTTATCACTTATCTACATGCCTAGAATTATAACATCTATCTTTACAAACTCACTACTTATGTTTATTTTTACATGCATCTCACATCATAAAATTAATCATTTAGTATATATATGATGTTTCCATACTCCTCCATATTATCATTAATACTCAAATTTACATATTTTTCATAACATCTATTGATGCATTTTTATTTTGAAATATGTTATTACATAGGCTCAATAACACACCTCAAAATAAGGGGCATACATGGTGGTTTATCTTAATTACTAATCCCCCACATTGTAGTATACAGATAAATTTTTTTATGTATTACAAATTTTATTAATTTCACACTAAAAAATCACCTAGAGAGATATTGTATATAGGAACACTCCATTTAGACAAGGGTGCACCCTTTTGTTATCCCAAATAGTGAATTATTGTCTCATAAAGTAAGAAATAGTCACTTTATATTTTTATTAGAATCACATGTAGTATATAATAGTTAGCAATAGGTATATAGGTTCATTTTATAGAAAAATAGTCAAATTTGTCTCATATTTTCTTAGTTTCGGGGAATCACATCTGGCATGTGTTCCTAGGATAGCACACATTTTTTTGCTTAGAATTTTAGTTGTTATTACTCAATCTCAAAATCCATATACACCTAGATATAAGATTGGGGGCATTATACATGCCAAATGACTTCCTCCTTGCAAAAGTTTTTTTATTTTATAAGGGATGATAATTATTGTAATTATCCATGTTGTATACATTATACCTATATTATAATAATGTTTTGCACTAGTTTTACAATAGTTTTTCACCAAAAATGAACCTTGTTTTGTTTGTAATGGTTGGTTCACCTTTTTTCACTAGGTTTTACACCATAAAAATCTATTAGAATTCATATAGGGACTCCAAAACTACTTCACCACTTTGGGTATACAATTATGGAGTAAATCATACCCTGAATTCAAAATTCACTCAATTTTCAATGAGGATTAGGGCATGCATAGTCATATACAAAATATTCAATGAAGAAGAAATCTACAATGGTCTTACCATTTATAGTCACTAGTTTTAAACTAGAAAACACAATGGTTCACATATCCAATCAGGGGTATTCATTCCTTATTATTATATCTATAAGATTTAATGTATTTACTTATTAATTTTTATCTTAAGTAAGGATTAATATATATTTGTTTCATTACATGTTCATGTGAATTTTTTTTATTATTTTGGCCTACATTCAATACTACACTTAATTGGTATGTTCAGGTACACACGTTTCCTTTTACACTAGTAATTTTCCTATTCTACATTACTGAAATAAAAGGGAGGATTATGTACATACACAAATTAATATTTAAGATAAAATAATGAACTTGTAATGACCTTTTTTACACATTTATCTCATACCTTATTCTAAGTCCTTTTGACCACTTTCCATGTAGATGACCCATTCATCTAATAAAACCAATGACCCTAGAATGTCCCTATTCCTCATGAAAATTATTTAAGGCTCACTTATAGATTATTATTGGCACTCGTGCCTATTATTTTTTTCATATGATAATAATACCCTAATTAGATAATAATGCACTATTTTCTTGTCTAGTTTCACTACTCTTATCCTCGTTCCAACTAATGGCTAATTTCTCAAATTAAAATTCATGTAAAGGGTCATTGTGAAATTTTAGTAATACCCATATAAAGGAATTCCATATTGATCACTATAAATTAAAATTTAAATTATTTTTACACATAAGAGACTTATACATTAAAAATTAATAGAATTTTAATTGCACATTAAGAGAAAATTCATTATTTCTCTCAATTCTGATTACATATAGGCATGGTATCCTAGAGCTAAAGTATTAATAAACTTTTAAGGTCACAAGTAATATTTGAATAACTTAAAAAAAACAAGATTACAATAAAAAATATAATTTTTCACTAGTATTTCACTCACATCACTATAACATGGGAAAATTACATGGAGTTTAATCCCTATTTAGAGTATTGGCATGTAGGTTTTACTTGACATATGGGCTATTTAGGTTAGGCACAAATTCGACCACTAACCCATTTTTATCCCATGATTACATCCATCTTCATGTCATTAGGATAGGGTTACAAGTGAAAATAAAATACACATTAGTTTTTGTAATGTATAAGAAGCTCCCACATAGCCCTTAAAACACACAAGTGAAGGTAAAGCTAGCACAAAAATATTATAGCTCTACTACCTACCAAACACTAATGTCCTAGAGACAATTACACACTTCTCTCATGTCCAGTTATAATTCTTTTATCCAAAAAGATTTCAAATACTTATTTAAAATCCCCACTCAGTCAACACAACCTCATACTTAGTTTCAACCCTAGATATAATCTACATATTAATTTTATACATATGTTTATATTTTTCTTATTACTTTTCTCATCTATCATATTTTAAAATTTAGTAAGCTCCAAATTAGTTTGTTTTATTTATTACATATCTGTATCATTATTATTTTACATAGTAGTTTATCTTATCTAAGCAACTAATTTCTTAATTTTCCAAAATGTGATAAGACAACCAAAATAAACTGATAATGTAAAGAGAAAAATGTTTAGTAATTCATTTCAAAATCATGGTACTATATAGTATACAAATATCTTCGAATTACATCATTCATATAATGTGCATCCTCCTCCATCAACGTATGGGAATATATTATAATAAGTTATTATAAATTTTACTATAACATCAATGTGAAATATTATGACCACATCCAATTATAATGAAATCAATGATGATGATTCCAATAGACATGTACTTTTTATTCCAAATTACATAACCAAAAAACTTATATATAATGTCATGGTCGATAATGGGTCAAATTAAAATGTATGTAAAATGAAACTTATTCATAGCTGTAGATACACATTAATATTTCTAAGATACATAAATAATATTAAAATTATTTGGACATATATAGAATAATCTTGGGCATATGGTGCTACCTCTTCAAGTTGGTTCATTATAGCATCTAATCCATTTATAGTCTTCCAAAGGAAAAGGGTATTAAATACATTATAAGGATGCCATTTGATTAAAATTGTTCATGAAATATCATGAAAAATACATAAATTCCTCAAATACATAAATTTATTCAGGTTTTAAAATATCAAGGCATATAATATAAGTACCCTCTATAGTCAGAGGTAACTCTTCCTCATCCCCCACCACCAACATAGTTGGTTGTGGCACCTATTCAAGAGCATGAAAATTAGCTTTTCACCCATGTATGAAAAAAATTAATTTCAAAATTAATGTCATATATAATTAAAAACATTAAATTAAAAAAAAACCATGGAAAAAATCTTATACTTGATAACAAGGAATTTTTTGTTTAAAAATAATAATATATAAATGTCTTTGATTTGAATAAATTTACACATAAAATTCAAATAAAAAATAATAATTATGAAAAAGAAAAAACATTGACATGGAAAACTCATAATTCTTTATTATTATACATCTTTATAATTATAATATGTATACAGTTTTATACTTATTAGAATTACATAATTTTATTATTTTATCTAGTTTTATACCTATTAGTAGATTTTTATAATAGATCAAGGTGTCTCTAAAGCTACTCATTCAATGAATTTTAATACTTCTCTTCATAATCCTTTGGCACATGAGATAGCCTCTTACCCATTACTAGAAGGTTTAGTAGATCCTAAGATAACACTCTATGAATGTAATGGTGATCTTGAACAATATCTTCATTCATTCCAAGTAACATTATTGGATTATGCTTACAATGGAAGTTTATCAACAAAGCTCTTTCAAAGAAGCATATATTGTTATTCCCTAAGATGTTTCTATGAACTTCCACTTCAATCAATTAGATGATTCAAACCTTTATTAGATCAATTCTAAGCATAATTCTCTATCAACATTGGTGAAAATTTATCATATGCATAAATTGATAAACTAAATCAAGGGTTAAATGATCCAATTATTGAATATGATATTCCTTAAAAAACATGTTTGCAAAGATGTTGAATTCCTTGACAAACAATGAATTACAATATGTTTTCACACAAAAATTGTTAATACAACTTGATGAATTAATAATGTTCAATAAATTAAAATATTTTGATGAGTTATGTCATACTATAAATTAAATATAACTTAAGCTAATAGCTTTAAAAAATATAAAACATGAAGCAAGTGCTATGTCTACTTCAATTATCAATTTTCAAAGAAAAGTAAACAATAAGATCAAATATAATAAAATAATGAATGAATCAAAATTAATAGTCAATGTAGTTTCACAACCATAAATAAAGCTTCCATTGAAATTTCCACCAAGGAGTATATTTTAAATATTACCAAAATCTATGCATGCTTTATTATAAAAATTATTGTATTTCAATCTCATATCTCTACCTTCACCATTCAAAATTGATTTGACCAACCCTAACATAATAATGGCTTCTATAGTACAACATATTATGACTACTAATGATGTACTTGTAATTATTAATTTTTTTATAGGCTAAGGCATAAGGTAAAATATATTATCTATGACAATACTATTGAGTTAAGCACACCAACCTAGGAAGTTAGACCATAATATAATGACAATTTAAATCTTAATATATTCAATAATACATTCCTAAATTATGATACTACATAGAATTTAGATAACTCATAAGTACATCATATGTATAATGTGCATCATCCTCCATTAACATATGGACATCCAATATACAAAATTATTGGTACATCTACAAGTAGATTGACATAACATCAAGTGATCATATTCAATGACAGTGAAATAAATAATGATTATTATGATATACATTCTTTTTTAATTTGATTGTACCTTAACAAAAAAATACAATGTCATGATTGACAATGGGTCAAAAAATATTTAATGTATAATGATATTTATTCATTGTTTTGGATACACATAGAAAGATTTACAAGCTACAAGAATACTCAAAGAATTTGATGGACATACACAAAATATGCTTGTTCATGAAGTGTTGGTTTAATAACAATGGCTACTCTATTTATATTCTTTATAAGCACAAGGGTATTTAATATGTTATTATGATTTTGTTGGATATAAAATCTTTGTGTATTACTATCAAACTTGCTCAAATGCCTCAAATACATAAATTTTAAGAAAGTGGCCAAATTTTAAGGCATTTTATATGAATACTCTATATAGTCACTAATAAATCCTCCTCATTCCCACCACCACCATAGTTGGTTGTGACACCTATTCAAGAGCACAATAAAAATACAACAATGGCACCCAGTGAAGAGCATAAATTAAAATTATTTTTTCCACCCTATAGAAACATACATATAGTTAAAAGTTCTTGTAAATTCTAATTATTGACACATACCAAACCACATGGCTTATGTGTCATAATTTAACTCTTACTCACCATTATTGTAATCCATTTATCTATATGTAGGATAAAACCTTTATTTATTGGGTAATATATATTTTAATTGTATACCCCTATATTTATATATATAGGGGGATGGAGAGGGCATAATTTTTCATATAGATATATAGGGCCAATTGAGGGGGATAATTATATCTATATCGAGGGTGTCTAGGATATACAAATAGTATCCCTAAATAATTTATTGAATTTCTTAGCACTCGCTATCTTTATCACTATATAGAACCTTCAATGTCAAATTCTAAAGTTGATTAAAATCACTTTCATAATATCTCTAACTGAGCAAACACGTCACTAGTTTTTTAAGATAGGTCCACCCTAGGTAGAAGGGCATGTAGTGCACTATTATCCACTTAGGCCAATCAAATCTTGAACCAAATAAAAACTAGTTTCTAAATTTAAAATCAATATTTTGGGTCCTACCACATGTTTTATAAGGTCAGCTAAAAGAAATTTTTAGAATATTCATATATGAATATATGTCAAGAGTCATTCATTATCCCCAATTTATATTCACTTGGTACAAATTTTTATACTTTTATGCATGGAATAAATATCCCCTATTTTATCCAAATTATACATTATTCCTAAGGAGAACTTGTAATCCAAGTCAATTTCCATTGAAATCAAGTTAATAACTATCAATATCAAGTATCTAATCCATATTCTTGTTACATACACATAGTTTAAGGGATATAATTACACATTCACTCTAGGTGGGAAAATTATGTGTGTTTAATTTCCCTCTTTAGATTATTTGATAGGTAGATAACATTGAATCATTAAAGGGTGACTGAGTTTAGATCAACCCATTACACTCCCTTCTTTTTCTTATAGGTTTTCAAGGTATCAAAGTTCCCTAGGGGTTTTAAAGGAAAGATAAGACTATAGACACATAAATATGGTCACAAGTACTTGACAATGCTAATTCTTGACACATTTCAAACCATATGACTTGTTCCCAATTACATGAATATCATTTTCCATTCTTTACGACAATTTTCAATATGTGGGATTGAACCTTTATTTATCGTTATAATAACATAATATTATTAATGTTAAATGTTAAATATGCTTAATACTACCTTTTTATTGTCTATTTAATAAGATAAGAACCTCTAATCCTCTTAGATATGTCCACTCTAGTAAAATAATGTTTCATTATGTCATTGTCCACTCAATCCAGTCATGCCCTATGCCAAAAAATGGATGGTTTCTAAATGTGAAATAAATAATTTGGGTTTTATTACAAGTTTTATAAGGTTGACTAAAGTGAATTATTAAGATATTCATCTATAAATACATATCAATATTAAATAATTACCAACACTTTAAATTCACTTGGTAAAATCATATACACTTATGAATATTGCTAAAATATTCCCCATTCTTCCTAAATTATGAATCATTCAAAAGGAACAAGAATAATCGAAGGGAAGAGCCCTCTATATCAAGTAAAAATATATCAGCTTCAAATATCAAATCCATCTTATAACTAAATACATATAGTCAAAGGAATATATATTCACATTCACTCTAGGTGGGATAACTATATGTGTTTTATTTCCCTCTTTTGAAGATTAGATACATAATTAGTGGTTAGTCATCAAAGGGGAGATTGAGCTTAGATCAATTCATTACACTTCCTTTTTATTACATGTTTTCAATATATCAAAGTTACCTAAGTGTTTAAAAGATAAGAGAAGTTACACAATGATTTATTAATGGTTAAAACCTAAATTTGATATCTTATATTTCTCATCATATATAGTCTCAATATTTTAAATGATAAATTTGTATACATATTCAATCCAAACAAGTCCACAATCAATGGGGTTAAGTGTTATACATTATTTTCCTTCTACTTTTCTCTTGTAAAAATTCATATTTTGTTTATGCATATAATCTATCACTTCTATAATTCTACATTATCTATCATTTCCTATATTCTACATGTCATGGTCAACTAAGATTATTTCACAGTCAATAGATTGAATCATACTGACTCATTTCCCACATATAATGAACTTGTCCAAATCCTATTTATATTATTATGTTTGATATTACACTATACAATAACCTTTTATTCTCATTTTCAAAGTCAAAAAATTAGAACAATCCACAAAGATCATTGTGACATCTATATATATATTTAGTACTTTACTAAATTAAAAAAAATTCATATTTATTAATTTGTAAAAAATATTACTTAGTTATTGTACATATTTAACATTATGATATTACCAATTTTAAACTTATAATCAAAATTAATTTAGTTAGTGTTCTATAAAAAATATGGTAAAACATATTGGTGAACCCAAACATTTATTTCAAGTCTTTGCTTTATGATTTTTTTTTAATTCTTTTCTTAGAAACTATAGTCTAGAAGTTTTAAAACTCACATGAGATATTATTATTGGTAAAGTGCTTGTTAGTTTTACTTGTGCCATGGTGTGATGAGTATTAATCCAATACTGAATCCATTACAAAACACTATTGATGTATTCTAGTATTTATTCACCTCATAATATATCAAAAAATTATTGAGTTTTTTCTTGTCCACATGAATCCATAGACCCTTTATTATTGTAGTGCACTAGTAAGTGGTTATCCCTAGGAAGTTACTCCTTTTTTACCCCATGATATGGAATTTGGCTATGAGAGTGGTGGAATCCTCCTTTTTTAATGCCTTTAGGGTTGTGTTCACTATTTATAACTTAAATGAATATATCCCATAACCTATAAATACAACACACACCTTTCCTAATTACACCCTCCTTATTCATTATAATTAGCCTAGTAATAATGCATGCATATAATTAAAATATTATATATTTAATTATTACATGTTGTATTACTTTCCAATTTATTTTTCATTATATATATGCATCAATCAAATACAAAAATCATAATAAGGATAAAATCATTATTGAAAAATCTTAATCCTTCCTAAATTAATATTGTTTTAATATCCAATCCAAGCTATTAATTGTCACTATTAGAAACCAAAGGCAATTCATGAATTAGTTTTGTCCACCCACACCCATACCCTAAGGTTATCTCAATCCTCATCTAGTTCATATTATTTTCCTAAGGATCATATTATACTCTAATGTCCATGTTTTCAACACTTGATGAAGACATATAACTCATAATTTGAGGCCAAACTAAGGTGGTCACCATATTAACCCACAACCTTAACCACCTCCTATAAGGACACACACACACACACACACACACACACACACACACACACACACACACACACACACACACACACACACACACACACACACACACACACACACACACACACACACACACACACACACACACACACACACACACACACACACACACACACACACGTTATATATAAGGGTTATAATAAACTTTATTAACCTAGAAATTCCCCTTCTAAAATTTATATTTTGGAGCTTTTAAAAATATTAATAGTTTACAAGCATATCTCATATGATTCCTTGTTTGATACAACTCTTCTTAGTGATACAAAACTAAAATCATTTCCTTCTATCATGAAAACACTTAAGGATGTCAAACAGGTCATCACATTCAATAATGAAGAGTTTCCTCCTAAATACATCATAAAATAAGATCTCAAACTATTTTTCAAATTAAAATACATGGAAAGGGTATCACGTGATTTTTATTGGATAATGGCTTATGATTGAATATTTTTAACTCTATGGTCTTACAAAAATTGAGTATTGATATGAATAACAATAAAAAATTAGAATATAGAAATAGTAACTTTGATAACACCCCTCACCAAACACTTAATTATATTACATTAGATTTACTAGTACGCTCAAAGATACTACCCACTATTTTTGAATTAATGCCAAATAAATTATACAACTTAGTTTTGGTTAGTCACTTGATTCATTCCATGGAGTTTGTACCTTCTAAATTCCATATAAGTATCAAATTTATAGATGATGGGTATGAATATACTCTTACATTAGATGATTCACCTTTATGATATTTTAAAATGACTCAATTATAACTTGAAAAATATTATATTATACCATGTACATGACCTAACATACTTGATCGAATACATACATATGAGGTAGGTGAGTAAATTATAAACCATGATAAGTAACCAATAATAAGAATTATAGAGAAACACATATATTATTACCAATTACCATACAATAAAGTGAGAAAATATTAGATATCCCTCTTTTAGCCAACTCAAAATATCTTAATTAGATAATTAAATATTGGTATGATAGTGATGATGATGATATGAAAAAAATAGCAAATGACATTTTTTGTTAGCTCAATTTAAATCCTATTGGTTCTAAATAATAATTATCAGATACTCTATTAGCACCTGTAAGAATGGGAATCTATCAAGAGAATACAATACATAGATATCAATCATAAACACCTATGGAAGCATAATATTCAAAGAATAAAAAAGAATATATTTCCCAAGATGATAAACATATCATGGCTCAAGTTGTTATGACTTTTAAAATTGTGGATTATTACTGTCTAGTATGGACATTTCTTAACATTCATATGTTATTTTGATTTTATTATCATTAGATGGATTTGATTTGATACTTGATTATGTAGTTATTACATTTATTAAATAACTCAATTGAAATATTATATATATATATATATTCATTTGATTATATTCACTTGTAACATTATATTTAGTTGGTTAATTAGTTGATTATCTAGATATGTTCATTGGATTTTTTTGGATGGATATTATTGATATCTTATTTTATGACTATATGATTTTTGATGAGCTATACTTGATCCATGGAGTCTAGATAATAGGGTTGTGTATGTGGAATTTGGTTAAAATATGGCAATGAATATTAAGACATTCATTTCCAAATAGCTTACATTGTCTTTTGTCAATTAACTATTGTTACCTTTTTAGTCTTTTGGTTATTTTGTAGAAAGAGTACATTTTGATCTATTTCAAGTTGAATATTTATTGAGTCATTTGAATACTCTCTATATTATAATTTTGGTCCCTTGTTTAATGTAATTGCATTATGTTAGAACTAGATTTTTATTAATGAATACATGACAAAAAAGATTAAATTTACTTTAGTATCATTAGAATGGTTTTCGATCATATTTGGAGCCTATTATCTTTGACAAGTATTATCATTTTCACTTCTCCATTATACTTTTTCTTTTGGAGGTATTTACTACTAGTTCTATTTGTAAAGATATTAGCTTATGGAGTTTGGTGGAATTGCTATTTCTTGAGTCTGTAGGGTTATTATTTTATTATGTTGATTTTTGTGATAATCATTCGTCACTTTGGACCTTATACTTTTGAATTGAATTATTTTATTATTTTTGGTAATCAATGGCATATGGACTTAACAATCTAGATGCATGGGTGATGCATGTAAATTATACTTTTGGTTGACTTAGGGTTTTTAAGACTCATTTGATTTATTTTTTTTGGAAGTTTTTCATGTTTATTTTGATTCTTTAAAGTTATTGTGAGCTTGGTGAGTTGTGCAAGAACACTAACTTACACCACAAAAATTGTATAAGATTTTCCAATATTGATTAGTACTCAGATATTGATGGATCAGGTGGAAAGGTTATGGCTAAGAAGGTTCTAGATATTCTTCCATTTATTGCTAAAATAAATAGGGATTTGGATGGACATAAACTTAATATTTCCATTATGTTACTCCACAAATTGAGCTCTTATAGTGGGAAGAAGTAGTTACTAATAAGGGATTTGGTCTCATATTTGTAGAAGAGATAACTCCAACCTATGCAAGAATATGGAAAAGTAATCAAGGAAGAAGGAAGTACTCTACGTTATGGAAATACGACGTAAAAAATGAAAATTTCTTCAAGAAAGTAAGTGGTATACTTGGTTTTGATGTATATGTGTTTTTGAATAAAGGGAGTACAGATGAATATGCATGTGAATGATATTTATGTGTGTTTTATGGTGTTATGTGTGATCTTTTTAGAAATGTAGTTCATTTTTGGAACTAGGTTGCATATAGATTGTTGACTAAGTCTTTTGGTTTTTGGTGTTTTATTATTTTATGAATACTCTTTTTTGATAAATGAACATTAAGTGTTCGTGGATGGAATGTGCTCCATGTGACCATTTAAAAAAGTTATTACATGAATTAAACCTTATGGTTGTATCAAAATTGTTATTTATCTAGGTTTATTGTTGTGTCTTTTCATTTTAGTTATTTAGAATCTATGAATGTTAGTCACTGACCTGTGAGCTAGAATCCACCATCAAGATTATGGTTGGGTTTGGTTTAGGCCATCAATGGAGTGTTAATTAGACTAGTTGACCTATATTTGGACATCTTTGCATGTTAGTTGTTCACATGATCATGTTTTCTAAAGATTAACATGATTTGATATAGTTGTGGATTGACTCTTTAGACTCATGATTATGATTATATTTTAGTTGTGTTTATCTTGATTTTTAATTTGGTAGTGTTCTATACAGTTTTTGTACTATCTTGTAGAGGGTTTTAAGTATACAAATGTTTTAATAAATATATGTTTTAAGTTAATTTTAACAAAGAACTTAATTAATATTGATGGATTATGTGATTGATTTTTAATTTTTTTCATCAGTTCATTTTGCATAAATAATATAGATACATTGAATTATAAAAAAAAGTGTGTTTGATGATTTTTTATTTACATGGTTGTTTATTAATTCTTCTCTACCTTAAACTAGGCTCGAGTAGAGACTTCATATTCTCATTATGTATTTATTGGGTTACAATCATAAATTTATCATATATGTGCATTCATTACATAGTATAATCATTAATTTATATATATGGGCTATGCATAATAGGAGACTAATTATGTTCAAGATTATGATAATTATTGATCTAGTGGGATTGAATAATCTCTTTTATGATATTGATCACTTTGAATGTACTTTAATGAATCCATTATTGTGACTGGTAAATGGATTTGTTCAATAAAAGATCAATACATGATTGAATATTTCTTATAAGTTAAAAATTTTCATTTCGATTTGGTCAATAATCATTGTGGAAAGTAAAATCAATAGTTACTATTATTGTCTTTATTTATATTCTTGATTCCATTAATAATTGAGTTTATCTTTGCATATCTAGTTATTGCATTCATTTTTCCTTACTCTATTCATGATTGTGTCTTAGTCAAGATTTGTTTTTATGTATGTAATCATTTATAAGATTTAAGTTAATTATATTTGTTTCAAAATGCATTATTAGGTATATTTTTTGAAAGATAGACTAAATGGCATAATTTTGAATAGAGCTTATAAATTATCACTTCATGTTATAACTAAATTTTATGTTGACTTTCACTAAATATTGATAAATCTATTATTGTATAAAATCATCTTAGTTGGTTCTAATATGATTAGGTTTAATTATTTATATGGATGTAATATGATTTTAGGTTGTTCATTTAACTCATTTTGGTTAAAAACAAACATTTAGGATATAACTCTCGATATAAAAGTTATCAGTTAACTACAAATTGTATCATATTTTCAAATAGATGAAATTGTTTGGGTAATATAAGAAGTAAGTTTTTTCTCTTACATTTTTTTTGAATGTTTATTTATTGATAATTATTTATTTTTATAAAAATGAATGTATCATGATAGAGGACCAATCCTTTAACTTATATTATTGAGTATAAAATCATTTGTAAAATCTCTTTCATATTCAATATGACAAAATTTAATATTAGAATTCATATGATTAGTTGTGAATGTCTTAATTGATGGGATTATGACACTTATCAATACTTGTAAAATGAGAAGTTATGGAAGAAGTGATATGTTAGTTATTTTGAATTACTTTAGAAATGACTAGTTCATTTGCTTGGTACTTAAACTTTAAAGTTTTTAATGAATTTGAATTATTTGGGTTCCACTCATATTTTAATTTTAATTTGGAAACTTTGTATGGAACAACACTTTGTTGTGTTATTATGAAAATTTGATACTTTTTTCCAATTGTTTGGGTTAAAATGCATGGTTGTTGATTTATCTCACTTCATGAAATATTTTCATTGAGAAGGCTGTCATTTAGGGGTAGATGGGAATCTTTACATTTTGATTTTAAATTACTTCTAGTGGTTAAATAATAATGTACTTCTTACATTAAATTATTGTATGAATGAAAAATAAATGAGAATATTTGAATAGATAAGAATTTATTTTTTATATTAGGTTAAAAATAAAGGTTAAGGACTCAATAAAACATCATCAGACAAGGGGTGTTCAAAATGGAACATCTCACATATGAGGAGAGTCATCATTTAATTCCTAATTAGTCTTGTATGGTTTAAATTATTACAAAATCTTTAGTTATGTTTTAAGATTGTTTAATTTTCACTCAATGAAGGATAATTATTATAAGTAAAACATTTGTGTTTCCATAAATATGATCTATCTAAAGAGTTACACATGACAATATTGAATAAATGTAATTATTCCTAAGTTGATTATTAGGGTGTGCTTACTATATTGGAAGTTTTTATATTTAATAAACAATGTTATGAACCTAATATAAAAGTGTAATTAATTTAATTACATAGTATCACATGAAGCTAAGTTAACTATTATCCTATTGTGAGTTGTTGGATAGTATCACAAGTTGGGTAATGTGTATAATGTCTTTAGTACTTCATATAAAGAAAGTATAAATATAATCATTAATCCCTTTTATTAAATTAGTATGTCTCTTTATTTGACAAATATTGGAAATGTATGTTCTATGGTGTGGAACCTTGAATCATATGAAAGTAATGTTTTTGTAAGTGAATAACTTATGTATACTTAAAATTTATTTGGATTTATTATAAGTTGAGTTAAGATACTCTTTCTAATTAAGTTAGATGGCTTGATTAATATTACTTTTATTTTAAAAAGTAATCAAGTAGATTATAGAATATTCCCTTCAAGACTAAATAAGGTTTTAATCGATTTTATGGAAAGTAAGAACTATTTATGGTTGGGTTTTAGTAAGTTAGTATTATGAGAAAGATGACTTGTGGAAATGTATTCAGCTCAAAATATATAAGGGTACAATAGTAAACTTATATATCCTAAGCTTAATATTTTGTAAGGGATGAAACATTTTATTATAGGTTCTACTTAAGAAGACCTAATCCTAAGGAATCCATATTTTACAAATATTCTTCTAATCTTTATTAAGACTAGGCCTATGTTTACTACAAACTTGTTGAGTATTTTAGATTGTGTAAAGGGGTTAAATACTTTAAGTTATGTATTTAAAAAATAAATATGGTTCATTTCATTAGTATAAAAGCCAAGGTTTATGCTTTAGGCAACTATGGGAGAAACTTTTTGATCTGTACCCTACCTTGACCTTTAATTTTTGAACTCCTCAAGATGGTTTGAAAGATATCTAGAGGAATAATTTATGTTAATACTAATCATATTAAGGAAAATGGTCAAAACCAAGGTAGAGGCTATGGTGCTTCTAATGTGAACAATAAAACTAATCTTCCTCCCATTAATAATGTGAGTAGTAATAAAAAAACTCCTAATGCTAACCCAGTTGGGGGTAGATCATATAATAGGAATGAGTAATTATGGGATGGGATTATGATATCCTTAAATTCCATTCAAGGAAAAATATAAACATAGGAATGTTGGATCACCAATACTGAGGGGTTACTCAAGTAGGCATGCATGGGAAAGGAAATGAACAAGGAGAGGAATTAGTAATCAAAGATTTACCACTTGCAGTAGTGGATATTATTATAAAATAACTTAATAAAAATACTCCACCAAAATTTTCAAGAGAAAAAATTGGTGACACAATTGATGCTTGGTTAATACACGTGAAAAATTATTTCAATATGCACAATATGTGTTCTAATGTGAAAGTTAGGGTGAAAGCCTATTAGTTGGTTGTTGATACATCACTATGTATAATCATATTTATGGATTTTAA
This sequence comes from Torreya grandis, assembly GCA_037957365.1. NCBI lineage: Eukaryota > Viridiplantae > Streptophyta > Pinopsida > Cupressales > Taxaceae > Torreya > Torreya grandis. Next base: position 3,948,248 of record JARHVA010000790.1, read on the forward strand.
GTATATCAACCCATGACTCTCATTTGGGATATTTTTCAAGGGTAGTTTCAAAAGAGGTACTTAAGTGCCACCTTCAAGGAATAAAAAATTACTAATTTTCAATTATTAAAACAAGAGAATATGATAGTCACTAAGTATGAGAAATTTTTTGAATCTAGTACGTCATTTGAATTATATGCATGATAAAGAGACTAAGGTGACCAAGTTTAAAATTGGTATGAAATAAATAATGATACATGATGTCAATATGACTAATATAAATACCTTGGTGGCTGCCATTGAATATTCCCATAGGACTAAAGATAAGGAGAAATCTTGACAAAAGGTAGGAACCACCAAAATTTGGGTCAAATGGTAGAAACCAAACCCAAGGTAATCAATGTGGGATATCTATAGGAGTCAAAACTATTCCTATTAAAAATTCTAGAATTGTTTAGTTCTAGGAATTTGGGAATAACTACCATAATAAGGACTATGCAAAGCTTAAACTAGGACTATCAGTCAACCATTGAGTTTATGTAGTAGTAGATAATCAAAATGTTGATTTTTAAGAAACTCTGATGGAATCTAGAGATACTCTTTTTGGTATTAATGTGTCAATTTTCATTGATTCTAGTTACAAATAGTTTTGTTTCACCTACTATAGTAAATAAATGTAATTTTAAACAGGTTAGAGTTAGATAAGGTTGGGAGGTCAAGTTTGATATAGGTAAATGGGTGTCAATATTTAAGTGTTTACAGTAGGTTGAGCTAGATTTAGTTGATTTTAAAACCAAATTAAATATGTATCTAGTTCTTTTGGCATCTTATAATTTGATCCGTGGAATGGATTGGTTACAACCTCACTAAGGAATGTTTGATTGCTTTGAAAAGAAAGTGTGATGCACAAATGATTATGGTATAATCATAGAAGTGCAAGACATTAATAAGCCTAAGGAAAGAATGATTCTCTTAGTCTGTCACCTAAAATTGGTAGTCCAAAAGGGTTTATAGTTGTATGTGTTTTAAATGCATGAAACCTCTAAGGAAGAGGAAGCACCTTTCAAATAATTTCCTTTTTTGAGGGAATTTTAGGATCTATTTCCTAAAAAATTGTTTAGAATTCCACCCAAAAGGGAGTTTAATTTTTTGATTGATATAATGTCAGGGGATACACATACCTCTAAATCTCTATATAGAATGAATGTAGAATATTTGAAAGAATTGAATGTTTATTTTCAATAACTTATGGAAAATGGAAGCATTAGACCAAGTGTGTCTCCATGGGGTGCTTCAATTATCTTTATAAATACTAAATATGTAAATTTGAGATTATATGTGGGATATCAGATGCTCAATAAAGTGACAATCAAGAATATTTATTATCTACCATATATCAATGATTCTTTTGATCAAATGAAGGGAGAAAACATATTTTTAGAAAATTATTTAATATTAGGCTACCATCACCTAAGAATCAAGGAGGAAGATGTGCATAAGACTACCTTCAGGACCCATTATGGTCATTATAAGTTCACCATGATGACATTTAGGATAAAAAATTCACCAACTACATTCATAAACTTAATGAACATTAATTTTAAGATTATTTAGACAAGTTTATGCTAGTATTTCTAGATGATATTCTGATTTATTCCAAAAATTTAGCAGAACATGAACATCACTTAATTTTAGTTTTGTATAGATTAAGGTAACACAAATTATATGGAAATTCATCAAAATTTTCCTTCTTTCAACCTAAGATTCATTATCTTGGGTAAATATTTATAAATTTGGTGTTAGTATTGATCTGGCCAAGATCAAGGTAATACAAGATTGGGATTCTCCTACTAATGTACATGAAATACATAGTTTCATGGGATTGGATAGATATTACCATAGATTTGTGAAAAAAAATCTATCATAGCCAACACCATCACTTCCTTATAGTGTAAGAGGAAAATTTTTGTTTTTAAACCCATATGTGATGAGGCATTTCATAAGCTTTAGGTCTACACTTTCAGCTTTCAAGCGTTGGCATAGTGTATATTTCTTTAGCAATTTTTACAAGTGGTAGATTTTTCTCCCTTCCCAAATTCTAATTCATAACTAGTTGCTAGATTATCCTTATGTAGGTTATGTTAAGTGTTCTTTATTGTCTTTTGCTGAAGCTGTAAGTGGATGATAGGTGGTCATAAAGTGTCTTTTATCAAACCTCTCTCCATCATTTTCCCTCAGGTTTCAGGCATTAGATCGAACCTCTTCATGAAATATTTATGAGACCCATTAATGGTGACTTATCTGAGCTTGGATTCGAGTGACATCTTGGATTCTTATGCCATGAACCATGTATGAGACCCATTAATGGTGACTTATCTAAGCTTGGATTCAGGTGCCATCTTGGTTTCTTATGCCTTGTCATACCTAACCCAAATGGTAATTTTGAGGTCTCACCATATATGTCCTAGGTAGGCTTTGGTGGCATACTGACCAAGATGGAAAGGTGGTGTATTATGAGTCATGAAAGCTCAAGGAGCATGAACCAAATTATCTTACACATGATATGGATCTTATTGCTATATTACATTATTTAAAATAGTCAAAACATTTTTTCTAGGAAAACATTTTAAGGTGAAATTTGATCATAACAGTTTAGAACATTGGTTTACCTAAGAAGACTTGAATACACACCAACACAGATGGATGGATGTTTTTGGTAAATTTTATATGGAAATTTCATATGTAAATGGTAAGGATTTATTTATTTATTTATGCACTCATCTAATGCATTTACCTTGTTTTAATTTATGTAATTAGGTTTGATTTAAGAAAGGATATACTAAACAACAAATTTTTGATGAATATTTCCATGAGATAAGAAAAATATTGATTGATGATCCTATATCAAAGTCATTTGTTGGTTTTTATATGGAAAATGATTGATTGATTAGGCATCAATATAAAATATATATACTTACATTAGGGAATTTCATGCCATGTTCTAAGAGAAGTGCATATTGAACCTCATTATGCTCATCTAGGCGTCATAAAATTGACACATGAGTTAAAAAGGTATTTTTGGCCTAAAATGAAACATGATGTGGATGATTTTTTGGCCAAATGCTTAGAATGCTAGTAGGTAAAGGCTAATAATTTCCATACTTAGGGTGCTTTATACACACATGAAGTGACAAAATATAAGTGGATTGTAATCTCACTTGGTTTCATTTCTATCCTACCAAAATCTCATAGCATACATTATCTTATTTTGGTTGTGATTGATAAATTGACTAAAGTTGGTCATTTCATTGTTGGTAATCTAATAGATGGTGTTGTCTATTTTTATAATATTTTTGAAAGAGGTTATTTGGATGCATGGTATGCTAGAACTGATTATTTTAGATAGGGATTACTATTGGCATCAAGGTTGTAGTGAACTTTGACTACAACCTTCAGAACTCACTTGAACTTTAGTTCTACAAACCATCTAAAATGGATGGTCAAACTAAAATATTGAATCAAGTGGTAAAGGATATGTTAAAAATTTATGTCATGGATCAGTAGTACAAGTTGGAAGATTACCTCCATTTGGTAGAGTTTTATTATAATAATTCTTATCATTTTATGATTAAGATGGCTCCTTTTAAAGCTCTATATGGTTGAAAGTGAAAAACTTCTCTTGGATAGAAAAAAATTAAAATAAGGTTTTTTTGTGCCCAATATACTTCATGATTATAATAAATACATATATCTTATTAGACAAATTTTGAAGACTACCTATGATAGGCAAAATAGATATAAAGTTTAGAAACTATCATCTCATGAATTTATGTTGGCTGATAATTTTTTCTAAGAGTCATACCTCATAAAAGTTCAATTATATTTGGAAAAATGTCTAAGTTATCTCCACACTTTGTTGGACCCTTGGACACCATTAAAAATATCAGTCATGTATCCTATCGATTGGCACTTCCTCCTTCTCTATCTAGGATGCATGATATTTTTCATGTTGCTTTACTTAAAAAATACATATATGATCTTATTGACATCTTGGACTTGAAAAAATTCATGTCATGGAAGAGGAAAAGATCAAATTAGAACTTATGAGTATCCTAGACCATCGTATCTTTAAGTTATAGAATAGATGAATTCAATAAGTGTTGGTCTAGTGGGACCCATTTAATGAAAGGAATGTGACATGGGAAAATTAAAGTATTTTAAATTAGCATTACATATAGTTATTTGATTAGTCACTAGGAAAAATAATTTTTAAGAGGGATAAAATGTCATGACTCAACTTGTTATGACTTTTAAAATTGTGAAATATTACTCTTTGGCATGGACATTACTTAACATTCATATATTGTTCTGGTTTTGTTATCATTATATGGGTCTGATCTAATAATTGATTATGCAATTATTTCATTTCCTAAATAATTAAGTTTAAATACTATATTATATTTATTATATTCAATTGAAACATTATATTTAGTTGTATATTTAGTTTATTATCTAGATATGTTTATTGGATTTTATTGGATATATAATATTGATATCTTCTTTTATGATTGTAGGATTCTCCATGATCTAGGATTAATCAAAGGAGTTTAGATGGCATGGTTGTATATGTGGTATTTAGTTAAAATCTAATAATGAGTATTAAAACAAGATTTTCCAACTAGCTTCAATTGTCTATTATCAATTTATTGTTCTTTATTTGTTAATATTTTGGTTATTTTGCTAAGTGAGTAGGTCTTGAGCTATTTTGACTTGACTAATAATTGAATCATTTGACTAATATCTCTACTATAATTTTGGTTTTTTTAAAAATGGTTTTATTAATGTTGGAACTAACTTTGTATTAACAAAACCATGACAAATAGGGCTAGTTCTAATTTAGTATCAATGAAATGATACACAATCATATTTGGAACCTGTTATCTTTGACAAGTAGTGTCATTTTCACTTCATCATTATACTTTTTCTCTTAGAGGTTTTTACAACATAATATATTTATAAGGATATTAGCTTATGGTTTTTTTGGACTTCTTATTGTTTCTTGGGTCTTTGGGGTCATTATTTGATTATTTTGATATTTATGATAATCATTGGTCATGTGGACCTTAAACTTTGAATTGAATCATTTCATTGTTGTTGGTAATTGATGGCATATGAACTTAAGCAATAAGATGCATGGGTCATACATAAAAATGGCACTTAGGGTTGACATGGTATTATATGACTCATTGGTTTTGTTGTCATAAATTTATTGATGTTTTTTTTGTTGTTAGGAAGTTATGGTGAGATTAGTGACTTTGGTAGGAACCCTATTCACTACCACAAAAATTTTGGAAGCCTTTTCAACATTTTTATAGTCCTCAAATCTTGATATATCAACTAGGAAGGTTATGGTAGATAAGGTAATGGAGATTATGCCATTTTGACTAGAGAAAATAGGGATGTGTGGGAATTGTTGATCATATTTTACCATAAGTCAAAATGGTCAACCCCCTATAGTAAGAAATTATATAGGGGTATAATGTTTTTTCATAATGCGTGTTATAGACTATTTGATGTAATTTAATTTTTTTAAATCCTTGGTCATGGTCTAATTAGTTTATATGTCATTTTGAGTCACTCAAGATCTATTTAGGGGTAATATATGCAAGTGGTATGGTTTTCAAGATGTCTAAATGTCCTAGTTTTATTTAAAACATAAAATATGTTAGATTCACTATCAATAATGTCAGTCCCATCTAAAAATTATAGGTTCTCTAATTGAAAATCATGAAATCAACTAAAAAGGAAGAGTTTGGTACTTTTACAACCCATGAGAGAGTGTGACACATTGGAGAAGGTAATTTAATGTATTTTAAACTTCCTTAGAATCATCTAAGTGATTTACATGTTTTTTAAGTGCTAAAAAGGGTCTAAAACCATTCTACTCCTTTTTCACCCTTCTAAACACACACAACCAATCAGGAGGTTTATTATTGGTATAGCCAATTAGAGAAATTCTAAGTCAAACACCTTTATGAGATTAAATTAAAATCAAAGAAATTAATTTTCATAACAATATTTCAATTATTGGTCAAATTTTATTTATGAATCATCTCTAACAAGTTGAATATGTTTTTTTGCTCACTATTTCCCATACCCTATATGTTTTGCTCTTGTTTGGATGATTCAATTCAATACAAATACTAGAATTGACTCCAAAGGAAATTAAAATATTAAAATAATTATCCCAATTCTTGGTTTCATTTTTCAATGTGTTTTGATAGGTCAAGTATCTCAAGTTGTAAGAGCAAGATTCTATGTTGCAGATTGGTTTCTATCAGTGTCATAATATTCATGCTTTGGTAGTGACTTTAGAGGGTGGTGATAGGTTAATTATCATGTTTTAAATGTTATTTTTGTCCCCTCACATTTTAATATCATTCTCTAGAGTAATATTCCATGATTTTGTACTCATAATTGCCATATAGTTAGTTTGTTATATGACTACCATACATAGTTAGCTAGGTGACTTGTGCAAAGCTCTAAAACACATTCATGGAGAATTCATTATGGTATAAATGTTTTTATCATGATATTATAAAATTAGAAAACAAGTTAATCCCTATGTCTCACCATAGAGAGGATGATAATATATGTTTCAATATGCACACAATTTTCCACCATTAACGAACATGTACATGAATCTCATGAAGATCAATCATGTTGAAAGGGAGTGTCTAAGATAAATAATTTTATTAATAATGAAAATAGTCTATTTAGAATATATGAGGAAGCTAAAAACTCATTTTAATCTCACAAACCATGCATTATTCAAACTTACCCATCCTCACTTCCTGTATGTGAAAATGTTCATCTATAGGTGGTATCACAAATAGATAGGGTGTCATATGGCAGTGTTAAAACAAGTGGTGAAACTATCCTTAGAATCCTAGTGTGTTATAGAGATCATATCAAACCTATTTTAATGGATAATTTAGAAAATGGAATGGAAACTATGATCAAAGATGATGACTATGAAACTCAGAGACAAGGTCCCTAAAACATGCAAAATAGAGCACCTAGCCATTTTATGGAGATCATATGATAGGGTTATCAATAGTTTTGATGCATATTAATGATAAAAATTTGTATAATATACATAGGAAAGGAAATATAAAAAATATGGGAGGGGTATGATCAGTGAAAATCTATTGGTGAGATGCCCAAAGATGCCCCTTTGGCCACTAAATTTAGGTAGTAATATAAATAAGGTTTGGAGATTAAAGGTAACCTTAACATCTCAAGGTGATAATAAACCCATACCCTCATGTTTAATGACCTTATAAAGCGAAAATACATATAAAGGAGCATCAATGTCATTTATAGAGGATTATATACTAAGTTCTGATCATATTCATAGCTATAGGTGTCCTTTCTTTTGAAAGTACCCACCTACAACTCACTATTAGCTCCTACTTCATCCATGAGAGAGACTTAAGCATGGAATCATAAAAATTGGTTTGTTAAGGATGATTATAAATTTCATATATTATCCAAAGGTGATGTGTCACATATTATAAATGAGTTCTCACCCACAGACTCCTACTCATTCTAATATAGTCAATTATAGTTGATTGTAGGTAATAATGGACTGAGGAGTGATGTCTAAGTGTTAGTATAGCATGATAATAAGATAAATAGATCACAAACAATATATATTGAACCTATGGAACTTATAGGAGATACTAGGTCATTTTTATCAAGATTTAACTTACAAGGTAACCTACAAGGGTCACCCTTAAAGGAGAAAAATAGGAAACATGAGTTAGGTAATGCACACAGTCTTAAGAGTTCAAGGTGTTTGAAGGCGTAGATGGATTATTAGAGTGATGAATGGATTGTGAATAAAAACATAATTATCATAAAATTTTAAATAGGCTCCTATAATATGAAAATAATGCATATAATGGAATCACATCAAGCAATACACAATCCACATCCCAAATCCTACACATAGTCTTTTCCTAACAGTTTTTCTTGGGGTTTAATGCTTTTAGAGGGTCAAATGCTATGAAAAAGTGATTTAAATTGGTAAAAATAATATATATGACTTGAATAATCTTATCCAACATTTATTTTGTCTAGTAAAATAGGGTAAGTTCCCTCTATTTTATCTCAGATAGAGAGTACTCCCCTAAAGCACAAATTGGCACATTTTGAAGAATGTGATAAGGTGAGTTAAAGGTTGATTAAACCTTGAAATGAGGTGTGGGAAGTCATATGAAACCTATGAAAACATGATAAAAATATCATATACTGAGTAATCTCAACAAGGTGGCCTATATCCTCAAAGTTCTAGACAAGCCTATTAGGCATGGTTAGGCCTAAAATCCAAATGGGGGGTCAACATAATTTCTAATCTTAGGTTATCATTAAAATGTATTGTATAATTTTTATAGGGTCTCTACATATGTATCCAATCTTTTATGATGTAGGGGAGATAATAGTAAATATCACTTTGACTCAAAACTAATTCAATCCTATAGGAAACAAGGAATCAAGCTCGATAGGGCAACTTTGGAAGTTCATATCTTATATGAGGTTCTTGAATGGAGATATAAGGAATTAAGAGTGGTTAATAGGGCTCCTTAACATTAATATTTAGGAATTTTTTTGTAGTTATAACATCCTAGATTTATGAACAAAGCTTAAGGGCATAAATGGTCTAAAACCCTCACAAACCCTGGTTTTAGACCTGATGAAGGAAATGAAGATGGAGAGCTATGAAAATAGACTAGAATGGATTGAAAATTTATTTGAGAATATATATGACTCTATAGAGACCCTTTTAATCCAATTGAGGCATTCCCTATCTCTATGGATAAGGTATAAAATTGGTATTTTTTACTATTTTATGCATTGTGTAGGTTCCAAGAGATTTTAAGAGATGAAACCAAATTTAAAAAAAGGATTAGTACTTGGGATAACCAATAATGTAAATTTGTTTCATAATAAAAACTCTTATGTTTGTTTACCAATATCTTCATCTCAACTAGTCAAAATTGGTAAAGTGAGCACGATAGGGAGAAGTGTGACAATTTTAAATGGAACCCTATTTAAGGTGTACCTAATAAAGTTAAGGTAATAAAGGATATTAAAAGTGTAATTCACTCCATTTTATGTATTTTCATGAAAATTTGAAGCCAATTTTGAATCCAATTGTAAGGGGTGAATAAAAGAGGAGTTTATTTAATTACAGACAATGATAACTCACTTTTAAAAGAATATAGATGATTAAGAATGTAACTAATGAATAGAAGAGTATGTATATAACCCATAACTATCAATTAAGTCATTATATATATATATATATATATCCATATTTATTTTTGAGATAATGTAAAAGGGTTGAATGATGAAGACAGTTTTCTTGTGTAGAATGAGAAATATTATGCCACATTTCATGAGTTACATAGTTTGGAGAGCCATTTATCCTATAAACCCTTACATGTTTGGTCTCTTAATTAATTATACTACAAATTTGACTCAATATATTATCATTACAAGTGTTCAAGTGACCTTTGGACTTCTCTTTTCCCACTTCTCTCTTAAATGCTATAAGTAGCTACCATTTTGGCCTTTGTAATCTAATTCCACTCCATGTATGGTGAAACCTTGCTAGAATGATGCCATGTTTTACCTTTGAACATTAATTAAAGTATGTTTTAAATTTCATGAAAAAATTTCTAAGTGTGTAAGTGATGTATGGTGATGCAAGGTGATAATTATCTATCCTGTCTTCCCTTATCCTTTCATGTTTGTACAAATTTCCTATTATAGTAGGTCATATGAAGTGTTGTCAAGTGTATGAGTATATATTTTAAGTGTAAAATGATATTTAGTGTCTTAAAATAGCCTATGGTTCACTTATATTAGATAATTTTCATGCATGTCACCTCCATATTAAAATAGTCATGTTAGAATTCATAAGACTTGGAAGTTAGTTTGTATGCCTTGTTTCTTAGTGCAAGAAAGTATGATGATCATATGGAAAACATCTCAATGTATCACCTAATTAGATTATCTTAATCTCATTAAAATTATAACTCTTTTCCCCATAATAAACTAGTTAAGTAGGTCTGAGTATTTAGATACACATTCAAGGAGATATCCCTTAAATCTAGAGGCTCACTTCCAATATAGGTACACGCACATACCTGGAAGTGTTCCCATGTTTCCCAAATATAGAAGGGGATTGAGCACCCTCTTATAGTGTGAAATATTTGGTGACAATAGGAACATAGAGTTTATATCTCCATTATGTTGCTCCATAACTCAATCTATTTTGGTGGGAGGTGGAAGTTAGTGAGAAGGTTTTTTAGGCTAATCTTTGAATAAGAGAGAGAACTCAAACCTATGTGGGAATTGAAAAAATTAATAAAATAAGAAGTGATATATATTGTGGAAATATGAGGTAATAATTATCAATTTCTCTAAGAAAATAAATGGTGTACTTGGTTTTATTATATATGTATTTCTAAACAAATGGTGTAGTGATGAATATGCATGCAAATGAGCTTTATGTGTGTTCTATGGTGTTATGCATGCTAATTTTGGTAATGTATTTCATTTTTATAATTGGGTTGCACGTAGACTTTTGATTCAGTCTTTTTATTTTTCTAGGTTTATTGTTTTATGCATACCCTTGTTTGATAAATGAAATTTAAGCGTTCATGGTTAAAAAGTGGTCCATATGACTATTTAAAATGATTATTATAGGTATTAACCCTTAGGGTTCCATCAATTTTTTTATCTTCATTTATTGTTATGTATTTTAATTTAAATGGTTTGGAATATTTGAATGTTAGCTACTACCCTTGAGCTATAACCCACCATCAAGCTGATGGTTGGGTGTCATTCATGCCCCCAATGGAGGGCTCATCAGATTGGTTGAGCTAGATTTGTACTTATTTTCCTATTAGATTTTCACCTAAGCATGTTTTGTAAATATTATCATGATTCAATATAGTGATGGATTGACTCTTTAGAGTCAAGCTTATGATTATATTTTAGTTGTGTTTATCTTGGATTTTTTATTTAGTAGTCTTCTCTAAAATTTTCATATTACCTTATATAGGGTTGTAAGTATACAAATGTTTTAATTAATATGTTTTTTAACATGATTTTTACATATAAGCTAATAATCATTATTGGTTGATTATGTGATTGGTTTTAACTCTACATATAATTGGTTCATTTTTAATAAATAACATAGATGCATTGAGTTATTAAAAAAATGGTGTATTTAGTGTGTTTTTATTTACATGGTTATGTTTTTATTATTATCTACCTCAAAATGGGCTTGAGTAGAATCCTCATATTCTCATTGTGTATTTCTTGGGTTACAATTATAAATGTATCTTTTATGTACATTCATTACTTAGTACAAGCATTCATTTATATATATATGGGCTATACATAATAGTTCACTGAGTGTGTTCAATATTATGATAATTATTGATCTAGTGGGCTTGAATAATCTCTTTCATGATATTGATCACTTTTAATATTGTTTGATGTCTATAATTTTAATGAATCCCTTATTGGGACTGGTAACTAAATATTGTTCAATCTCGGATGAATACATGATTGAATGTTTTTTATAAGTCTAAAGTTTCATTTGGGTTTGGTCCATAGTCACTGTGGAAAGGAAATGAATCATTTATTAATATTTTTATTAGCTCAATTCATATTTTTGATTCCATTAATAAATTATTTTATCTTTGCATATCTAGTTATTGCATTTATTTTTTAACTTTGTTCATGACTATGTCTTAGTCATGACTTGTCTTTGTGTATGTAATAATTGTTAAGGTTCAAGTTATGTCTATTTTTTTTAATTTAGTTATGAGGTATATTTTGTAAAATATAGACTAAATGGTATGAGTCTAATTGGAGTCTAGAAGTTGTCACTTCATGTTCTGACTGAATTTTATGTCAACTTTAACTAAATGCTAATAATTTTGTTATTAGATAAAATCAGCTTATTTGGTTTTTATATGATCAAGGTTGATTTTTTATATGAATTTAATATGATTGTATGTTATTCCTTTAACTCATTTTGGTTAAAAATTAACATCTAGCTTATAACTCTCAGTACAAAAATTTATCAGTTGACTATAAATTGTATCTTCTTTTTCAATGGATAATTTTTTTTGGGTAAAACAATAAGCAAGTTTGTTTCTCTTACATTTGTTTTCAATTTTTATTTATTCATAGTTATTTATTTTTCTAAAAAGTAATGTATCATGATAGAGGACTAATCCTTTATATTTTATTATTGAGTATAAATTTTTTAGTAAAATATATTTTAGATTTCATAAGACAAAATTTAATTGTAAAATTCATATGATTGGTTGTGAGTGTCTTAATTCATTGGCTTATGACACTTTTCAATACTTTTAAAGTGAGAAGTTATGGAATAAGTGATATGTTAATTGTTTTGAATTACTTTGGAAATGATTGTTATTTATCTTAGTACTTAAAATTTAAAGCATTTAATGAAATTGAGTTATTTGGGCTCCACTCATAATTTACTTTTTATTTGATTATTATACAATCTTATGTAAATATTGTATGGAATGAAATTTGTCAGTGTTATTGTGAAATTTTGATGATGTTTTCCAATTATATGGATTAAAAATCATGGTTGTTGAATTTTCACTTTATGAAATCTTTTCATTGAGAATGTCACCATTTAAGGGTAGATGGGTCTCTATTTATTATAATTTTAAACTTATTTTGATAGTTAAATAATAATGTACTTATTTATTTAAATTGTTGTGTGAATTATAAATAAAGGATAATATTTGAATAGATAACCATTTATTTTTTATATTAGGTTAAAAATAAATGTTAAGGACTTAATGATCATCAAACTAGGGTTATTCAAAATATAACATCTTGCATGTTCATAGATTCATCATTTCAATCCTATTTACTCTTGTATTTTAAAATTATTACAAGAAAAACGTTTGTGTTTTCATAAATGTAGTTTATCCAAAGAGTTGTGTATGACAAGATTGAATAAACAAAAATATTCTTAAGTTGATTTATTAGGTTTTGCTCACTATGTTATAAATTGTGGTGTTTACTAAATGATGTTGTGACCCTAATATTTATGTTTAATTAATTTGATTAGGAAGGATCATATGAATATAAATTAACTATTATCATATTGTGAGTTGTTGCATAAAATTGCAAGTTGGGTAGTGCATGTAATCTTTTTATTACTTAATGTAAAATAACTAAAAGTATCATTACTAACCCATTTTATAAAATTATTATGTCTCTTTATTTTAAAAATATTGGAAATGTATGATTTGTGGTGTGGAACCTTGAATCATAGGAAACTAATGTTTCTTGTAAGTAAATAAATTATGTATACTTTAATGATATTTGCATTTATGATAATTTGAGTAAATATACTATTTATAATTAATTTAGATGTCTTGATTAAAGCCTATTTTTATTTCAAAAATGAATCAAGTAGATTCTAGAATATTCCCTTCAAGGTTAAACAAGGTTGTACATTATTTTTTGAGAAGTAAGAACTCTTTGTAGTTAAGTCTTAATAAGTTGGTCTTATGGAAAACATGACTTTTGGAAATGTATTCAATTCAAAATATGTAAGGGTAAAATGGTAAATTTATATATCTCAAGCTTTATATACCATAAGGGATGGAACACTTTCTTATAAGGTCTACTTAGGAAGACCTAATCCTAAGGAATTCACATTAAAAAAATATTCTTCTAATATTTATTAATATCATGTCTATGTTTACTACAAAATTTTTTGGTTATTTTGTATCATGCAAAGGGGAAAGAACTTTGACTGATGTATTTTAAAAAAATGGGTTCATTTCATAACATATTAAAATATTTAATACTTGTTATTGTATAAACTCATAAAAATAACAAGATTATATTCAATATTTCTATCTAAGGGTTTCATCATTTGAATATAATATTTAAAATAATCTCATGTTTCCAAATAACACATATATTCAAGATAAAAGGGCAATGATAAAAACACAATCAAGTTGAGAAACAATAGATTTAAATACCACAATATGAAAAGGATAGGTTTATACAAGACCAAATCCAAAAAAAAATAACTACATTCACAAAAATAAAGGAAAATTACAATTAAGTAGATAACATTATGAATAAAGGATTTATTATATAGGATAGACAAAACAAATATGACTAATGTGGTTTCAAAGAAAGAAAAGAAAAAAAGTGCATCATATCTAAGGACATTAAATATTAATTTTAAAATTAATTATAATTAATGTAAAAAGGTATAGGTTGTTTTCATTCATGAGGATAATATATGTAGTATGCCACTTATTAAATATTTTTGGTATGATAAGAAACATTTTTTTAATATTACAAAGATAAAATGTTGCATAGTATCCATTCAGTTTCCTATCATGCTTGTCCCAAAAACATGTTTGGTTACATTTCACATTGACCCCATAAATCAATGCAATGCACAATTAGTGAAATCATGGGTGAGAGAAATGGAGGAAATATTAGGAAAATCTCATGACTCTCTCACATTTGAGAATGAAGCTAAAATAATAATAATGTCACAAAAAAGTGCATTCATCTAACAAGATATAATAAAAGAAAATACCTCTCTATATGTTACTATAGAAAATAGAGATAACATAATCATATAAAAATCGCATGAAATGTCACATTCTAAAGTATAAAATACATCATAATATTCACTAGCACATTATGATGGAATTTTATTTACATATACAAATACAAACAATTTTCATAATAGAAATATGAATTTAAAAGACCAATAATATGAATATAATCCTAATTTTGATAATGAAAAATACTAGTGTGACACTCTTGAGAATGTAAGACCTATACAACACCATCCCATTACTATTGGGGTTTTAACATAGATTTCACATGACAATTACATATGTTATGTAGGCTCTCCATGGAAATGTCCTATAAACCAAATTAATGGTTAAGAAAACATATTCAAAATATTTTATAATTAAATAAAATTTTAAAAAATATATTTATTTTTTGTTTTTTAAAAAATACAAAAAACATTTATTTAAAAAAACACACAAAAAAGTGGGACCTTAGTATGACATGAAATGTTAGTTCACTTCAATTCATATGTTATTTATCATAGTTTTTGGTATATAACATATTATTTTTTATACACAAATTCATTTCATGATTTATTTGAGTGTGAAAAATGACATACATTACATATGCATTATTAGACATTAGAATTCCCTTCTACTTAGTTGACATACCTATGTTGGGGGGATATAAATATATAGGTTTCACTATAACATGTGATATCTATCTATGACCTAAACTATAATGTTAAACTAAATATATTTCAAGTGTCTTGATAAACTACTCATATTTTACACTATCCCATAGAGATATGTTACTTTTCTAAAAATATGACATTGGTACATATGGATAGAATAGACTAGTTTTAACTTGTTCTATATTTTTTTGATATTACTTAATTTATTGCATGATAGGATTAAATTATATTGATGATTAAGTGTGTCGCTTGGCCCTCGTGTGAAAATTTATTGAGAATATCTATGAGATAATTGATTGGTATATACGAGATTTGAACATGTCCATTATGTGTGGCCTTTGGCCTTATGTGTGTGAAATAATTTCTTGTGCAACATTTGAACATTTCCCTTTTTATGTCCGTTCACCTTATTTTATGACATTATTTTTTTATTGTGTTTTTATTTATATTTATTCTCATTAGTGGTTTCATGATCTTCATCATGTACTTATAGGTAATATTCTACATTAGATATGGTTACTTTACTACATGCCTCAATGATGTATATATATAGGCATGACACTTGTGTGCCTTAAATTCAATATATTACATACATGAATCAAATGAAAAATTTAATTTTATATTATGACATAATATTCAATGTGTTGATATTATATAATATGATCATAACTTATCACATGATACATTTAACTCTTATTTAGAGATAAATGACTTATAAGTAACATCCATCCTTTGAAAATGGGGGCATGAAAAATATTATTTTATAAGATATTCACACCTCTATGAACATATTTTGGATAAAATACATGCTAAAAAATATAAAATACAAATTGTGAAAACACAAAATTACAAGTCTTCAAAGATTTAAACTACTACAAAGTGAGATTTTATAAGTCAAATACATGTTTCCAAAGATTAAAAGTGATTCTAAAATAAAAAATATAACAAATATTAATTAGCACATTGGGTCATATGACATACATATATACTCACTTTTCAAATAATCAAAGTATATAATTCTACATAGTTGAATGTATGTGCATGGGCATATACAAAACATTTACAAGAGTAACATTACAAGTTAAAAATTAAAACTACAAGTGAGAATATATATGAATAACATTATATATCATTGGCACATATTTATATGGGGAATGATAGTCATTATTTCTCAATATTATTCAAACATGAAAAAAAAGTTTAAAGTTTCAAAGTTTCCAATTTAAAAAGATTAAAATATGCAAATTCAAAGGAAAATAGTTAATTTTAAATAAAATTATTTTATTGGTGTATTAATTATGGAATTCATTAATTTTATCATTTCATTGTGATTTGTATATTCATGGGTGATGTATATTCAATTCTAGTGACACTCAATGACTTTGGCATACTTGTAGTGAACCTAACATGGTTCAACAATTTTAGATTAGTACATTTTGTACTACTTATTTCTCATGAGAGTTAATATAATACATATTTAAAACTCAATACATTAATTAGTGATTCAAATTTGAGACTTTATCACTCTCAATTTACCATCAACTCCAAATATCTAAATATTTTATTAAGGGGGCATGGTTCTCCATTATCTATTATATGTTTAGGGTCGATGGGTTTCACCTACATATATGTTTACTTATTTTATATATTTTAAATTTTATATATTTTAATTTTTTAAATTTTAAAAGTTAAATATTTTTTAAAATTCAAAATTCACAATTGAAAACTTCATTATTTGTTTCAATATTTTATAAATTTAATTTCCTTGCACAATTGAAGTTTTTACTCAAAGATAAAGTGTGTTTTACACAATAAAATTCAACTCTTTATCCTTTAGTAATTTCATTTCTATAAAAAATAGGGAGGGGGGGATGTAGAAACATATATCTAGTCACATATACTTGACAATGATAATTATTGACACATTCCAAACTATATGAATTCCATCTAATTACATGACACTTATTTACCATATAGGTAATCCATTTGTTCATTTCTGAGATCAATGTTTTTTTCCCATTATTATTACATATAAATCTCAATATTAAATGATAAATTTAATTAATATTACCTATAAATTATCCTTTGTAAAATAAAATTATCCTTTGATCTTCCTAGATAAGTTCTCTCTAATTAGATAATGACACATTACACCAATGTCCACTTGGGTTGGTTGTATCCCTCACCAAATAACTTCTAGTTTCCATTTTTTTAAATCAATATTTTTCATCTTACCACATGTTTCATAATGTTAGATAAATGAAATGGTCAAGATAATAAACTATAAATACATACAAAGAGTCGTTGATTACCACCACTTGTTTTTCACTTGATACAAGCATGTATGCTTTTATACATTAAAAAAATATACCCTAATCTTCTCAAAATTTGAATCATCTAAAAGGATTAGCCATAATCTTAATGAATATCACTCTAAATCAAGTTAATATATATCATTATCTTGTATTATAGCCATGTTCTAGTTGCATACATATAGTCCAAGGATAAAAATTACACATTCACTCTAGATGAGATAACTACATGGGATTTATTTATCTCCTTAGTTTATTCAATACATAGGTATTAGTCACTCTTTAAGGAGGTGGTTGAGGTCATCTCATCCCATTATAATTTCTTATTTTTCCTTCAATCTATTAGGCTATGAAATTTCTTTCAAGGTTTCAAAGATAAGATAAGTTAGACAAAAAATTATACACTAATAAATCCTAAGTGTGATATCTCATATTTATCATAATTCATAGGTAAAACATGTGCATAAATCAATTCATGTGCATATCCAACCAAAAAATTTCATAGTCAATGGAATTAGGTGCATTATGTTGTTATCCTCCTACTATGTTTTTTTCTAGATTCATCTTATGGTTCTACCTCTAATTTGTCACTTCTATAATTCGTCTTTCTATATATTTTCCTTTGTACCAATTATTTTATTCAACTAAAATAAGTCTATCGTCAACATGATAAAGTGCACTATGCTACCATCCACCTACAGTGAAACTTTCCAAACTATGTTAATATTCATGTGCTTGATATTAATCATACCTAGTCATATTTTCTTCCTTTTTTAATATTCAAATAATTAAAATAGTCAACATAGATCAATGTGATATATAAATTATTTATTCTTAATACTTTCAAAAAATAAAAACATTCCATATTTAAATTTTTTTCAAAATTACAATAGTAGAATATTGTATATCTTTAGCATTCTGATATATATAGTTGTGCAAATATATATGTAACAAACACTTCCTAGTTAATTTAGTTTTTTTATGTAAAAAATAGGGTTAAAATATTATTTAACTTGATCCTTTATTTTTGAAGCATCTACTTTCTAATTTCATTTAGTTTGATTTGTTTTCATAAAAATTGTGTTCTAATAGTTTTAAAAGTCATAAGAGATATCCTTATAAGTAAATTGGTTATTAGTTGTAACTAAACCATTGTGTGAAGGTAAATTATCATATACTCAAGTCAATATTCAACACTATATATGCATTTTCAATCACACATAACTCATGGTGTATAATAAATTCCCATGATTCAGTTTTCAATGACATAAATCCTTAATCTATTTGTTATTGTAGTGCACCGATAAGAAATTACCTTAATAAGTTAATCTAAACATAACCCATGAGACATGATAGTGTGGAAATGTGAATGGTGGAATATTATTTAGTTATTTCCTTTGAATCAATATTCACTATTAACAACTAGTACCATTATATCTGAGATACTACAAACCAAACACAACCTTGACTAGTTTCTCCCATTTTATTTTATTTTCTTTTACAACTTGACATACCACCTTAAAAGGTTTCATCATCCCTTCCTATAATGAATAGTGATATATTAAGTGGAAATACTATTAATCATATTTAATTTAATTAAATTTATTCCAAAATGTATATCATATATACTTATGATCAATATAATGATGCAACTCTAAAAAATTATATGTACATTGAAGATGATGTTAGTGATAAAATTGATCATGAAAATATGCGTGATGATCAATATATTCCTAAAATATAAATATAATTGATCCAAATGAAATAAATAGAGTATATAATGAGTAATTCACTTAATTATCCAATTTTTGTCAGGGAATTTGACAATGTCCCAAGAAAGTGGTTAAGGTTGTCAAATTACTGCTAACACATAATACTACACGTCAATTAAAGCTAACTTCATCTAAAGAGGAGATTTTAAAATCTATCAATCCTAATCTAGTTACCACTATTGTTATCATTCCTATCTCAACCCCTTTATTTACATATATACCAAAATATTTAATCATGTGGGAATCACTTAGTTTAAAATAGATTAACATGCTTATTTTTATAAGGGAATCATATGCACCTCCCTTCATCACCATGCAAGGTCCATTTCCAATGTAACCTAATTTATCCTTTCTTGAGAAAACTATTATAGCCTTACATGCTAAAATATTGCAATTAGAGCAAGGTGTTTCTAAATATACTCAATCAATGGACTCTCACACTCTACTTCATAACTAGTTGGCACATAAAATAGCCTCTTACCCACTACCAATAGGTTTTTTTATCACCTAAGCTACCAATTTATGAGGGTAAAGGTGATTATAAACAACATCTTCATTCTTTTCATGTAACATTTTTGGACTATGCTTATAATGATAAATTAATCACCAAGATATTTACAATAAGTGTCAAAGATTATGAAATTTGATGGTTTTATGATCTCACACATCAATTAGTTAGATAAATAAACCCATTGGTAGATCAATGTTTAGAACATTTATCCATCAACTTTAGTGAAAAATTATATTATGTAAAAATTTCAAAACTTAAGAAAGGGTATATAACCTATTAGTGAATATGTCATTTGGTACAATAATATGCTTGAAAAAATGAAAAAATATATAGAATATAATGATTTTAAATATATATTTACTCAAAAAAAATTATATGCACTCCATGAATAATAAACTCTTAAAAAAATTATATATTCTGATAAGTTATGTCATACAATCAAATAAATGGAAATCAAGCTTATGGAAATGAAAAATTTAAAGTATGTACCAAGTGTCCCATATACATAAAATGTCATGTTTCAAAGCAATATAAACTACAAATTCAAATCTATTAAAATAAAAAATGACTCAAAATTAATTATAAATGGAACATCTCAGTTGTCAATTAAGCTTGAATTAGTATCTCCACCTAAGAGGTAATTTATAAGGTTACTACTATAACCTCCTCATATCTTATTGAAAAAGGTTATCGATTGTAATCTCATCTCTCTATTTATTCCATTTTATTGGATTTAGCCAAGCCTCAACCTAAGGGATTTGATAGTAATGCCTATTATGACTAATATAGATGCATTCAAAAATTTATGAACAAATGTTATATGTTAAGGCATAACATATAAGATCTTATTGATCATAATACTATTTAGGTATGCACACCCAAATAAGATGAAATACCATAATATATTGATTAAAAAATCTTAAAAATTTGAAAAATCCTTTTTCAAATCATGTTATATAATAAATAATATATAAATCTAATGTACATCATGTGTACAACATCCATCCTTCTCATAAATCATATAGGCATACACTATATGTAATCATTGGGATATATACATGTACATTAGCACAACATCTAGTAATCACATTTGATGATAGTGAAATAAATGATGATTTAGATAGGTATAAATAATTTATTACATAATACATCAACAATAAACCTATTTATATTTTCATGATTAGAAATTTATTAAATGAAAATTCATGTATGATGACACTAATTTACATTATAGGATACATAGATAAAGGTCTTGAAGATAAATCAAAATTAGTCAAATATTTTTATGGACATACACAATGTACTTTGGGACATATAATTATACATGTCTAGGTTTGTTCAAAACAAATAGATACCCCATTTATATTTTTACCAATCATATGGATCAAAAATATGTTATTAGGATACCCATGGATATATACAATTAAATTATTAACATATACATCATTAACATATACATCACATAGATGTGTCAACTACATAGATTGAAATAAAGTGGTGAAAGTTCAAGGCATCCCATATGAGTACCCCCTATAATAGTGGTAAATTTAATTAGGGAAAATGAATTGAAGGGTAAAAGTGCTCTAAAATAACATGAATTTACCATAATGAAAGTGAATTATTGAAATGGGAAAAAAATGAAAAAATGAAAGAAACTAAATATGAACAATACAAAAAGACTTTGTTATTTTCTTCTTATAATTTGATTGTGTGTAAGTGAAAGAATACTAGGATTAGTCAATCATATATGATTATTTGTATGAAATATAAACTATAACTATCAATAATAAGGGGAAATGTCAAGTAGAATGGGACAATATTAATTGACATTACTATCCTCTATGGGTCAATATTGTCCTCCATATAAAATTAGTAAAATTAGGGAAATGTTTCCTCTACTTGCTTGAAATATGTATGTGCACAAAAACATCACCTAAAAATGACCTATTAAAATTTTAAACCCTAATAGGGCTTAAAATATTTGAAAACCTACAAATATAAATGGGATAGTGTGTTTGGTTGAGTTTACCCTAGTCATGTCTATTTAATTAATCTTTGCCTATGTATCCAATACTCTAATGAGGGAAATCAAGCCCAAGTAGTTCTTCCAATTAGAGTTCTTAGTGTGATTTTAATCCTTTTTATAGATGTATGCATCTCGAATGGCTTGCATATTTGCTAATAATTTACTTAACTTTGATAGAATACACTCTTCACTTGCATAAAGGCTGATTCAAGTGAACACAATAAAATTTGAAAATAATAGGGAAGTTTTGATCGGTTTACAATAGTGTAAGTATGATTCAATATTGAAATTATATATTGGCAGACTAGGAGAGTTAAATGTGAATTTATATAAATCCAAAAGGGAAAACCCTTACTCTACCTATCCTAATAATACGCACCATCCTACAAGTGAGGGTTTAAATTTGAAAAATAGCCATTACTAAGTGAAGGATAGGATTGACCGATAGACTTTAGGACTAACTGTCACTACTACCCCATTTTAATCAATTCTATTTTTCAAGGGTAACATTATAATTTTAGGATTTAACATGTTTTTATATCTTCTTAGAGAATTTTTTACTTATTAATAACATTTATGTAGGTGTAAAATAATAACTTAGAAATGGATGGGTCTGTATAGGTACTTAAGATAGAGTGAGGTGGTGAAATAAGGATAGATGAACTGATCAAGTCAACTAAGGTAAAAATAGAAAAAAAATTACATTATCAAGCATTCATGAAAAAATTTGAATGTGTAAATTTATTTCTCCCCTTAAGCCTAGAAATTATATTATTAGAGTAATAGGAAATAAAAACCCAATTGTGTACAACACACTTTACCTTTGGGAAAAAGATCCAATCATCTAAGGTGTTCCATAATGAATCTTGAAATTATGTTGAATTAGTTAATTTACATATGTGAAATGGAAATTTAAAATGTAACTTTAATTTTAAGAGATTGAAATTAAAAAGGGAGGAGTAAACCTATATTGATTCTCTTAAAAATAAATCTTGAAGAATGATGCTTCCTTAAGTCATTGGTAATTGGTGTTTTCCATTAATTGAATTAGAGATATTGGTTTCCTAGTTGAAAAAATGGTGATTAGAGGGTGATAAATCCCTAATTTGAATTGAACATGTATAGAAATAAAACCCTTTTATGGATGCATAACCCTCAATTTGTGATGTTGGTCTTTGTAACCATAAGATAGAAATGGTTTGGTATCCATAATGGATTCATAGGAAATAATTCAAGAGGGTGATAAATATTCAAATTATTCATTTTGAAATTTAACTAAATCAACAACTATAAATGAAATATAGATTAAATATTTAGTTTATTACTTAATTCCTATTATGCATGATTGAAATATAATGGATAAAATCCATGTTGATACCATGATGATGGATAATAAATAATATTAAAATTATGGTATGAATCTATAACATGCCCTTTGTATTTTGAAAATAGTATAGTATGCATAAATAAATATCATATACCCATTATGATAAAGTTATGATATGTAATTATATGTACATGCAATTTTTTCATTTTAATTTGAAGTTTGTGGAAGAATACATTTCCTGCACCCAAAATATATGAATTCATAATTTATTCCTATAATGTGAATGCATATACATGGCCTATTTCCCCATAATATGTACCAATAATTGAAATTTTGAAAAATTATGAATTCTTTGAAACAATATTTTGTACCCAAAACTTTTTTTTCTCATAGATGTTTATCTCAATTCTGAAAATATGACTGAAATGCTCCCTTTTGAGGTGGGGATGTATCCTGAAAGTTACTCAATTAAAAATAAAATTTAATTATACCATGTGTATCAATATGTAATCAAGAAATGTGTAAATGTGTAAGGTAGATACAAAATCCTATACTGATATCAATTTTCATTGCTAAATGATTTAATACATATCAAGTTGATGAGTATCCCCTTATTTCTTCTATTATGCTTATATAATTATTTAATTGAATTTAAAATTGATAAAATTGATATTGCCATACACTAATATCTTAGTTTTACCCTCTTCCAAGAATCCCAACCCACCATTTCATTTTAATAAATCAACCCTCATCAATTTATTCACATGTCTCCAGATAGGGCAAAGGTAAACCCTATAGTCAACCATCTTAAGGATGAAGGGAATTGACTTAAATAGATTCCTAGGTCTATTATAATTATAATCACTTCAACAAAAATTCTTTTTAAGAGAGAAGAATGAAAAACATGTTAATATTGGTTATCCAAGTAGGCTAAGGATTTAGTATCCTTGGACACTACCTATCCTTAAAAATTAGTTTTGCCTTATGGTAAAGACATTAACCTAGATTATGATAAAATTAAGGATAAGTATGGGTCCTATAATAATTTCAAGCTATGAACAAGGAATACATAGATGGGAGGTTAGTATTATGTTATTCCAATAAAATAAAATAAAAATAACACACTAAACACATAACACCTCTAGCCTAGACACTAGGGGGAGTATAGGTAACAAGCATAAAAGTGGAAATGCAACTAGAATTTTTTTTTTAAAAAAAAAAACATTATTTTACCTTCGTTGGAGCTCCAAATGACTTATTTAAGTGGCTTTCTTGGGTTTTTCATCAAGAAGTCTTTAACAATGAATCTCCATTTGCTCCTTCTCTCCTTGGCACCTTGGCTTAGTTTATAAATTTAGCATGGTAACACTAATAATGAAGATAAATAGGGGAAATCATGCATAATAACACTACACTATCAAATATTATGGATAAATAGGTATGGCCTTGTATTTATAGCCTCAAAAGTTAACTCTCACCCAAGGTGAGTTAAGGTTGAGTTTAAACATGGAATGAGTTCAAACAAACCCAAGGTGAGTTTAAGATAACTCCACTTGAGTCAAAATTTGTCATGTAATTATGATTTTCAATTAATAGGCATGGATCTTATATTAGATATTTTAAGATATTTTGGAAGAGCTTTGAAAACTCATAAAGGCAATGATGAAATGGATTGATATTTTGATTTTTGGAATTTTAATTTTTAGATATTCATTAATTAGAAATGGATAATTCAACTAAACATTTAATCTTATTTAACTATATGATTAATTTTTATTAACATTTTTTCTCTTTTAATATTTGATCAATTGCCTCACTTAATGGGTCTATAGGACAAACTACTAGTTATTAGGTCACAAGGTGATTATGGATGAATCTGTGAGAGGTTATTATTGTGTATGGGTTAGTACCCTAAATAGGGATGAATAAAAATTATTATAAGCATTTTTGAAAGATGCATGGCAAAAATCAAGATATTTAGTGATTTCTATGCTTAATTTACAATATTTGGTAGAAATGAGTCTAAAGTCCAGTCAAAAGCTAGTTGTGGCCAGAATGGGGTGTTTACACAAGCCTCACATGATTTAAATTGGTGAAGATGTTCCTATACCTTCAACTGATACTTGTTTCTCATACTTTACCAATCTTTACTTTGAGGATGGAAACTCATTGTCTAGTGGGTCCATCCCCAACTATAAGGAAAAGGATGTGACAATGAAGAAGGAATACTAGTCCAAGAGGATTTTGAAGATAGATAAGACCCTCAACATGAATATGGGTGTATACACCATAAATTGGTCAAGAAACCATATATATCATCTATTTTCATATCCCTTCATAGGAGACTTTGATTGGAAAATATGAGCTTTATTCACATTTATCCATGTCTTTTATTTTATTCATTTTGGTCTTGTTTCATGATTGAGTCACCTTTTTGCCTATTCCCAGTTATCTGTAGCCTTCTAGACCTAACCCTAGATGAGTGAGAATACTCTTTCCATGAAAAATCCATCCCCCCAATTCTTGTTAGCTCAGGATAATATCACCATACTTGGACTACAGTGCTAGTGCCACTCCTATCCACTTTTAGTGCTCTTGTCTAGGGTCATTTGAGATCTAACAGTTAGTTTTCTTCACTTAATGAGTCTTCTCCCCTTTCTTAGCTTCATATTTAAGTTTCCCAATGTCTACCAAATTCAAGTAGAAGGTATAAAATTTGAAATTATGAATATCCTATATGAAGGACTTCATAAGGCATTTTATATATAGCACTTACTACTTTGGCACAATACATAACTAAAAATTAGTCAATAGTATAACTCAACATTCTTCATCACACAGGATTGCATGCTTGATCAAGGAAGGGCCTAGGTGAAATTCATTCTTGAATGTATTGTACACATTGATTATGTGAACATTGATTATGTGTATTCCCTAAGGGAAAAATACATTTGATCTAAGACCCTAGCTTGAGGGTTAATGTAGGTAATGATCAAGACAATAGGGGTTTTAGATCATGTGATCATTCTTCCCCCAACCTCATTTTTCCCTATTTTTATTTTGATTCATTTGTTATTTGTATGTGTGTAGATAGATATAAGGTTTGGAGATTGAAATGGATCTACAGTGAGTTCTGTTAACTTTTAGCCTCTAAAATTTAGTACATAAGCTCACACTGAGGTAGTGAATAAAACATAAAAATCTTAGATCTCTTAGACTATAATGGCAGAGGTGGAATACAGTGTGAGTGCCACACCCATCCACTTTTGGCACTCCTATAAAATCATAAAATGAAGATAATATCTAAATTCATGATAGTGTCCTAGTCTTGCATCATAATTTTCAGCTCTTGAATCATTCATTTCAATCTATTTTAAGATAAGTTTATCTCTTCTTCATGAAAATTATTTGATAAAAAATTTATATTTTGTTCTATTAAACTATATTTTCCCCTTTACTCTAGACCCTTTATTGTTTATAAACTAAACACTAGTTTTTCAAAAATAATAAAACATTTGGTGAACCTGACTTATTTCAAACAAATCTAAAATGTTATATACCCTTAGGTTTTTTCTTTCATATTTTGTGCCAAAATTAAATTTCAAATTTCTGATTTTTGTATAAAATTTTGTGCATTTATACTATTCAAAATTATTTTTAGAATTTAAATTATTTCCATAATATTCAAAAATTCTAAAACCCTAACCAAAAACCCTAGATTTTGAAACTAGGTCCTCAACCCTAAGCTTCCCTCAAAATTTTTAGAAAACTATT
Organism: Torreya grandis; assembly: GCA_037957365.1. NCBI lineage: Eukaryota > Viridiplantae > Streptophyta > Pinopsida > Cupressales > Taxaceae > Torreya > Torreya grandis. Next base: position 3,975,328 of record JARHVA010000790.1, read on the forward strand.
TTGCAAATTTTACAAATTATTTTGATAGTCAAAAATATTTTCAAGATATCAATATTAGTAGTTATTTTTTGCAAAAATTAAATTTATAATTTCTAATTTTTGTATAAATTTGTATGCAATTATCCTATTCAAAATTATTTAGAATTTAAATTATTGCATAATTTTCAAAATTTCTAAAACCCTAGCCCAAAAACCCTAGATTGCCAAACTAGGTCCTAAAACCCCAAGCCTTCCTTGTAATATTTAGGAAAATATTTTGTAATTTTTACACATTGTTTAAATTGACAAAAATACTTTCAAAATCTCTATGTTAATAATTATTTTTCCAGTTATTTTCTTAATAGTAGTTTTCAATATTCTCTTTGGTGAAAGAAATAGAATGGCCACTAAGGCACTTCTTCCCTCTCATCCCATAGATCAACTTTTAAAATTTTCTCATAATTATGACAATGAATGGACAAATTTGAAAAATTACACATTAGCTAAAAATGTGGAAAATGATTTCATTTACAATGAAGATAATTACTATTATTTTAATGAGGAATATGATGATATACATTATAGTGATAGTGAAGTACAAGTAGATGCATCTTCTTCTCTCAAACCTATCTCTTTTATTCCCTCTTCTAAGGAAAATAATTTTGATAAATGGAAAAGGTACTTTTCACCTCATTTTCCTATGCACAATAAACCAAATGAACAAATTAGTCATGCACTTCCAAGTAAACCTCTTATTGGTGATAATTTGATTACATGTGAACCTAATCTCTCTCTCTCTCTCTCTCTCTCTCTCTCTCTCTCTCTCTCTCTCTCTCTCTCTCTCTCTCTCTCTCTCTCTCTCTCTCTCTCTCTCTCTCTCTCTCTCTCTCTCTCTACTTCCATGTTTAAATTATAATAATATAAATGTAATAGGATAAAATTATCAATGCATACTTCAAATGATCCATCTAATGTTCGTAACTCTACTTTGTCAAAAGAATGTTTAAATAAAAAATATTCTTCTCTTATTTCTCATATTGCACATGAAAATAATGCATACACCCCGTATATGGATAAAATATATGCACATTATATTCCAATTTTAAATGATACTTTATTGCATATTAGAAACAAATTAAATTCTTCTCTTACACCTCTCCCTAGTCACACTGAAATTGATAGTGAGTATGATAGTGAACATGCAAATGAAAATGAAAATGTGAGTGATTATGAACAATATTCCAATGATGATTATTATGCACATAGTGAAGAAGAAAATGCATCTCATGTTTCTAACTCTTCTCTCACTCCTCTTAAACATAATGCACTCGCAAATGTTGTCTCTACTTCTATTCATGATTTTATTTCAAATAATACAAATGTTAATGCTAATATTCCATCTTCTACTCAATTAGAATGTGATATACTAAAACATAAAGATACCAATGAATCTCTCAAGACATCCCTCACTATAGTAGAACCCATTTCTCACTCTTCACCTAAAGACAATGGTATCCTACATCCCTCTAGTAAGGTCAAAGTTATCATTACTCCCAAGGTTCAAGTGAGCACACCCCCTCTTTATGATCTGATTGCTAAATGTATAATTCCATGGCTAAAATTAACAATAAAATTCAATGATTAAATAAACCACTTCAAGATACTAATGTTCCATCCTAGGATAATATATCTTTAATGCATGTAGTTGGTGAATTAAAACACCAAGTACATGTCATTACCTTGGAAAACAAGGTTTATAAGTTTTGGATGGATGCCAATGATTTACATGGTGACCCTCTTCCAAATACATTCATAAAATCTTCATTGCTTAAGCATTTCCAGATACCATCATTACCTCACTTTGATGGTACTAGATATCTATTCATACACCTTCAAGCCTTTAGAAAGACTTTGTCATCTCATGTGAGTCCTTTTATTCTACTAAAGTTATTCTAGTAGACATTAGTGGGAGAAGCACAAAATTATTTCTTTCATCTACTCTTTGTTGGCTCCTTGTACACATATGATGACTTAGAAGCATTTATCAGATATTACATAGAAAACATAGTACCTCATGTTACATATGAGAAACTTGCCATAGTACATTAGAATTATTAAAATCTAGTTAGTGAGCATATATTATGATTTAAGATTCACATGCTAAGACTAATATACATATGTATTTATTAAGGGT
>JARHVA010000790.1:3982500-4100000 GCA_037957365.1 Torreya grandis
TTGATTGCACTATAATTGACAATAATACATCACTATAACTACCTTTCTAATGTATGCCTAAGGGCACAATAAAAAAATACAAAGATTCATGATCAATAACATTAACACCCATGTCATCATATAATGTCACACACAATCCACTAACTGGAAAATGTAAAATATGGTACACATCCTCTAGATTAATAGTAATTTCCCTTGTATGAAGATAGAAAGAACAAGTGTCTACATTCCACCTCTCATATAAGGTGGTAATAAGATATCTATCCCACTACATAGTGCCTAGGTCACATGCATGACCCAACCCCACCCTATCCATCATAGCTCTCTCATCAGCTAACAAAGGTAACAATCTTAGTGTTTCCATTACCTGGCCTTTGTGGAAATCCTTCATCCATACCTTGTCATATAAAAACAATAGAAAATAACGTATATGTTAGTCAACCATGCCAAGGAAAATATCTGAGCTACACAACAATAGATAAAAAATCAAAAACATAAAAATCTATCCCTATTAGATAACAACACTATAGAAAGGACACCACCACTAGATAAGAGTGATAAAACCTAGACAACAATGCTGAACACTAGACAGGAGTACTGGAACTAGTGGAAAATTCCTAAAAACATTTCAAATAGATCAAAAACATCAAAATAGGTTTCCAAATAGGCAAAAATCACACATTTTAGCTACTTACTAGGGTAACCTCCCCACCAACCTCCACCTAGGCTACCAACTACTCAAATTAGGTCATGACATGTGCTCATTTCCTTAGGATATCTCTTACTTCAAAAGTTCAAATCTCAATGTAGTCAACACATAAATGAATCAAGAATCAATCCAATTTTCCTATATCAAAAAACTCTCTCATTCTAAGAGAAACACCATTTTTCCCACAACTAAAACCCCATAGCTCCATTTTACAAACTATTTTATTCCATGGATTCCTAATAACCACACCCTCAACATCATGTAAGCCTCAATCTCTTACTACATCATCTACCTACTATAGCACACACATATATCTATACCTCTTTTATACCCAGACATAAAACTCAATCCTAACTAGTCAAAGATTCATTCAACTATCAAATAACTTATCTAATCAATCAAGAAAATTTTCAATTTCCTCATAACAAGCCAGCCTTCTTTTTACTTACACCACTAGTCATCACTTTTGGCTCAACCTCCTCTATTATAGATCTTATCTCTATACCCAAAAGGGGCATCATTCTTAATATTCCTATTCCTACACTTATCTAACATGCCTATCCACTCTTATAAATGGATACACCATGTTTCATACACCTCCAGTATTTAGATGATCAGATTTAGCTCAAACTAGTCAAGATATATAGTGATTCAGACAACATGGGTCACTCAACATTACTCAAGACATTTAGAGTAACATATCTTTAGTTTACATATACATAGGTTATTTAGATACAATGGTTTAGATTCTATGGATTCATAACAACTTTGATACAGATTCAGACCAAATACTAGATTTGGGGGCATGCACATTACTACATGTCCCACACATGTAACTTTATACAACATGACACAATTATAAGACTAGATAGAAGATTATAGGCATATTGTAGAGCACATTATTTTGATCTCTAATTTTACACATGGGACATTTCATTATATCTAATATCACATTTTGTTATATAGATTACCATATTATATATATGCATCACTCACATATCAAATTTGGGGGCATGGCATAGATGTTCATGTTCTTCACCATCAAACATTATATATATTAAATGGAAAAACATGCCATTTTATTCTTACATATTGACCAAAGTTTTAGATTACACCCAACTATACCCAGGTTGTCATCAAGTTGGACAATATGATCATCTGTAGTGGTTGGTCCATAGTATTGGCTAGGCCCAAACTATATAAGTTTGTGTAGGATAGAGGGTAGACATTAGTTTTAGGCCTCAAAACACTTCTCAGTTCTAGTTTAGATTATTCAAAGTGGGGGTTATGATATATTTTGATCTTCATAGTATACATATTCTATGCACACATTCCAATTAGATGAGTTTATGTAGGATAGAGGGTAGATATTGGTTTTTGGCCTCTGAGCATTTCTCATTTTTAGTCAGATTCAACACAAGGGCAAGCATTTCCCTCCTTCTCAATGCTTACATGGATTCCAATTTTAGATTTAGTACATGGGGCATCCATTTTAGGAATTATTTCTCATTTTAGGTACTATCTGGCTCTCCATCCACTTCCTTGGCTAGGAAGTGTGTTGGACTCTTTTTTAGCATACTTATCTCCTCTTAGATAGGTTCAAGTTCACATTTTATTTTCTTTCTTTTACTCTAGTACTTCATTTCATTACATCACTAGATTAAAAAGGGTAAAATATATACACCCTAAATTGGTCAAGTAACCACACATATCATGTCTTTTCATAGCCCTTTCAAAGGAGACTCCAACTTGAGAATATGAGCTTTGTTCACATTTAGCCATGTTTTTAATTTTATTCATTTTGGTATTATTTCATGCTTGAGTCACATTTTTTCCTATTCCTATTTATCTGTAGCCTTCCAGACCTAACCCCATATGATCCAAACTTATCTTTCTATGACAAATCCATCCCCCTAGGTCATGTTAGCTCAAGACAATAGCACCACACTTGGACTACAATACTGGTGCCACTCCTATCCACTTTTGGCATTATTTTCTTGGGTCATTTTGAGCTCCAATGGTTAGTTTCCTTTGCTTAATTAGTCTTGGCCCCTTTATTAGCTTCATACTTAATTTTACCAATGTTGGCCAAATGCAAATAAAATATCTAAAATTTGAAATAATGAATCTCCTAGATAAAGGACTTTGTAAGGCATTTTATATCTATCACTTACTACTTTGGCATAATACATAACTAAAAATTAATCAATAGCATACCTCAACATTATGTATCACCCATAGACATATATGCTTGATCAAGGAAGGACCTAGGTGAAATTAATTATTGCATCTATCATGCACATTGATTATGCACGTTCCCTAAGGGAGAACTACATTTGATCTGAGACCCTAGCTTGAGGGTTAATGTAGGCAATGATCAAGATAACAAGAATTCTAGATCATGTGATCATTCTTCTCCCAACCCAATTTTTCTCCCCTTTTCTGATGCATTTGTTGTTTGTATGTGTGTAGATAAATATAGGTTTTAGATATTGAAAGGGATCTATAATGAACTCTATTAAATTTTAGCCTCTAAAATTTAGTACATAGGCTCACACTGATGTAGTAGATAAAACCCAAAAATCTTATATATCTTGGATAATAGTGATAAAATGAAGGTCAAATCTAGATTCATGATAGTGTCCTAGTCTTGCATCATAATTTCTAGCTCCTGAATCATTCATTTTAGTCCATTTTTAGATAAGTTTATTTCTCTTCCTCATGCAAATTATTTGATAAAAAAAATGTTTTATCATATTAAACTATATTTTCTTCTTACCCCAAACCCTTTATTGTTTAGGAACTAAACACTAGTTTCCCAAAAATAATAAAACATTGGGTATTATTCATTGCTTGTTCATTGAGAAAAATATTTAAAAAATATTTCAAATAATTTAAAATGTAGCTGGAAAGGGAGAAGACTAATAACAATATAGGTCCCTAACAACACATCATTCAATGGGACCTTTTTAAATATATCTATTAGTTAAGGGAGGACCTAGCCAAAGTTGATAGGAAATTGGAGATGTTAGAGAAGAATATGTAGACTATCAAATTTCAACTTATGAATCCACCATTAAAACTTATGCCCCCAACATCATGATACTACATGAAATATTCAAGAAGTTGAAAAAGGGTATCCCCATGAAGGTTTAATAATAATAATAATAATAATAATAATAATAATAATAATAATAATAATAATAATAATAATAATAATAATAATAATAATAATAATAATAATAATAATAATAATAATAATAATAATAATAATAATAATAAAGGGGAAATAATAGAAAACATGTGGATGAATTTGAGATGTTTGAGGATGTTTAGTTTAAAAACCAACTCCAAACCTTGAAGGATGATTTAGAGACTGCAACAAGCCTTAGTGTCTTACTAGCTAGTAGTTTTATGTTCTACTACTATTTATGTTTATTTTACCCTTGATGATGTTCTAAAAATTGGGTTCTATATTTTTTTTGTTGATCTATTATTGTTAGACCAATGTGGTTTTTTTGGTCTATTTTTATTCTGATCTTTATTCTTAGTGTTGTCATGTCTTATCTTCTCTCAATTTTTTACAAGGCTATGGGCCATTTCTAAACCCATAGTTTTACAAATAATAAAAAATAAATATGTAATGATTGAATGTTTTAGCATATGTGAAATGTATGTAATTATATTAAAATATGTATCATTGAAAGCATGTATGTAGTATATGAGGCATTACATAGGGTGTCAAATCTATATAAACATATCAATGAGACTCATATTAGTATATGTATTATAAGTGTAGGAAATAAATAATGAATGATAAGGATCCTCATAAAATTCATCAAATTAAAAAATCTCAACAAGAACAATGTCATAAAATAAGGCTAAATAATGTATACAAGGGACATGTTCAAATGTCACATAATCAAATACTGCACACATAAGGCCACAAGACATATGCATAAGATATTAAAAATGTCAAAAATAAGGGATATGTTAAAATTTCACATAAAATATAGTTCTCAAGGCCACAACTAATGGACATTATAAAATGTTACAGAAACAAAAAAAATGATCTCATAGATATGATAAAGCAATAGTTGCACACAAGGACCAAGGGCTGCACACAATACACAAATAGATTATAATATAATATAAACAAGTAATAGAATAAATATAAATATAAATATAGTCTAAAACATGTATATTTAATATGGTTGTATCTTATAAAATAAAATTTCAATGTACATAATGAAAGATAAAGAAGTTAGCAAGACATTTGTAAAGAATATACAACTCAACATAGTATATGAGTTATAAAATGGTAACACATGTAAAATTTTTAAAATTTAGATAAGGTGCCTAAAAATGGCATGGATGATAGGTAGAGTCAAATACAACATCTAAGTCCATATTAGAGTTTGTATGTATTACATAACAATCCCAGTGAAATGCATGTGGGATAAAAACCATATTATACTATATACCAATCTTGAGATAAAATAAAATATGAAAATACTATAAAATAGATGTATTATCATTATCAAGTCTTTATTTTGGATTTTTATAATATTTAATTGCTTTTTTGGAATATATGAACTTGTTTTAATTTTCAAATTTTAACAAGAACCATATAAACTAGGAGGTAAAACCATGGGTGAAAAATTAGAAGAAAGGGAAGGCATACGAATAGCCCAAAACATGTGTCAATATAAATCATGCATTTAATATGATGGTGTGACCATGTATGAGCAATATTCACCCACATTTTTTTTTAAAATAAATATAAACCATGTAAGGGATAAAATAGTTATGCAAAGGAATGATTTGTGCATCCTCATCTCATCAAATGTACACTTATAAGGGTATATAATGTGGATGTATTATAAATACACTATAGAAAAGAAATTATTTTCATTAAATAATATTTTTTTGTAAACTTAAGTTGAGTGCAGCATAAAATGGGATTACAGAGTCTTTACTTGATTAGTTTTGAATTGACTATGTCAAAATTATATAGGACATGGTAAACCATCTCAAGATAGTAATAGAATTAAATTTTAACTATTTTTGGTTGATATTTTCTATGATATAAAAATGAAATATGCTCTATTAATATTATTAAAACAAAAATTTGAATGTCTTAGGATGGTAGTAGAGGTTACTATTTTTCACTCTTCAAATACATAAAGTAAAAAAAAGAAGAGCCAAGAGGCCAAGAAGTCACAAAATTCTTGGGTATGTAAGATCAATAAAATCAATTGCATGTATAAAAAGTATAAAAAAATAAGGAAAAAGAAATCAAATAAATCTTAAAATAGAAAATATTATAGTTTAACAAATCACTTTGTCAATAGAATGTTCCCACAAAGTTTATGCATAAAATATATAATCACATTCTTAATTGTGTGTCAATACCCAAATTAAGATGGGATGCATGTTTGTAGATATAGAATCATAAGTTTCAACCATTAATTATTCTTATATATTAATTGTGCATGTTAGACATGTTATTCCAATCATCCTTTTCATAATTATAATAATGATCATAATCCTTATCTTGGTCCTTAAATTTTAGTATGCCACTCTTGTCATCTTGTGTATTTATATATGCAAAACCATATGTGCAAACTATTGGATTTAAAATTTTTATTTTTATTTATTTTATGTATGTGTTGTATCATGTGTTTTAATTTTGATATTATTAGTTTTATTTGTTAAAATGTTAATTGAATAAATATCTTCTTTTTTGTGTTATTTCTCTATAGATTTCTATTTCTTGAAATTATAACCATTTAAATTTCATACATGTTACATAGTCATTATATTTACCCAATGTTTCCCCCATTTCTCTTATCCATGACATTTGTAATTCAACATTATATTGGGACAAATTAGGACATATGTTAAATACCACTAAACATGTTATTGGACCAAGTGTAAAAGGTATCTCAATGGATCCCAAATCATTGATATGAAGCTTTATTATTTAAATTTTTTTTATCATATCCAATAAGTTTTATGAGTAACATGTTTCAAACATTCATGTTAATAGTGTTATTAATCACAACATGGGTACATTTATTACCATTTATGAGGGGGTTAATAGTCAAAAGATCTAAATATTATGCATGATTTATGGTTAATTCAATTGAAACCACACTTGTAACATTAAATTTATTAGGTATATATTTATTTTCAACCACATTTTTAATAGCCATTTATTAAAGATACATTATTTGTTATGTTGCGCTTGTTTTCAAAATTTTCCATTCAATAATTGTTCTCTTTGTAACTTCCAATTTCTGAGTTGTTCCTTTTACTCATTTAACTATTCCATTGTAATTATTTTGTTTTTAGACTTACTTTTCCATCTTTTTCCTTTTTCAACCTTGATTTTCTCTAATTTTTCCTCTTGAAGATTTTCTTTCTCTAATTATTTCCATTTGAAGATTTTATTTCTCTAATTTTTTGATTTGAAGTTTTTCTTTCTCTATTTTTTCAATTTGTTCTACTTGAAATTGTTCCTTAATATATTAAATAATAGTTTGACTTGGTGTCTTAAAAAATTTAATTAAGTATATGATACCACTATCAGTGATACTTTATATTTTCTTCTTCAAATACCAATAACTATGTGTTCTACATGCATTCTATGATATGCACAATAGTATTTTGATATCCTTAGAGGATGACTATGAGGTAATATGATCAAATTATTTCAAATAATTAATTTGGAATATCATTTGAAATATTATTAGCCTTTTTTATACTTTTTGAATCAATATTTGTAGATTTATGTTTATTTTAAACACATACTTTAGATTATATCTTTTAAGATATAAAATAGCTGGATGGAACACACACACACACACACACACACATATTATTAACATCGATATGATCTAGATTCTTTGTGTATGTGATCTTATTTTCTAGTAATGTGGTCCTTAAACTAAAATATTTGTTTTTTATTTTGTCAATCTTCTATGAATTCTCTCAACATGACTATTTGATCTTTAAGGGCTTATAAATAAAAATACTTTGGTACATACAATTAGATATGCATAAAAACACCATCATGAGGATATGTGTAAGGTGGATGTGGTTAATGAAGGGCATGATTCCATGGCCTACCTATTCGAGTGTTAATATCATGGACTATAAAATCTAATAAAATTCATGTGTGAATAATTAGAGTGGGATGGTATCCATTACAACCTTAAGGTTTAGGAGGAGGAACAATGAAAGGAATCATGTATACCCTTTGTTCATTATTAAAATAAATTAACATGTCTTGAGAATGTTCATTAGTTATTTTAACCTTACTATATTTGATATTTTTTATTACATGAATGTTATTTATGTTCCTTATTAAAGGAATAAAACATGTAATGAAAACTAAGAAATATTGAATAAAAAATTACTCATCTTTTATATCCATAAAATTATTTAAATATGAGAAAAAAGTAATATAAGTAGAAAATTTAGATCCTAGAAAAAGGAAAAAAAAATGTGTATGGACATTAGTAAATTTCCTTGAAATATAATGTCAAATTAAATTACTTTCTATTAATAATTAATTTTTTTTATATGGGAGATTAGTATCATGTTAATAAGAAAATCAAATTAAAAAAAAAAACACACTAAAAACCTACACCTCTAGCCTAGACACTCAAGGAGCTAGAAAACTACATATGTAATTAACAAAATGAAATTAAAATAAGAGATTTTACCTCCCATGAGAGGAAGTGTTGTGAGTTGGCCATGGATTAATATGCTCAGGTATGTGATTAATAAATCTTTGTCAATGAACCTCTATTTCTCCACCTCTCCTTCTCACCTTGGTAATGTTAGTTGGCTTTGGCTTGGATTGGCTTAGAAAATGGGTATGGTAACACTACAATAATGCAATATTTACATATGTTTGATAATAATAAATTTAAAACAAAATATATTGTGTATTAATGGGTGAGGCCTTGGATTTATAGCCTCCAAAACTAACTCTAACCCAAGTGTAGTTAGGCTATATTTAACCGTTGTTGAGTTTGAACTAACCCTATTTGAGTTAAATCTAACCCTAGTTGAGTTAATGATAACCCTAGTTGAGTTAAGGAGGGGACATGTAATTAATATTTAAGATGGATATCCTATTTATTAATCATGGTTATCCATTGTTGAATTTATTGTATTTAGGGAGATATTTTAAATTCCTTGATCTTGAGGATGATGATGTAATTGTGACTTCATTTTTATTAAATTTTCATTTAAAAAAATGGTTTTCACTAATTTCACATGGTAAATTAACTTAAATATTTAATTTGGTTTGATTATCTAATTCATTCTACTTACCATTTTAGTATTTTAATAATTATTTAAGTGCTCCACTTAATGGGTCCAAAGGCCAAACTGTCACATTGCTAGGTTGCAAGGTGACTAGATATGAATACTTGAGATTTTACTATTGTAAACAAGATAATATCCCAAATAGGGATGCATCAACATGATTATGAGCATTAATGTCTATTGTGTGGACAAAATTAGGATGTATAGTGATTTCCAAGTTTGATTTGCACTGTTTGGTAAAAATCAATCTAAAATTTGGTTGAAAGCTAGTTGTGGCTAGAATGGGGTGTCTATAGTTTCCCTTATTTGAGAAGCCATTATAAGCTAAAGTCATAGTAACATATTTTAAAATAATTAAACATTCATTAATTTTTAATGCCTTAAAAAGTGATGGATGATCCTTGGATGCCCCCTTGAGGGAGCAAACACAAGATAAGGTCGATGATCAGTCCCTCAAAAAAGAAGGAAATGATGGGACCTAAAAGTAAAGGGAGTGAAAAGACTTATTTTCATAAAGGTGTTTACAACAAATGTCATAGTGAGATGCCCTGGTAGGGTAGATAAAAAGGATGATTTTCCAAAAGGTAGTTATAATCATTGACATAATGAAACATGCCCTAGTAGGGTGAATAAATATAATGATTTTCCCAAAGATGGTTATTATCATTAGTATAATGAAAATGTGCCCCTGTAGGGTAGGAAAATGATAATAATTTTCCAAAATGTGTTTATAATCATTAGCATAATGATACCATGCCCTTGTAGGGTAAGAAAATGATAATCATTTACCCAAAGGTAATTATAATCATTAACATTTAGATAAATCAAAACATAATGATTTGACCAAAGGTAATTATAATCACTAGCACTATAGTTAGAGATAATAATAAAAATTAGAAAAAGGGGCTTATGTTTTTAATCCATACTTATAGAGTAAGAGTAAACTGGTATAGTTGATAAGCATGATTTTGGGCTACCTACTAGTATGGAGATGTACATCCTAACTAGTAGGGATTGAAATTAAGTTATGGTTCAATTAATCTATATGTGTGTAATTTATGGATATTTATCAAGAATTTTTTAGGTGAATAATGAGAAGTACCATAGTACTATTTATTTTAATATTCATCAGGTTGATTTTTATTAAATCACATAATGGTATGCATCATGATATAAAAAACCATGATAACCTAGCTATAATTGTAGACACCAAAATTATGTCGACTCCCCTTGGTCCCTTACAAACTTTATTAATTTAAAATGAATTACTTACTTTGAATTAATGACATCACCATAGACACATCACCCATAACACCTCGCCTTGGACACCTCACCACTAAGACCATTTCCTACCCCATTTATCACCCTATGACTAAGTCCTCCAAATCATAATTACCTAAGACCTATTCCAACTCTCTCATTAACTCTCATGCCTATAACCCTGCCATTTGACCATTCACCAATGACAACTACACTTGGAAGATGAAGAATGGGTGAAGGGCTAAAAATAGCCCCTTTTACCCATTCTACACCCACTGACATTGGTCAACAGTCGACCAACACCAGTGAAATTGCTGACGTCGACTACATAAACTGACTTCTCACATCAAGTTACGAGCTCTTAGATGTTGGAATCACTCTGGGACTCCTAGTCACTCTCTCTCTCACTCAGATTTGGCTCTCTCTCTCTTCCTCTCAGACTCTAAGACATCACCAGGCATCAGAATTCAACTAACACTCCCTTGGCCACAGAGACTCTATGCAAATGACTCTGGATTGAATTGGAATATTGCAGAGGTCTTCAACATCAAGCCACAATAGGTATAAGCGTTTAAAACCTTGGTTCTTCATCTCACCAGAGTTAAGTATTTCTTTTGCCCTTTCATTTTAGTAATTTAGAAAGTATTAGTAATTAGTTTCTATTTACTTTTTTTAAATACTATCAACCAGACCAAACCTAACCTTCAACCAGACCTGGCTTTCTCCCTGGAGAGGCTGAAAAGCCTTCCTCTCATCCTTACCCTTTTTGACAACCTAGCCTCTACCTTTGCCCTTCCGCAGGCCTTATTCATCTCCCTACAACCCTGCACAGACTTTTAGACTCCCAAAATCCCTCTATCAACTACGGACATAAACCTGAGACCCATCCAAGGACCATTGCCCCTATTGACATTGGCAACCTAATTGAAGTCGGCAACCTTGACAATCGATGCCAGTAGAACTACTGATGTTAGTGACTGTGGGAGACTTACAACAGAGTACAGGTATGTATTGTCTACTTTTTGTTTCTTAGTCTTTCATTATTTCTCTTTATCCAACATTTTTTATTAATAAGTGGACTGTCATCCCTCAAGGAAGTCTTTGCGCTTCTGGGACTGAGCATGTGCATGGCAGTCCACCATATATCTATCTAACATTTTCTATCTTTAAGTCTTACTCTATTTATAGATGTCATCCTCCACAGCCAAAGAGGAGCTCCTTCAATCACCTAGATATGGTGCACAACTTCATTCAGGTATCATCTAACCCCTGATCATTATCTTTAGTTTCTTATATCTTCTGAATATAAATAGCAAAAATGAGAAGAAACATTCTGGCATGCCCGATGGGACCCTAGAATTTTCCTTGGGTTCATTTCTTCTAAAAGGCAAACATTCATATAGATGCATTATATTTCTTCTTGCATCCTTCCTCTTTCTCCTTATTTTTAAAAGACATCATAAGCATAAGTTAAAAAGAACATCTTTCTTTTTCTTCTTGTCATCTTTTTCTTACATAGAGTAGTGAAAATTCATACTCTTAACCTTTTCCTCACTTGTTTGCATTTGAACAAAACATTTCAATTTGGGTTAAAAATTAATTGCATTTCATTCTTGCTTGAATGCATTTTTAGCTCATCTAGTAATTAAAACACATTATGAATAAATCATAGTGCACATATGTTACATGACTAGACCACTATCACAATCAAACATCTAAACATACCTGAGACAAGGCCTGTCTAGGATTTCATCACCTAGTGGATACCTTACCCTTCCCAGTGATCCTACTTGGATTTCACCACCAAGAGGAGGACCCACTCTATTCTCTTGCAGAGTATAAACTCTAGGTGAAGTATATATTGGCTAAGTAACCTAGCTTGGCTCTAGGCTCATGAAGTGAGGGGAGTAAGCTCCTAGCACTAGGCCACATACGAAACCTAACATAGATCTTTGGGCACCAAAAGTAACCCAAAACCAGCCTTAGACTACCTCTTTAGGACCCATTCTACAAGCCCGATTCCCAAACATATTCTTCTAAGGCATAAGCCACCACGACTCTAAAATTTATTTTTCAGAATTTAACGTTTAGAGGTTTCTTGCCTTCATCAATTCTACTATTTTCATCTTATTGTTTGAGTTGGTGAGGATGTATTATTTTGAGCTCCAAAAATAACTCAGAACTTTCTTTTTCTTCCAAAAACTTTTAGTTTTTTTGAGTTTCTAGAAATACACAGACAATGACATCAATTTTTCCACCGACATCGGCAACTTTTATCAATCAACATCAGTTTTTACACCAACATCAGCAACATAACTCCATTAACATCAGTTTTTCCATCGACGTCGGTCACTGTTATCAAAAAAACCTAACTTTTTTGCTGTCAAACATAACTTCTAGTTTTTGAAGCTGAAACACACAGTTTCTAGAACATGAACCTTTTTGTCTTGAATGGTTTTAACACAGAGTCAAGCCAAAACTTTTATCGACCATGCGAGGCAACAACCACTTCCACCTTCACCTTTCATACCAAGTCCCCTAATGGAGCATACTTCAAATACTAAACATAATCCTACTAAACCTACCCCCAACCAACCTCCAATTGTTCCCGAAGGGGATCAAAACTTTGAGAGATTCCTTGACCATAACGTCAAGGATCTCCAACACTATCTCACAAGAATCCAAAGGTGAGACCCTTTAGGTAATCCTATTTTTGGGATGCCAACTTCTCTTGCTAAAGCAGCAATGGCATCAACACCATCTGCTAGCCAACCCATCATAGCTTAGGCTATTGCCTCGACCAATAACCTGACCATGCCCAATACTTAAGATTTGGCCTCCCCATCTATTTTTAGACCTACCACCATTGGGGTTTTTGTACCCCCTCAACCACAAACAATTCAACCAAGTTCTACACCATACCAAAACTTGATTGTCTCGACTCCACACACTCTTACACCTATAAATGTGGGAGTGACTACCTATCCTTTTACCAATGCCACCATTCAACCACCTTTGGTGGTATCTAGTCAACTTGTGCCCTCCAACTTCATGGCAAAACCTCCCTTGACCTCAATATCAGTTCCTATGATGAACTACCAATACGTAAATGCAACCTAGTACGCCATACGCCCCTCTTAATGCCTTCTAAGTACCTTAAAACTTAGGGGGTGCCCCACCTATCAATCCACCAATCAATCTAATTAAGATGTTAATGGATAATATGTCCAACCTTGAGACATCCATTTTTAGTTCAAGCAATGTTCTTTCATATGAAAAAATATGCAATGAACCCATCCACACTTTTGTGCCTATTAGACCATATCTTAACCAGTGGGAACTCCCTAAATTTACTTGATTTTAGAGTAAAGAGGACCCAAAATAACATCTACGAGTGTTTAGACACGCTTGTTACTTCATAGTGCACGATGATGCGTTATTACTTTGTGTATTCCCCATGTCATTTTTGGGGGCCACCCTTGACTAGTATAGCTCTATTGCCAGTCATTCTCTTTTTTCATTCACTCAACTCACCCAACTATTCCTTGACCACTTTTCAATCAACATCACCAAGAAGGTCTCCATCATAGACCTATATTCTATTAAATAATTTGATGATGAGTCAATAGCTGATTTCATTGCCCATTGGAGAGGCTTAATCAACCAACTCTCCTTTTCATTACCTCAACTTGAGCTCATTGATCTCTTTTCAAGAGTATGTGCCAAGCACATCTCATCCACTTTATGGGTCCAAACATTCTGCACATTTGATGAAGCTTTCACAATGGCCTGAAAGCTTAAACTCTGTGTAGTTGAAGAGGACAAGGTCAAATTACATAGCAAAAATACTAACACAAAATCCAACGACCCCTCTTCTTCTAGACCTTCTTCTTCCCATTCCAAGTCTAAGGGAGTGGCCAATGCTATGGTCATTAGATCACCATCTTCTACAATGACCAACCAATCTCAACCTTCCACATCAGATTACATCACAAAACAATTCCAACAATGATACATATAGCATCAATACACTCCAATTGGAGAATCATACGCTTTCGTGTTGGATAAACTAGTCAAGCAGGGGGTCCTCAATCTCCCTCAAATTTGACCACCTCAATTTGACCCCTCAAAATCCATCCCTACATGGTATAGGGAAAATGACTTTTGTAACTTTCATTGTGTCAAGGGTCATGACACAGACAACTGTAAAACTTTTAAAAACATCATACAAGACATGTTAGACAAGGGGGATCTTGTTTTGGATAACCCAAACACATTGGCCAACCAAAACATGGATGTCTTTAGACAACCATTTCCTAACCATTTCCCAAGTCATCATAACATTTAGACCATAGCTGATGACTTTTAAGAGCATAATATATGCATGGTCGACATGGTTTTTAACCAACCTCTCCCACAGTCTAAAGAGGTTAGTCAACCTATTTGTCCATCATAGGTAGAAGAACCTTCTTCCCCTATTTGTCCACCACAGGTAGAAGAGCCTTCTTCTCCTATTTGTCCACCACAAGTAGAAGATCCTTCTTCACCTATTTGTCCATCACAGGTAGAAGAGCCTTCTTCACCTATTTGTCGACCACAGGTAGAAGAGCCTTCTTCTCCTATTTGTCCACCACAAGAAGAAGAGCCTTCTTCTCCTATTTGTCCACCATAGGTAGAAGACCCTTCTTCTCCTATTTGTCCTCCATCCACCCCTCTTTCACACTTAGGAGAGTCTACTTCAACTTCTCCCATATTGGAGGATGTTTTGATGGCACCAACACTGATGGTCCCACCTTTATCCTTCTTATTATCAATGGGGGATCATACTTGCCCCACTCTTAGACCACACGTTGAAAACATGATCATCCCTACACTCTATTCATTGGAAAAGACTCATTCTCCAATCCCTTCTCCACTACGAGAAGAAATTGCCACCTCACCTACTTCGGTCAAGGATGATCCCGTGACGATTTTCTCTCACCTTTTACTCGAGATCGCCACATCTAATCCATTTTTTCCTCTACAATCACCCAAATCCTCCAAAGGAACAATTTTAAAACCTCATATGACATTGTCAAAACCCTTATAGACATCTACCATACCCAAATAGATTAAATCTCTCAGCCTTTACCCTCAATCACACCTCACTCACCCATAAGTGAAGGTAGATTTGAACCTCACCCCACACAATAGTGGCCCTCGCATCATACCAAAGAAGGCTACTAAACCACATCATAAAACTCCTCCCCCACCTTCACCATTGCCCTTTATTTGGGGCCCACACCCATCTACTTTAATAGGAGTGCTCCCAACTCCAACACCTCTCAAAAACAAATCACCTCCATTACTACCTTTACCTGGCAAAAACATACCTCCTCCAAAACATCCAACACCTCTCACCATGAAATTGCCATCTATGCGTGTGGTCACACCACCAAATAAAAAGATGGTATGAAAAACTCCTCCTACAAATCCTAAATAAAAGTTGTCAACACCTACTACAACAAAGAGCGCAGACCCATTAAGGGGATCCTATGCTTCGATGTTATGTCAATTGTTGTAGTTGTCTAGTATCACTCTCTTGCCTATTAAACCATATCAACCTCTCAAATCAAAACCATCTTGGTTTGATGACACTAAAATATGCTAGTATAATTACACACCAGGGCATGATACTGAGCATTTTTGTGCCCTTAAGGTTGTCATTCACCAACACCTAAAAAAGGACACCCCTCACATTCAGGCTTCTTTTGACCACTTTTTTGAAAAATCACCAACATCATCTCATGCCTCTCAAACCTCTTCACCTAAATCAGGATCCCCATACAAGACTATGGTCTCTCTACCACCTTCCACTCCTTTATTCAAAATCAACACAATTAAAGTGGCCACCAGGCCCCAAACTATGAAGGATAAAGGAGAAGACCAAACTTCTACACCTTTGACATATCCATTATTCATCAAGACCTCTCAACCAACACAACCCAATATTTCTATCTTAGGCACACTCGACCATCATCTCTGGGGGAAATTCCTCCTAACCTCTCTAGTCCACATGACGTTTGGTATAAGCAACTTGTGGACTATTTGACTTATTTTATCATACCTCCTAACCTCTCTAGCAATGCACGGTGGGATTTTATCAAAAGTACTACCCAATACACCATGCTAGGGGGACTTATTTACAATGAGGCTTAGACAACCTCCTTCTTCAATGCCTAACTACCACTAAGACACCCCATGTCATCAAATAAGTCCACGATGAGATTTGTGGGGGACATTTTAGTAGTAACTCGCTTGCCAAGTACATCCTCTACTTGGGCTATTATTGGCCCACTCTTAACCAAGACTGCAATGACTATGTTCAACATTGTATCAAATGCCAACAACATACCAACTGACTTCATGTCTAACAGTGACCAAAAAATACCCACAACCAAAATCTGAAAGAGCAAAATTTCAAATCCAGAGATCTCATTCTTATAGAAAATTGACATGTGACCAATATGGAAAGAAGCAAATGGGGCAAGTTTGCTCCTAATTGACTCAGACCTTACATCATAACATAAGCATAGATCAGGGACTTATCATTGATCTTCTTTCGAACGCTGGCCATAACTTGAGCCCCTTAATTCCTTACATCTTTGACCATTTTATTGTTAATCAACTATTCATTCACTTGTCATTTAACTTGAGCTCATCCCTTGAGCAACCCCCATCATCGTCATTCATAATCCTTTCAACCCTTTTTCCCAACAAACATTAGTCAACCCTTTTGATAAGCATGAATGTTTTGTCCTAATAAAAGGGAAACCCTTGAACCTCTATAGTCAAGTCCATGACCAAAACTTCAGTTAAAACCAAAACATAAAACTGGGATGCCTATTCCAAGGTCATAAACCATAAATGTAGACTGCTCCCTCAAAGGACAGTTGCATAATTACTATAATTACTAGACTACTACCTTAAAGGATAGCTAGACATCCAAACATACAAAAAAAATTATAGACCACTCCCTTGAAGGATGGCTATGCCCACATTTTTGTGCCATACATAGCACAACATGACCACAACACAACAACACATCCCCAAATAGACTTCCTGCATTGATCAGTCTACGAAAAAAAATGACTGACAAACTATTAAGTCATGGACTTGCCTATAGGCATTCTCAGGGTCACCTATAAAAGGGGCAAAGTTGTTCCTGCCAAAAAGGGTTACCCCATCCTCATATATAACATAATCAAACCTATTACCCCAACATACCCAAGGGATTTGAGCTCACTTAACGTCAAGTGATTCCAGTACTTCTCTAACATAAACCAATGGTCAACAACATAATGCATGAACAGGGATTTTGTTTCCAAAAACCTTATCTATGCAATCATTATGGTCCTTGTCAATGAAAGAGCAACGCACCTTTCACTTCTTATACATCTTGGTCACACATAACCAGACCATTTTCTAACCAAAACCCAAACATTTTCTAACATGACATCATCATTTACACTAGTTTTTATGGACAACAATACACATGGAAACCATCAACTCAACACAATTTATGTCAAGCATAAACCATTACTTACTAAAGCATAAATATACTCATTTCATTTTTAACATACACCATCACCAATATGGAAAATTGTTAGGGATGAAAAACCACATCACGAATGTTATAGAATACACCATCACATAATATGGAAAAGGCTATAACATCATCATACAATTCATTTTTAGCATACACCATCACCAATATGGAAAATTGCTAGGAATGAAAAACCACATAACCAATGTTACAAAATACACCATCACATAATATGGAAAAGGCTATAACATCATTATACGCTTATCATTTCAAGCATGGGAAATGCTAAACAACCCTAACCAGACCAAAACCAATTATCAACCACTTTGCCTCTTATCTTGAACTACATTGGCTTGAGGTCCTTAACACAGGGGCTATATAGGCAGCACTCAGTCTTCTGGGGTTAGCTCAGCCATTTGCCCATTCATCTCCCTAATGACATCAGCCATTTGTTTGTTCATGTACCTGATGGACAAACCATTTCACCTTTAACCATGACTTAACCTAGTCAAATCCAGTCCACAACCTACCCTCCACTCTTCCCTTTTGGGGGGAACTACATTGGCCTAAGGCCCTTAACATAGGGGCTATGTAGGCAACACTCAGTTGACATGGGGTCTTTTGGAATTAGCTCAGTCATTCACTCTATCGTCTCCCTAATAATGTTAGCCATCCATTCATTGGTTCATTTACCTAATGGACTAACTATCTAAACTAGTCCAAAATCATGCCCACACAACTAGCCCTGACATTGTAGAATTCACCTTGGACTTCTCATGGGGCACATTGGAGATCACACACATCTCCCTGACCATAACACACAACTCTTGAGATCACTTATATCTCAACCCAACTTGACCAACAACCTTGGAGATTGCTACTATCTCCTCAGACCATGACCACTTCCGAGACAACTTTACCTTAGTTGTTTTGTTTGCATGTGTGCTACCTCACGAATAGTTAGTAAAATTATGTGCAACTCACATTACGACCCTCACAAGTATTTGATCACAATCAAGTTGATCCCCACTACTTGTGACATTTTCATGTTTTCCAGGAGCACTTCCTAAGCCCAGGATACTTGGAACATGATGACCATTGGAGCTATAACTTTGATCGTTTAACCCAATCAGCTATGACTAAATGTTAGGGCTCAGTTACTTCAATTTTAGCACTCCTTAACCTTGATTGTGATCATTTGGCCTATCTATCATGTGAAGTGGTATATGCACAATCTCAATTATTATAGTGTTCACACTCAAACTTCACCATACCCATTGACTACCTATCAAATCATCAATCGACTTCAATTCCCTTCCCTCGACTCCCATTTTTAGGGGGAATACCTCATCACATACCTGGGGCAACTTACTCCTATTTTTGTCTTGCAGTTCATCAAGAACAACCAAAAAGACAAAAAGGGGAAAATGTAGACACCAAAATTGTGTCGACTCCCCTTGGTCCCTTACACACTTTATTAATTTAAAATAAATGACTAATTTTGAATTAATGACATCACCTTAGACAAATCACCCATGACACCTTGCCTTGGACACCTCACCACTAAGACCATTTCCTACCCCATTTATCACCCTATGACTAAGTCCTCCAAGTCATAATTACCTAAGACCTATTCCAACTCTCTCACTAACTCTCATGCCTATAACCCTACCATTTGACTATTCACCAATGACAACTACACTTGGCAGATGAAGAATGGGTGAAGGGATAAAAATAGCCCCTTTTACCCATTCTACACCCACCGACGTCAGTCAACTGTCGATCGACACCGGTGGAACCACTGACATCAGTTACATAAACTGACTTCTCACATCAAGTTATGGGCTCTTAAACGATGAAATCACTTTGGGACTCCTTTTGGTCACTCTCTCTCACTCAAATTTGGCTCTCTCTCTCTCTTCCTCTCAAACTCTGAGACATCACTAGGCATCAGACTTCAACTAACACTCCCTTTGCCATAGAGACTCTACGCAAATGACTTTGAATTAAATTGGAATATTGCACGAGGTCTTCAGCATCAAGCCACAACAGGTACAAGTGTTCAACACCTTGGTTCTTCATCTCACCAGAGCTAAGTATTTCTTCTACCCTTTCATTTCAATAATTTATAAAGTATTAGTAATTAGTTTCTATTTAATTTTTCTAAATACTATCAACCAAACTAGACCTGACCTTTAACTAGACCTGACTTTCTCCTTGGAGAGGTTGAAAAGCCTTCCTCTCACCCTTACCCTTTTTGACAACCTAGCCTCTACCTTTGCCCTTCTGTGGGCCTTATTTGTCTCCCTATAACCCTGCATAGACTTTTAGACTCCCAGAATCCCTCTGTCAACTACGAACATAAACCTGAGACCCATCTAAGGACCATTACCCCTATCAACATCGGTAGCCTAACTGACGTCGGCAACCTTGACAACTGATGCTGGCATAACTACCAATGTCGGTGACTGTGGGAGACTTACAGTGGAGTACAGGTATGCATTGTCTACTTTATATTTCTTAGTCTTTCATTATTTCTCTTTATCTAACATTCTTTTTATCAATAAGTGGAATATTACCCCTCAAGGAAGTCTTTGCACTTCTGGGACCGAGCATGTGCTTGGCAGTCCACCATATATCTATCTAACATTTTTTGTGTTTAATTCTT
Source organism: Torreya grandis (assembly GCA_037957365.1). Lineage (NCBI taxonomy): Eukaryota > Viridiplantae > Streptophyta > Pinopsida > Cupressales > Taxaceae > Torreya > Torreya grandis. The sequence goes on from JARHVA010000790.1 coordinate 4,003,066, forward strand.
ACTCTATTTACAGGTGTCATCTTCCACAGCCAAAGAGGAGCTCCTTCAATCATCTGGATACGGTGCGTAACTTCATTCGAGTATCATCTAACCCCTAACCATTATCTTTAGTTTCTTATATCTTTTGAATATAAATAGCAAAAATGAGTAGAAATAATAATATGCATAAGGACCAACACTCGATCCAATAAACAATTGAAAACAAATCACCAATGATAAAAACCATGATGACCATTTTGACATATGATTATGGATGGACTCAATAACAATGTGAAAGGAATCACCCCATGAATGCATATAACTTGGGTTGGTTAAGGCACAATATTAAAATTAAACAAAGAGGTAAAAAAGCAAACAACCAAAAAAAGAAAAACACTAATAAATAGAAACACAACAAAATACTAATAAACAAAATAGTGAACAAAACAATCAAAACAAAAAGAAATAAAAATAAACAATGGTTTATCGTAATGTTAGTTCAAACATATAAAAAAAAAATTGTGCATGTGTAATAGATGTTTTGATCTTGGTGACAGGGTGAACCCTAAGCTAGAGAACAAGACATAGGTGTAACAATGAAAGAAAAATTGGCACAAGGTTACCCCTAGGCTATAGGGAAATAAAGACACAAATAAGATGAAAAATATTTCACCTAGGCTATAGGATATAATGAAAAAAAACCAAAAAAAATGGAGGGAATATAAAATAAGGAATGGGTAGCCAAGTGGACTCTAGATGAACTAGGCATGGGGAAAATGCCTACATAGTTCCATGGATGGAAGATCCAACATGAAATTCAAGCCAAATGTAGTTCTCTTAGGATATGGGATAGAAAAAAATTGATGTTAATAAAAAATCATGATTGACTTGTATATAAGAATATGTGAATAAGATCACAAAATGGTGACTATGTAAGATAAAGGTGCTCAAAAAATGATGAGAGCATTGAAAATGGAAAATGTCTCATAAAATAGAGAGAGTGTAAGAAAATTCAAGTGGGCATTTGTGTATCAAAGTCAAATACACAATGTTCAAAATATAAACTCTCAAAATGGAGAGAGCGTATGGCTAAGGCCAATAAGGATGGGGAAACTAAAGGATAATTTGTTACTTGTGAAATAACTTGCAATCCCATAATCCTTAAGGTAAATAAGTGGTTTAAAAATAAAGGAAAGTGTGTCTGACCTAACTTGAGATACTCCATGTATCAAAGTGCTACCTACATAGTCTTTTCATACATTAGGCTGATATAGCTCTCCCATCAATGGGAGGAAAAATACCAAGGGTGTCCAAAAATAAAACTAAATAGATAAAATGGACCATCCCTAAAATTTTTGATAGCTTTATATCTCATGTGGAAATTCTAAGACAATTTTCATGATTTTTTTATTTTTAGGTTTTTATAAGTATTTTACTAATGTTTTTGGAATTTTTGAATCATCTCAACTCAATCAAGAATTATGAGATACAAAATGGTCCAACTCACAAAATTATGAGAGAATTCAAACTTAAAGTTATCAAAAAATAGTGAAATCATGGGAAAGGGGTGACTGAGCTGAACTCAACATAAATAGAGCATTGCCTACATAGTCTCAGAATGAGATCTTAAATCACTTTAGTTCTACCTTATAGTGGATGAATATGACTAGGTAGTAGAAAGTTTATGAATTAGGAAAATAACACAAAATAAAATAGGAAAGGAAGGTGATGTGATAGTGCATGGTAAAGGTGTGGCTCTTAATTTGCACATAGGTAGTTATTATTAGGAAACAATGACATAGGTAAATGATACTAATTTTACCAAAGGCTATTATAATTATTATGATAGGGTAGGACACTAATTTTCCTAAAGGTGGTTATAATTAGGGCTCACCATAATGAAATGGAATAAAAAATTAAGGATGAAATTGCCAAACCATGGTCATGTTAGTCTAAAATGCTATCTCTTTATAGATTACTGAATCGACTACCAAAAAATCATCTAAATATTTTCATTGAAGGTGCCTAAAGAACTCATGGATAATAACCAAGGTCAAAAATGGGTGGGTTATGAGGTTATAAACAACTATGGTCAAATAAGAAAGGTATGGTAAGAATGGTCTATGGTATGGTACAAATAATATGATGGTATGGTACAACATAGATTATCCTCATAGATAATACTTTGGGTCTATCAATTGAAATAAAAATTAAGATGTATGGAATTCATATGCTCATCAAGTTCATCTTCATCTAGTGTAATGAACATGTATGATTCAGAGTCACAATTTACAACAATGACATAAGGGACTATCTAATTAGGCTTAAACTTACCCTTCTTCATTATCTTAGCTATGGTGTTCTTATAGTTTTCTTTAAGGATAAGATCACCAAGCTATAAATATTTGTGTTTGACCCACTAATTATATTAACCACATAGCTAATTTTGGTATGCTTGAAGTTTATTTACACTAGCCATGCACTTCTCATATAGTAATTCTAGCTCTTGTAGGTGAGATAATATACAATATTCATCATTTAGGATGTGTTTCAATGAGATATATAGATAAGAAAACTCAACCTTGATGGGTAGAATGGACTTAGTGTCATACACTAGGGAATATGGTGTGGCTTCTGCTCGAGTTTGGTAATTAGTGTGGTAGGCCTAGAGGGCATGGAAGATTAGCATGTTCTAATTATGACTAGAATCATTGACAATATTTTAAAGGATGTTGACAATGGCCTTATTAGATGCTTCTACTTAGCCATCACCTTATAGGTAGCACATAGTGTAAAAAAGTTGGGTGATGTTGTATTTAACATAGAGTGCTTTAACATCCTTATTTTTAAAAGATCCACCATTATCAGATATAATGTTAGATTGGATATTGTAGACATTAGAAAACTACACAATAATTCTAGATGCCAAACTAACCCCTAATCCACCTTGGGACCCCCAAAGGACTCTTCCACAATTATTCAACCAAAACCTAAGTTAGGTTAGCTAATTAACTAACTGAATAACTAACCCACCTTTACCAAACTTGGCCTTTGACCCTCAACCATTGATGGTCACCCTAACCATCAATGGTTAGCCCTGACCACCTATGGTCAAGTTTCCACTACCTAAACACTTAACTCTAACTTCAAGTACAACTTGATTTTTATAATTAGCTCACCTAATCTACTCATAGATCAATGCATGTTGATACTAAATTTAAATAACAAGATAAAACTCATATTGAGCCTACAATTCTACCTCTCCTTCCTTCCTATAAAAAAGAGAGGAGAGAGGTGAAAAGGGATCCATGACTATCAAGAGATTCTTATATCATAATTTCTTTGGAAGGGCACTCTTCGATTGACCTAGAAAACTAACAAGTATGATAGAGATCTGAAGTTCTACCATCCATCAACCAACAACCAAGTATCTTTACTCTACCAAAATTTCTCTGAGCTTAACCAATAGATCCCTCAACCCATCTTCATATTAATAACCAACAATTTAAGTATCTATTTTTAGTAAATAGTTACTTTATTTCTATTTTGTAACCAACCTCACCCAAACCTACTTTCCAAATTTCTATTTTGTAACCTCCACAAACTAGACCTCTAGAACACACCCAAAAGCATAGTAACTACCGATGGTCACCCTGATTGTCGATGGTCACCTTGACTATTGATGGTCCATCCCAATCATTGATGTTTACCTAATCACTAACATTCACCCTAATTACCAATGGTCACTACTAGAGAAATAAACAATAAGCTTTTTTCACCCACTAAACCTTAACCAAATCTCATTTTTTGACCTCTCTCCTGATCACAAAAACCTACCCTATTTTTTAATCTATACCTGATCCATTTTACATTAAGATTCATATATTTATTTATATAATTAGTCAAATCTATCTTCTTGTATTGAACTTCAATATCTTCTATTATTTATGAAAGTAATTTATCTTTTGATTTCTTAACTTGATTATCTAAAAGTGTGGATTGACATTTTCCAAAAAAGATCATGCTTCTTAGATCTAGCTTGTTAGGTAATCCACCCTAACATCTAACTAATCAAACCATTTCTTTGAGTTCTTTCTTATCTGTAGGTCATTCCTCCAAAGCCCAAGAGGAGTATCTACAACTATTTAGATCAATGTGTGCATAATATATGAAATTCTACTAACCATACCATTATCAAGTTTATTTATTCTTTCCTCCAAATAATATATAGCAAAATTTCCCTAGAACATTATGGCATGCCTAGTGGGACCTTTGAGTCTTTTCTTGGGTTCATAGTTACATCTAGGTGCTTCTTCTTCTTTTCTTCTACTCATACAACAAAATCAAAATCTCATTTTAGGATTAAAATTGATTACATACATTATTTGATTTCTTATTTTAGCTTTTACATAGATTAATTAATTAAGTGAATTAATCATGGCTTCACTCTTATCACACACACAAGACCAAACCACTTACACTTAATCAATCATAAAAATATTGAAATAAGGTCTAACTAGGATTTCATTATGTAGCGGTCACCTTTTATAGCCATCCTACTTGAATTTCATTACCAAAGGGAGAACCAACTCATCTCTCTAGTTGAGAATAATCTCTAGAAATATATATCTTGGCTAATCACTTGACACCTTTATCACTATAGTGTGTAAAGTGAGGGGGTAGGCCCCAAAATCAAGCCACATACTAATTTCCATTATAGATCCATTTGAGATCCTAAACACAACTTGAAACCAACCATAAATTTTTTTCTAGTACTTTCTCTACAAGCCAATTTTAGTCACATAATTCTTAAAACTTAAGGCATAAGTCACAAGAGAGACTAAAAATAACCTTAGTATTTAATGTGATTTAGTGTGTTTTTTGGTTCCTTGACTTTTTATTTCCTTCTCTTTGTTTTATTTGTGAAATTTATTGTATCCTCTTCCTTACTTCATTTTCATGGTTTTAACTAGGTAACAACTAAGAAACCAAGGAAACTAGGAGTCACCTCTTAATCATCTATCTTCTTCCTCTCCCTCATCCATAGAGTACATCTCAAATGTAGAGAATTATCCTCATCCTTATAGGATTACTACCATCCATCAAATAGTTTCCTAAGAGTATGTGGACTTCACCACCTTTTTGGATAACAACCCCATAGCCCTCTAGCATTACCTTAACACCGTATCTCACTATACCCCTACTTTGGTTCTACCTCTTGACTAGACCTAAAACATTCCATCCCACCTTATGGGTGACACTTCTATTTCCACCATTTCCACTCAACCTCTAGTCATATAGGGATCATCCTTTACCAATGACCCTACCAATACCACCATCCAAAACCAACCCACACAACCAAATAACACCCAATCACATTATTCCCTAGATAATAACCCTCTTAGTACAGGAGCAACCCAACCTTTAGACACCGGTACTTCTCCTACTATAGGAGTACCCTATGTTAGTGCCACCACCATTCATCCCATTTCTAACCTACCTACATTTACTCCATTTTAGAGCTTGGTGGCTCCCATACCTTCAACCTTCCACCCATCAATACCAAAGTTACCACCTAACCTCTATCTACTAACCTAATCTTACCTCCTACCTAACCTACACTAATCTCTCAACACATGCCCATCATATTGAACCCAAGCTATGCCCCTAACCCACAAGGGTACATACCTATATCTTCCACCCAACCACCTATTTCCATGTATTCATATGTGACATCATCCCAACCATCCATGTCCACATACCAACATGTGTCAGCCTCTCAACCCTTCACTAACTATACACATGTTACACCTACCCAAACCCAACATAACCTACCTTAAAACTATAGGGGTACACAACCCCAAACTGACCTTGTCAAAATGTTAATAGAAAAAATGAATAATTTGGAGTCATCCATTTATAGAGGTCATAATATTTTATCATATGACCAAATTTGTAATGAATCAATTCACCCATCCATGCCCTTTCGACCATATCCTCTTCAATGGGAACTTTTGATACTTTTGAAGTTTCAGAGTCAGGAAGACCCTCAATATCACCTAAGAGATTTTAAGCATTCATGCTATATGATTTAATACAATGATGATCTCCTTATTCATACCTTCCCTATGTCTTTAATAGGTCCAACACTAGATTGGTATAGTGTTATTAAAAATCACTCCCTCTTTTCTTTTTCCCAACTAGTTCATATTTTCTTAGATCTCTTTTCCATAAAAATATCTAAGAAAGTCTCCATCATTGATCATTATTCCATTCAACAATTTAATGATCAATCCATTGTTGACTTCATGGCCTATTAGAGAAATATGATAAACTAACTTTCCTTATCTTTACCCCAACCCAAGATGATTGAACTCTTGTCTTGAGATTACACCAAACACATCTCCTTTACTTTATGTATTCATAGATTCAAGACCTTTGACTAGGCTTTCACCATGGCATGAAAAACAAATAATAAATTCATTGATGAGGAGAAGTTGAAATTGAGAAAAAAAAATTCTACCTTCAAACTGAATGATGTTTCCTCCTCCAAACCTAAAAACCAAACCAACACTAACTCTAAAAATAAGGGAACCACAAATTTGGTTATCCTTAAGACCACCATATACCCAATGTTAACAAATATAACTCTTCCAATTCCTCCTATAAGAACACTATGAATCCAAACTACAACACCCAAAAACAATTTACTCCACTTGGAGAGTCATATGCTTTGATCTTAGAGAAATTATTAAAGGACAATCTCATTTAACTCCCTCTAATCAAGCCTACATATAAATTCAATTCTTCTCATCCTATCCCTTGTTGGTATAAGGAGAATGAATTGTGTGCCTTCCACCAAATCATTAGACATGATGTTAATAGGTGTAACACCTTCAAGAATGTTGTCCAAACTCTCATTGATAAGGGGGAGCTTGTGTTTGATAACCCAAATACACCCCCAAACTATTCACTTGACATATTTAGATAACCATTTCCCAACCACACTCCTACTAACAACAAAAATAAATAATAATCCTGTCACAATCACAAGTTCCATATTTTCATTATGGTTCTTGGTGCACTCACTACCAATAAAACCATCAACCAGATCACCTCTTCCCCCACTCCACTTATTGAGGTAGTGGAGTCACCAACCTCCTCTTCAATATGCACATTAGAGGATGAAACCATTCCCACTTCATCAATTTCCTCAATCACTAAATAATCCACTCTTCCTTTAGCAATCACTCCTAAGGAAGAAACCACCTTGCCTACACCTCCCACTAAGGAGTTACCCTCCCAGATATTAGAACCTCTTAATCAATAAAATAATGAGGTAATCATTCCTCCCCCTGACCTCCTGGGTACATCCTTTTAATAAATTATTGGGGGATTCAAACCTATCTATAAACCTTTCTCTATACTGGTTAAAAACTTAAAATTCATATCCAAACCTAACCTAGATCGGGCCACCTTTTGGAAACAATTTAGACTCTCATATAAAACCAAATAGGATCCTTCACCATAAAAAACCTAACCTTTCCACTATCAAAACCACTATCACCACAACCCAACCATCAGACACCTCTACCCATCAAACTATAGCAACACTATCAAATCCAAACTCACTGAAAGTCACTAAATCACCTTCTACCATTCTAACCAAACCCACCAAGAACCTTGGCATATTTCATACTCATAACATTACTCACTTGTCAATAAATTTGGACTTAGTCCCACTAAACCTATCAAACAAACCCCAATCCATGTTGACAAAGAATTTAAAACCACCTAGAAACCCAGAAACCAATACTCTACCTCCCCTCTCCACTTTGCCCTCTATTTTGGGACTGCATCCCTTTACCTTAATTAGGAAACCAACAATCCCAATCAAAACCCATCAACCAATTTTTGTTATTCCATCCCTCCTAATTTCATCCACACCTATTTTTAGTAAAACCCCCATGAACATACCTCTTATCTCTCAAATGTCTATCTCAAAACCTTCTAACCCCAAACTATCAACCTCTCTACCAAAACTAAAACCATCTACCAGAAATGATCATTTACCCAAAACCTGTACCATCAAGCCTACTCCTAAAAGGGCTTCCACCTCAACTACCAAACCTAAGATCCCTATGTCTTTTCCACCATTACCCAAGTCTTACTTAGCCATCCTACAAAGGCTATTACAAGTATCATGCCTAACCTTGTCACCTATGAGACTGTTTGACCCACATACTCCTAAACCATCCTAGTACAATGACAAATAAGTATGTTCATACCATAGGACACCTGGGCATGACATAGAGTACTACAAATCTCTCCAAATGATAGCCCATAAGTTGTATCATGAGGATGACTTATTATCATATGAGCCTCTTATGAACTTAATACCAATCTAGGAACTAATAGCCATCGACCAACACCTACCTACTCCTCTACTCTCACCTCAAAGTAAATAGGAACTGAATCAATCATCTAACCTAACTCCTCCCCTAATCCATACCATCCATGTGGTCACATGATCATACACCCAATCAAAGGATAAGGGAAAATCAAAAGTGTATATTCCATGTATATATCCCTCTTCCACTAGCCAACTTCCTAGCCAACACTAACCACCTTCAACTAAACCTAAGGTGTCCATCTTAGGTCCCTCTCAATCCAACCCATCTAAATCAATATAATGAATAGTTCTGAAATAGCTTCATGAAGTGCTAGTGAATATGAGTTTGTAAGAAATCATCAATACCTCACCTCATCATCACAAAACAATTATATAATCATTACAATCTATAGAGGTTAGGCCAAAGGACCCACAACCTTTATTATTTTTTTTAGAGATCTATAGTTTTCCAACCTTATTACCTTCAAGGATTCAAAAATACCCTCTATCCATCTAGATGACCTAGAACCTCCTCTCTTCATTACCACCTATATCATATAAACCCACATCAAGAGGTTTATGATTGATGAAGGAGCTAATATCAACATCATCTCCTCCCATGCCTACAACAACCTCAAATTACCCAAGCACATCATGTTAGAAACCTTGATGGTTCTTTAATCATTTAATGATACCATGGCCACAACTTTAGGAACTATTATCCTTCACATTTTCCTAAGACCCCTTATACTTCTTTAGCTCTTTTATGTATTAGAAGGATATTTATAGTACATTTTATTGGGACACCCTTGGATTCATTCCATGGGTTGTGTGACATCTACACTGCACTGGTACACCAAATTTGAGCACAAAGGTCAAGTTATTACGATACAAGTTGACCTGAGCCCTTTCACATCATGAAACATGACATACAAACCCAGTGATGTTCTCCTTCCTCCATCTAATAAGCCTTCATTGGTAAAAGATGAATTTCTATCTTCTTCTACCATTGAATCCTCTCCTAATTCATTTATTCCTTCTACCAAAATCCTCACAATGGTGGAATCAACCTTCCAATACCTTTATTGGGGAAGTATCACCTTATAACCCTTTATGTTTTTCTTACTCCTCAAGAGTATGGGAATGTTGACCAACAACCTAATTATGACCCCAATATTAGAACTATTATTCCTTTTAGACCCTTAACTTATCAAACTAATTTTATCTATGGGGGACTTGATAAACCCCTTAACACTTCTGCCATGTCTTTTTCACCTCAAACATTCACCTCTAGTTTTTCCTGCCTAGATAAACTAGAATTTTCCAAGACACATCTATATAGGTGTGCTTGGAAGAGCTTTGTTCTAGGTCAGTATGAACACAAGACACACTATTTGCTTCCAATAAAAACCCAAAAACCTCATAAAAGTCATGGCCTCAGTTTCATGTCACCTAAACAATAAACCAACCCACCTCCCTTTACCATCATTGATGATTAAATCCAATCCTCACCATCCACTCCAAAATTGAAAACTAAGGATTCTAACATCACTCCCCTAACTTTTTATTATCAACATGATCAACTTTTGACCCTTGACTTATCAAAAGGATGAGGTGATTCCTATGACCCACCCTGAGATGATAGGGGATGAATCTCCTACCATTAATACCATTTGGTGTTAGGATGATGAATCTATTCTCACCTATCTCTATGTAGAATATTATTTTATCCATAATCTCTTCCTCTCAAGACTTCAACCATGTTAAATGAATCCACCATGGATATCAACTTGGGCATTCTAATCAACCTATGTATTGTCAAGATTGGCCAATTGCTAAATTTATAGGAACTTTAGGACTTCCCCTCCTTTTTGCAAGATCATAACATAATATTTCCTTGGTATTAAAATGACATGCCAAGAATCAAATCTTCCATCACTACCCAAAACATAGTCACCAACTTGATGCCAAGATAGTTAGGCAAAAACTTTGATGAATGCACCCTCACATAACCCTTCTCATCAAAGAAGAGCTTTAATTCCTCCTATCCATAAAGTTCATTTAACCCATTGACTATCCCTAATGGGTTTCAAACATCATACCTATCACCAAACCCATAAGGGGACTTCACATTTGTGTTGACTTTTATGACCTTAATGTGTGGACTTTCATGACCCTAACCTTGTTTTCTCAAAGGATGACTTTCTTCTACCAAGCATTTACCATCTCGTTGATCTTATATTTGGCCATGAGATGATATCTCTTATATATGGATTCTTAGGTTACAATCATATCCTAATTAACCTAGAATATAAACACAAAACTACCTTCATCCCCCCATGGGGAACTTTTTGTTATAAGGTTATGCCTTTTGGAATAAATAAAGATGGTGTAACCTACCAATGTGATATGACCTACATATTTCATGAACATATTCATTAAATTATCAAATACTATTTTGATGACCTTATTTGACAATCCAAATGTCGTAAGGATCATTTGGTCATTATCAAAATTATCGTAGATTGACTCATCCACTACTATATCTACCTTAACTCTAAGAAGTGTATTTTTGAGGTCTTGTCAAGAAAGCTCCTTGGTTTTATCATCTCCCTTTATGGAATTAAAGTCAATATTATAAAAATCAAAACAATCCTTGACATGCCTCCTCCTACCCACCTCAATCAACTCCTTAGCTTGCAAGGGAAACTTTAATCCATTCATTGCTTTAGCTCTCAACTCTCAAACCAATGCCAACCCTTCTATTACATTTTGAAGAAGGATGTATCTTTTAACTAGAATGATGAATAACAAAAGGCCTTTCATTCAATTAAAAAATACATTTTATCTCCACTTATCCTCACTCATCTAAAGGAAGACCAACCTTTTTACCTTTATATCTCCACCACTAACCATTATTTAGGGCAATGCTCACTCATCAAGATGAACAACATAAAGAGTAAACCATCTACTACATTAGCCACACATTTTTAAAGTATGATACTTAGTACATATATACCAATAAACTTTTTCTAAATTTGGTCTTCATGGCCACCAACCTTTGCCACTACCTTCTCAACCACAAGACCTATGTCATAACCAATACTAACCCACTCAACTATATGCACTCCAATCCATATCAAAAACAATGTATTTCCAAGTGGCTCACAAATTTATTTAAGTTTGACCTTGATTTTATTTATTAAAAGTTAATTAAAAGGAAATTCATTATCAACTAATTGGCTGATGCACCCTTATCAGACAATCAACCTCTTCTTGAGTTTCTAGATGAGTCCATCATAAGCCTCTCTCATGAATACTTCACCTATCAAGTAAATATGTTCTTTGATGGATCAAAGTGTTAACATGGTGGAGGAGCTAGCATCATCCTTTTTCCCCTTCATGAGAAACCTCTCCCTTTATCCTTAAAGCTAGATTTTAAATGTACCAATAATATGGCCAATTATAAAGCTCTAGTGATAGGTCTCCAAATTGCATTAGCTTTGAGAGTGAAAATGATCAATATTTTTGGTGACTCTCTACTTGTGGTAAATCAAATTAATGGATCTTATCAATGTAATAATGATGTTTTAAAATAATACAAAGAACTCACTGATGTACTCTTAGCATCATTTAAACACTACCACATCTAAACCACTCCATGGTCTATGAATAAGTTTGCCAATATGATGGTTTCCCTCACTTATTAGATCCTATCTGTGTCCTCTAAATCTAAGTTATCTATCATTACCCATTGACTTACCCAACCTTCTTATGTTAAACTAGACTCTCCCACCATCTTTAATGTGGAGGAGACCCAACGTAACCTTTGGTATTTGTAGACCTTTGACTATATTTACATTTCACTCATTACTTCCAATCTTTCTAGGGATGTTTGAAGATAATTTATCTATATTACCTCACATTATACCATACTGGGGGAATTATTTATAAACATGACTTTGATGCCCTTCTATTTCATTGCCTACATAGTCATGAAGCCTCTCATGCTATCAGGGAAATACATGATGAGATCTATGCAAAACACTTTAATGGCCTTATCATCACTAAATACATCCTTTTCCTTGGCTATTATTAGCCCACCCTTAACCAATATTTTTTAAATTATATGAAAAAGTGTGTTAAGTGTCAATAACATGCCAAATTAAATCATGCACCTAGCGATAGTCTTCATGCATCTATAGATTTCTAGCCCTTCTCACAATAGGGTCTCAACATTGTTGGTCAAATTAACCCCCATTCATTATAGTTACACCATTATACCATCACTATGACCAAATATTTTACTAAATGGGTAGAGGCTATTCCTCTTGTTTCAACGAAAGCCAAAAAGATTGTCAAATTTATCAATGATCATATAATCTATCATTTTGGTGTTCCTCACAAAATTATCATCAATAATGGAAAATACTTCAAAAATAAATAATTTTAAGGCCTTTATGACATGTTAAACATCAATTTAAGTTTCTCATCACCCTATCGTACTCAAAAAAATGGACAAGTAGAAGCCTCTAACAAAACTCTCAACAATATGCTCACTAAAATGGTTAATGCATTTGGTTGAGATTGGCTTTCACACATCCCCTTCACCTTATGGTCATATCATACTAGCCTTCAAATACCCATGGGTGCTACCCCTTTCTATATATTTTTTAGTGTAGAGACTATTTTACCTCTCAAAGTCCAAATTCCCTCTCTTTGTATATCCTTGAAAGATATCATCACTGAAAGTGATTATCATCAAGAACACTTATCCCAAATTGAAATACTTAATGATAATAATCTAGAAACACTCACCCAACTTCATGTATGTCAATAATGAATCAAATTTATTTATAATAAACACCTCAAAGTATGAGAATTCAATATCAGAGACCACATTCTCAAAGAAAATCAACATGTCACCATGGATAAAATCAAGTGAGGCAAGTTTTTTTTCAATTAGCTTAGACCTTATATCATAATACATAAGTATGGATCAGGAGCTTACAAGTTTTCCTCTCTTGAAGGCAACCCAAAACCTAAGCCCCTCAATGCTTCACATTTGCATCCTTTCTTTTGTAAAAACAAGATCAAACTCACCTTTTGTCCAAACATAAGCTCATCCCTTATTTTCATGCCCAATCAATCTCTTTATTTTAGGGATAACTGATTGAAACTAAATCATGTGATTATCCATCATAACCTTAGCCCAATCCTAAGAATATATACCATGGTTCTACCCATGGCATGATTCTCATGGTATTTTTTCCCCATTTCCTAAGGACAGATTCCCATGGTCATTGTCACCTAAACCTCTTTCATACCTAATCAAACTTCTTGTGATTTCATTATTTGCTTCATAAAAGGTTACACTTTAAGCCTATATAAGCAAGTCCATGACATCAAAATAACTCATATGGGTCACTCTCTAGCATCCACAGACTACTCCCTCAAAGGACAACTACCAAAACATATCAAAATTTCTTAATGTAAGGTAGACTACTCCCTTGAAGGATAGCTATCAAAATCCTTTAAAAAACATGCAAAACTTAGACCACTCCATTAAATTATGGCTGAGTAAAGCATTTGTCAAAGCATATCAATTTATTTAAGGCTTATATCAATTACCTTCCCCAACCCCTCCAAAATAATAAAGTAAAAGACCCATTATCAAACATTAGTAAATAACAAAATAACTTTGGAATATGTAATTAGCTTTCATAAGTATACTTCTTGCATTGATCAATCTACACCTTATATGACATAGACTTATTTATACTGACTCTGTGGTAACCCATTGAGGAGGAAATATAGTCTCTTAAGAAGGTTCCATTTTCATCTCCCTCCCTTTTACATATTATATAAATAAATTGATTTTGAGCTTACTTGACACTATGTGATCAAGAAAACTTTTTAACCAACTAACGCACGTTAATACAAATAATTCAAAGGGCTTATGTTCCTTAAGCCAATCCAAATTCAGTTTGTTTTAGTCCTGGACAAAGAATAAGCATAATGCGTTCTTATTCTTGAATACTAGTTGACATATTTACTCAAACATTTTGTCTCTAGTTTGTCTTCTCTTTCCATATTTACTCAAACATTTGTCTCTAGTTTGTCTTCTCTTTCTTACATCTACTTTTTTGTTTAACTTACCTTATGTACTTTATCCTAATCTAAAAAAATTGACCATAATCATAATGACACCACATACTATCATCATCACATCATAACACAAATAGCCATCATTAGCATATTCACCACATCCATAAAATCAACTATCACCATCATAAAGTTATAATCATTTATACCATATCCAACACATATCTAAATATGAATAAGGAAACATATGCTCATTAAATTTCAACATGAACACCATGATCTTAACCACATAATTAACATCATTAACATCCTACCATTTATCATATTCATATAGCCATGATCCATAATCCATAACCATAATAATAACCACATCATGTCCTTGTCCACCTAAGCATAACCGTAATGATGATCATATCAATATCCTCAACATGAAATTAAATGATCACATCCATAAAATAAAATAATCACATCAACATCACATAATCATATCAAGATCATCATACTCATTCATAACTGTCACCTCATGATCACATCAATAAACATTAATCTGTATCAAAAACCATCATGAATAAAAATTAAAGAGACATATCATCACATGTCTATCTAGGTGAGTCCACATCAATATCTCATAAACATAATCATATCAATATGACATCAATGATCAACACAACCATGAACCAAAAAACATAAACAAAAAATCACATCTATATCTCATAAATAATCATCATAATATCTGCCAAAATATACATGTCTCTCAAAATAAAATATACATCTCATTAAATCAGGTTGTAGGTCAATATCAAATTAATATAATACATCAAATATATAATGTCTCATCATAAATCGAAGATCTTGAGGAACCACTGCCTCTTGGATCCTACACTTCTACACTTGCCTAGCCACCCATAGATGTAACCCATTAACCTGGTGTTAATATACCTGCACCACCTACAATCATAACCATATATGCACCCAATTGAGGGTCATCTAGTAGATACCTAAATACCAAGGCCTCATAGTATCACATATCCTACATGGTCATCACATATCTCTACATCAAGGTAGTCCCTACTATCCCTATAGCTACTGGTACTCCACCTCCTACCTACTATAGAGAATCTCTCTCTTAAATCAATAATGCTAGTTGAGACCTAGCTTGATCACTCTCTCATGTAATAATGACCAATTGACCTTGCACTACTATTAGTGATGCCTATGACGCTATTAAGAATACCTATGTTATGACTAAAGCCACTCATGCTTGGTCCCTCTTTTGGTCACTACCTATACATCTAGGGAAACCCACAACATCTAAACCTACTGACCATCTCCTCCTACATCAACATCCATATCCTATTGACCCCCATTCTTAGGACCAATATCCACTATAGCATAAAGTTGTTGATACCAAATAGGATATCCATATATAATACCTACATCATCTATTTATATCCTCACTAATAGCTCCTTGTGGTTAATGAAATCATGTACTAGCTATGGAATGGGTAGTGGGAACTCTACATCCTCCCTCTGGTACCTCAAAAACACCCTAGGTATATCTTATATGAGGCTAAAATGCCTTTATACCCTATCAAATGATATCATCTCTATCTCACCCTCTCATCTATCATATATCCATATGTAGCTCTGTAGAGATAGATTATGCCTTATGTAATGATCCTAGCTTGGAAATCTAACATATGGTCTCCAAATCACATCTCCAATGACCAAGGCATCTATTTGGCCCCTAAAATAGTCTATGTTATGTAACCTTCCTCCTATTCTTGAGATGGCATAATCACCCCTCCACCACATGTATCTAACTAGGAAATCCATTTGAGTATAACCCTCCCATAATAACCCTATCAATCTAAGTACCTAGATGTGCTCATAAGCCTAATAATGTAGAACAAACCAAACATTGATCCCATATTTCTTGTGGGCATAGAATCTTCACATCTCTAAGTAAATTTGAACTAGTATCACAGGTGCCCATGCAAACACTATGTAACTTAAAAACATCTCTATAAGCACCCCTAATAATAATTAAGGGAACCCCCTACTATTAGAATAAGGAAATGCATAACATGTCACTAGTATCATCATCATAATCATCATTTTGGAAAACCTCCTTGCATCCCTATCCTTTTGGTAGAGTGGCATGTAGTGGAAGCCTCTGGAATGTAACCTCACCAAATCTATGTCATCTCCATATAAAAGCTCCATAAGCTCATCCCACTCATCCCTCTTAATATGGTAGATCACCTCTCCTTGTATGGGTAGTCACACAATCTTGTGGATATCCTTAAGTAGAATAGTTAGCTTGGATGTAGGAAGTAAAAAAGGTGTTAGTGATAAGATCCCATCTCTTGATGAGTGCCACTAACATCATTGCATCTCAAGGTACATGTTGATAATACCTCATACCACCAAGGCCTACATCTTCCATGTTATCCCAATCATCCTTGATCATACCTCTCTAAATCTCATCAAAAATCTAGGGCACTCTATCCCTCATCTGAATCCTTTCTCATGCCTATAAGGTTTGATAGCAACAAACTTAGTTTACTGACATATTTTTGCCTATGAACTTTACCTATTACACCTACCTCCTATTCTAATATATTTAACTCACAAAATTTCCCTAATACTCCCTATAGCTACAAATTTTATACAACATAAATCCTTTAACCTATCCTATCAAAATCCCTAAACAATCAACCTTTTACCTTCAACATACAACCTATTAACTGCAACTATTACCCCACCATTCAACATTAACCTTTAAACTTAACTTAAAATATTACCTATCAATATATATCACTTAACCATTACCCAAAAAATAACCCTTAAACCTATAAGCCTTGACCTTAACCATTTTCAACCTATAACCTTCCCCTCTTTACCTTATCCATGACATATTACACTTAACCTTTACAAAAAATAAATAAATATTACTTAACCATTCACCATAAAATTTAAGCTCACCCATTAACCATAAATGGTTAACTATTTATATAGGTGACCACTGACAATTAGGTGACCAATAATTTATAGTCACCATATAGTGACCTTGGGATGGTCACTTGTCAACCACCAATGGTTGATCATGACCAATGATGGTCAAACATGACTACTAATGATCACTATAAATTGACCACCAATGATCAAAACTAAACTCTACCCTCCCAAGTGACACCATAACTCACAAATTGGCATAATATTTAATCTACCCTAACCTATCCACCCAACCCATTACCAATCTAAATACAAACTACCATTTCACCTTTAAAATCAAACAAATCTTTCAAAAACTAACCTAAGAAACCACCCAACAAACACAAATAAAATCTAATAAAATTTGCATCTAACCTATCAAATCCAAATACACCACCTCCCTCATTCCTAAACCATCATAAAATAGGAACCCTATGTCCAATAACCACCCATCCCCATCATCTCCCTCATCCATTCTATATCTTGATTAGGTCAAATCTCCAATCTACCCCTAGTCAACTCATCACCTCACTTACCTAGTCGATTACATAATCACCAAATCATCAAAGTTTTTATTTTAAAATACCAAATGGTGCAATCATCCAACATCAATATTCTCAAATGACCAAACAAAACTATGGTAGTTATTTTTTCCCTTACCTTTTTAAGGCTGACACCCAACCGGTGATGGTTAGGGTGACCACTGACAATCAACCCTAAATGTTAACCCTGATCATTTTTGGTAAAAATATAAGGTTTTCCCTCCACACCATAAATTTTCAAACCACTCTTTACCCACAACCAAACTAAGTTCCCACCAATGGAGATCACCTTCTCTACCAACCTTGACCACTAACCTTGTTACCTCACCATTGGCTATTATGGCCTGATTATCACATGTTTTGTGATGACCTTGCCTTGGTCCTTTTGACTGCACCAAATAAATTGCCAAGTTAAAAAAATTTCACTTACACTACTTTGTGTACACCTGACCAATTTGTGTCTTCACAAGAGTACTTCTTACCTTGGATACCCATAAAAACATTGACCTTGTCTAGGATACTTGCATTTACAAGTGTATCCCAACTATCACATATGGTCATGTGGTCCATTTGTCACTTATCCTTCTAGTATTGACCTAAATTTTTATCGACCATGACAACCTCATCAATTCATGATCTTGGTTATCACTATTAGTCACACTTTTTGTGCATGTTTGCACTTTAATGCCAAACCTACCACCTACTTCGTTACCAACCTATCCACTTATCAAACCCACACCTGATTCTATTTCACCTCATTGATTCCTATTTTAAGGGGGAGAAACTCCTCCCATGATTGGGGAAACCATAAATTTGACCCATAATCCATTTTAATTATATAACTTGTTGATACAAACTGCATAACAAAAAGATGCAAAATGTAAACACTATAAAATTGTACACAATCATTATAGATGTTGAATTAACCCCTAATCCACCTCAAGACCCCCTAAGGACTCTTACACAACCATTTTACCATAAGCATGAGTCAAGTTATCTGATTATCTAACTAACTAACTAACCCACCTTGACCAAACTTGGCCTTTGACCCTTAAATGATGATGGTTACCCTAACCATCGATGGTTAGGCCTGACCACTGATGGTTAGCTTTCCACCACTTGAACACTTAAAACTAACTCCAAATACAACTTGATTTTATAATTAGCTTGCCTAATTCACTCGTGGATTAATGCATATTGAAACTAATATTAAACAACAAGATAAACCTCTTTTTGAACTTAGACTTCCACCTCTCCTTCATTCTTATAAAAAGAGAAGAACAAGAGGTGAAAAAGGATTTACTTATATCAAGAGCTTCATGTATTAGAATTTATTTATTAGGTCACTCTTCCATTAAACTAGTAAACCAACAAGTACAATAGATATCTAAAGTACTACCATCTATCAACCAATAACCAAGTATAGTTACTCTACTAAAATTGCTTTGAGCTTCACAAATAGATCCCTCAACCTATCTTTAGATTAAAAAATAGTAAGTTGAGTATCTATTTTTAGTAATTAGTTACTTTCTTTCTATTTTTCAACCAAACTCACCCAAACCCACTTTATAAATTTCTATTATGTAACTCAGCAAACCAAAACTCTTAAACACACCCAAAATCATAATAACCATCGATGTCACCCTAACCACCAATAGTTTATCCTAACCATTAATGATTAGCCAACTACCTATGATCACCCTAACCACTGATGGTCACTATTATATAACTAAACAATAAGTTATTTTTACCCACTAAACCTTAACCAAATCTTAGTTTTTGACCTCTCACTTGATCATGGAACCCTACCCTATTTTTTGAACTATACCTGATCCATTTAGAATTAATATTAATTTTTTTATTGCTATAATTAGTCAAATTTACTTTGTTGTATTATAATTTAGTATCTTTTATCATTTATGAAAGTAAATTATATTTTTATTTTTGAACTTGATTAGTGTTGATTGATAGCCTCCAAAGAAGCTTGTACTTCTTGGATCTATCTTGCTAGGTAATCCACCCTACTATCTATCTAATCAAACTATTTATTTGACTGATTTATTATCTATAGGTCATTTTTACCAAGCTAAAGAGGAGTATCTAAAACCATCTAGATCAACATGTGAATAACATATCAATTTCTACTAACCATACCCTTCTCAAGTTTATTTTCTCTTTCCTCTAAAGAAAATAAAGCAAAATTTCTCTGAAATAAATACTATAGTGTCATAAGAGATGGTTGAATATAAATTTGGAATTATATTTTCTAGTGAAGTGAGTTGTATAACTTCAACCCACTTAGTGAAATAATCAATAGTTGTAATGATGTATTTATGGCCATCATATGAGGTTGGGTTAATCTTTCCACGAAGATCAAGTCCCCATGTTCAAATTAACCATGGTATAAATATTAATTTGAGTATTATGGCCAAACCATGAATAAAATTGGCATGCCTTTGACATTTATTGCACCTTTGGACATAAGAAACTACATATACTTCTATAGTTACCCAATAGTAGTTAGTATGTATGAGTATTTTGGCCAAGATGTCTCCACTAGTGTGGGATCCACATACTCCTTCATAAACTTCCCTCAATGTTAATGTGGCCCTTGTCAATTTTAAATAATAAATTAGAGTTCCATAAAAGTTTCTATGGTAGAGGGTTGGACCAAGTAAGGTATAATGAGAGGTTTCATGGGAAAAGGCATTTTGTTGTTTATGTGATAGGGCTGGTGGAAGGACATGTTTGTGAAGGTAGTTATATATGTATAAGTAATAAATAAAACTAGGACCAAAAATATCACAGTCACTGTAATGGTTGAAAGTTCATGAGCAAGCACTAGAATATGTTTAACAAGGAATTGATAATATTTTGCCTTATTAGTGTTATGGATAAAATAACCAAAGGTATCCATGTCATCCACTATCTTGTTACTAGCCTAAGGTATGTGTTCAAACTATATATTGATAATCTATTATTTTAGAATGTCTACCATGGCCTTCTATGGTACCACTTATCATCTTTAGTCAGAAAGTGGTCTATAACATGATTTATGATTAACTAACAGCCACTATAAACTATGAGATGTCGAATGTTCCATTGTACTTCTTAGTAAAGCCCTATAATAAGTGCTTCATATTCAACCATGGTGTTAGTATAAGGAAAGCTAATACAAAATTACTTCTGAATGAAATCCACCTATGGTGTGAATGACCCATCAAAATACATCTTCTAGTGATGCTCTTTACGAGGTGTTTCTATGATGGTCATGATGGAATCACTTAGGAATTGAAAAGTGAGTGGTTCAGTATCTAAAAGGAGAGCTTTAATAAGTTGGTCTACAAGTACTTTCCCCTTTATATCCTTCTAATTGACATAATAAATATCTAACTCACACAACAACAAGATCCATTTAATCATTCAACCCTATAAATCTATTTTTGATAGTAGATACTTAAGTAGATCTACTTTAGCAAAGACTATGGTCTTGTTGTTAAAAATGTAATGACACAAATTTTGGACTAAGAATACCATAGATAAATAATATTTTTATATTGGTAGTATGTTCATATGTGACCAATGTATGGCTTAAATATCACACATGTTATTTCACATTTTTGTCATGTTGAGCTAAGAGTGCCCCCATGTATTTATAAGTCATAGATAGATATAATAAAAATGTCCTCCCTAGCATTGGTGGTAACAAAATAGGTGGATTGGCAAGATATTCCTTTATATGATGAAAGGTGTTTTGATAGTCTTCACCGCAAAGAAATTTAACACCTTTGTTTGATGAGTAAAAGGATATAATTTATCAATCAACTATGAAATGAACCATCTGATAGACTGGATTTTTCCCTACAAATTATAGAGGTTTTTCAAATTAAAAAGTGGTAGAATCTCAATAATGGCTTAGACCTTGGCAAGATCAACTTCAATGCCATGGTAAAAGGCAATAAAGCCTAGAAATTTTCCTAAATTGACACGAAATATGCAATTCTTGGGATTGAGTCAGACCTTATACTCATGAAGGCTTTTAAATATCCTTCATATCATAACTAAATAATCTATGTGGGTCTTTGATTTACCCAATATTTCATCGATATAGCCTTAAACAATATCATGCATCATGTCATGAAATATAATGATCATAGCTCTTTAATATGTGTCCCTAGTGTTCTTGAGGCCAAATGGCATAAGCTGATAACAAATCATTCCCCATGGAGTGGTGAACATTATCTTGTGTTGGTATTTTGATTCAATCTTGATATGATTATATCTTGAAAATCCAACCATGAGGGATAACATTTCATTCCTAGTTATGGATTCAACTATCATGTCAATATTCGATAGAGGAAATTCATCCTTAGGGTAAGCCTTATTAATGTCTTTAAAATTAATGAAAATTTTTACTTCTTTTGGATTTTTTCTAACAAGAGAAATGTTTGAGATCCACTTTGAATAGCCAATAAATCTAATGCATCTCAATTTCAATATTATTTCCAACTCTTTCTCTACTAACACAACAATATGAGGATGAATTTTATATAGTTTATGTTTTATGGGATTGGCATTAGGTTGTAAAAAAAAGTGGTGTAAAACCAAGGTGTGGTCCAAACCTAACATGTCTGAGTAGGCCCAAGCAAAAATACCCACAAACTCCCTCAAAAAGTATGTAAAAACTTCATGTTCCTCCTTAGTGAGGGACACACTGATCCATTTTTGGTCGTTTAAAATATTGATGTTGACTTCTATAGTATATTATATTAGGAGAGTTGAGCCATATTCTATAGTGGTTGTAATAAATGTGAATTGGCCTACAATGGGAAAGTCCTCTAGTTAGACTAGTTCTTTAAGCTCTCCAAAATAGGATGAATTTGAGTTGCCTAATAATAGAAATGGCATTGTAATAAATTTTGTATAACATTCTCAAATTATTTGATCAAAGGCATATTATTCCTTTGTACTAAACTCAAACTCAAAAGTATGATTTCCATTGGTGGTCTCTTAAGATTTATTTGAGGAAAGGTGAACACCCCCATCTAGTGGCACCTAAAATAGGTTTTCACCAAAAGATTGGCCTTCTCTTTAGTTTTTCCTTGGTCTAAAAGTGCCTTAGAGAGGTTTTTAATTTTGGACCTCAATGTTTTATTCTTTTATTTTTTTGATAAAGGTGTTAACCTACTCTCCAAAATAGGCTATAGGATCCAATTTGATAGAAAACCGTTATTTTTGGTCTCCTAATGGAACATTGTCTCTTAGGCCTAGAAATTTGTAAGAGGATTCATCATTCTCAAACTCATCTATAGGAATTATGGACTCTTGTTAGTCCCATTATATTGTTTGAATATGATAAAGATGAAGAGGGAAATGTTGATTATTGGCATAAGGGTGTAAATGGTATGTGGGTCAAATAAGTTGGTGTTGTCAAGGTCTTTGTAAATGCTATAATTGGACTCTAATTCGTTTCTAACATCATTATCACCAATCATTAGCATTAGAGCATGAATAAGATATGTGGTATCACCCCTAGGTAGTTTAAATCTAAGACCATAGTTTATTTTATTTTTGGTCATTGAAATAGGATCAAGAGTACCCTAATGATTGGGCCAGAGGTCTCCTCCTTCATAGGCTTGGTTATCCATGATTCTATTAGGGATGGGATATTTTGGACTATGGTTAAAATCAACCAATTTGTCATTATAAAATTAGTATTCATCTTTGGCTAGTGGGTCTTCTTCATGTCTAGTGATTGGTGTGAAAATAATAGGTGTTGTGCTATGAATATTTCCTTTTCCATTCTTTCACGATTCCGTGCAAGCTTGTTTAGCTGTAGGTCTTTAATATGACTTGGGGTTCTATGGAAGCTTGGTAATATGGATTGTGTCAGGAGTCAAATATACTCCTGGACCATTATCTAAAATTTTAAAATGATTAGAGATTTTATGAGGATGTGTATAAGAAGATGAGGTAAGCCTATCAAGGTCTATACAATTAGCCACTGGTAATTTGACAAGTATTTTTTTGTATTTATCCTTCTTGGGTATTGGATCTAGGCCAAAGTTTTAGTTTTGAATTTAATATTTGGCCTCCAAATGCTTAGTGTTCATATGGCTATAAATCCCCATGGATAGTGACATCCATCCCTGATGAGGGAACTTGATACATTGGTACAATGTTGAAAGGATTACCTAAATTTCATGTATCCATGGTATGACCTAAAGTAAATTGTATGAAAGATCTAGGTCCAACACATGGTATAATACATCATGGTTTAAGGGTCAAATGATCACTGGCAAGCTAATGGTTCCCTATGATTTCCATTTTCATTTTTGTATGCTTTTATAGTAATAATTTTTGGTTGAAGGTCAACTGGTGTATATCCCAAATGCTTGATAAGCTTCAGAGACACAATATCTAGGCCTCATCCATTATCTATGAGGACACATTTGAATTTATGTCATGTGATGATAACTTCAATGTATAATAGGTTATTATTAAGAGGGCCAATGGATGACATATCACTTTGGTTGAAGGTAAATTGTTGTTCTAGGGTTACATGTCTAACCAAAGCTTGAAATTTATTTGGGGTTATGTATTTTAGAACTTGGGATTGGCCTTAGATTTATGTTAGGATGTTATTGTGGATGGTAGACATACACAACAAATCCAAGATGGAAATTTGTGTGGGTGTCTTTTAAAGTTATTAAACAATGTCATGCAACTTTTCCTTAACAATGGTAAATGCCTTGTTCTTAGCTAGCATAGTAGGTTGGATAAGGTCATTGGTAGGAGGTTGTGGGCTTGGTGTGGTAATTTTATAGTATTGAGTTTTGATTACAAAATATGGATTGGATATAGGAATGTTGTAACTAAAAAATGATGGAAATAGGCTAGAGAGGGTAAATATTGATTTTTGGTGTACTTGGCTATGGTCATAGGGTAATGACAAGTTATCAACATATGGTCCTAAAATAGTAATCCCTAATTGTTATTATACTTGGTTGCAATCCTAGGTCAAGGAAGGGTTAATGGCATAGGTAGGTTGATTGATTTTTCATGGTAATGGTTGTGTTATATTGGCATTTGGTCTAGGATTGATGGTGATGGTAGATACATGACCTCCCATAATATAACCCACAAATTTATTATAGTCATGTGCAACTGTGTGTTAAGTCTATTGGTTTTTAGGGTTATTTTGGCCTTAGTTACTCCCATTCAATTGGTGTTTTTTTTTATGTTGTTTTTATTTTTGTAGTGGCCTTTTTTCTTGTTATTGATTGGAATTATTATGTTGTGGAAAAGGATTTTGATAAATACCTAGGTTTTGATTGGACATATATGCTCTATTATCCAACTAGATTTATCCATTCTCCAAAATGTCTTCAATACATTGCTTTAGCTTCACACAATGGAATATGGAATGTCCATGAATATGATAGTATTCAAAGAACTCATGCTTTTTGTACTAGTTTGGATACATTATACCCTTAGGATAGTGTTTTGGAATTATCCAACTAATCATATTGGCCATGGTAGATTTCAAAACACTACTTCAATGGGTTCAAAAAGGTCTTTGAAGACTCGAGGGGTGAGCCTTCTTCTTGGAGGAGGGGCTTTTAAATGTGGTGGTTTTTGTATTTGAGGAGTTAGTCTAGGTTATTATATTGTCTATTCTTATTGACTTAGCTATTGATGAGAAACAAGATGCATTTGTGACATAGGCTGAGTAAATGGTGTTTGTAATATTTGGACATGGCATGACTTAGTTACTCAATTTCCAACAAAATTTTTGTTGCATTTATATGGTTTATATTTTTTATAGTTATTATCTTGAGTTGGTTCAAATAATTGCACTTAGACTAGGCCAAGGTTCTAACTTGGGCCTAAATTTTGATTTGAGCTTTGATTCTGATTTAAGGAGTTCAACTTAATAATCCCTTTATTGATAAGGGCATTTTCAATATGTTAACCTTTCTTAGTAATCTCCTTGAAGGTATGTCCACACTAAAGCTTTAGATGATAGGATATCTCATTATGTAAAATTTTAATAAACATAGTGGCCAATTGTTTATCTGGTAAGTTATGGGTGAATTAGTTAGCAAGATCTCTCCATCTTTGCAAGTAGTTTTCAAAGATCTCACAAATTTTTTGCTTATCCTAAGTTAAATTGACTAATGAAATATCCTACTCAAGATTTTAGGAGAAATGTTGCACAAACTTGTCTAAAAGATCATCAAAATTAGATATTAAGTTTTTCAATAACTTGAGGAACCACTCCAAACCATGTCTATCTATAATTAAAGGAAATAAAAGGAGTAGGTAAATTTTGCTAAAGGGAACTAATTGGTAAGTTAAAAATAATTCTATTAGATGTTCCTTAGTATCTCCTTTACACTTATACTTGTCAATTTTTGGTGGCTCATAACTTAGTGTAAATGGTATCTAAAGATAATCCATGTTAAATGGGTATGAACACACATCATCCAAATTGAATTTTTAGTTTGTTTCCTTGTTTTAATGGAAACAATCACATCCTTCATTTATTACAGTCCTTAAGCCAAGAAAATTTATGGTACATTTGCTTGTGAAGGTGGATAGGTGGTAAAAGGTGGATTACCTTAACTTAGGTATAATAGAGGTATGAATTGATATAAAATATTGGTTTTATGGGTTAATCAATCAATAATATGCATCCATAGATTAGAATGTAGTTATTAATAATACACACATTGTTGGTATATATTCTAGTTTGGATTTGGTAAATGGCCTTGGGTCTGAGGGAATTGGGGTTGTGATAGAAGTATATATCTTTGTGTAAAGTATTGTGCCTATTGAGGTTAAGTAAGGACTTACTTGTAACTAGGAAAACTTGGCTAAATAAAGGGAACTTGATGTTGACCAAGGCCCTATCTTTGAATCTATGACACTTGCTGAGTAAAAGGCAATGGTTTCCTAATAGTTACTTGTTGGACATTGGTTCCTCTTTATTTTACAAACACCTATTGTGAACTAGATTATTTTTAGTGTTTATCATTTTTATTTGACCAATAGAAATACATTGTTCATTAGACAATGTTTATGATTATAGAGGCACATTGGTCTATGATTGTTGAGGTATATTTGTCACTACCTATTGAGGTAGAACATTTATTTTTACCTATTGAGGTGACATAATGTTTTTCCTCTACTATAGTGGTAAATTGTACTGTGCCTATTGTCATGGAATATTAGTCATCAACTATTGAGGTGGGATAACATTTTCCACTTGTTTTTTAGGCAAAACATTGGTCCATGCTTGATATCTTATCCCCTATTGTTGTGTGCTTGAAGAAGTAGTTATTTGAGGATTGGGAGTAACCTAATGTGGTTGAGAAGTAGGCATTATTACCCCTGGTTATTATGAACCAATCATGATACTAACTAAATGAACTTACTATTGTGAATTATTTGTTGGTGCATTTGTCTCACCTTGGCCCAAATTGGAAGACACTTGCATCTTATCCACTTTATGTGGCACATTATCTTGAGTAGAGGCCATAATTACTTATTTTATGAATTGGAAATTAAACATGTCATCTACCAAATTACTTTGTGCAAATGAGTCTATACTCAGATTATCTTGACCTATTGAATCAACTAATACTATTTTTGAAGGATTTATCTCTATGAGGGGAGCATTTGATATGGCCATGGCATTTAAGTTTCATGTTAGGTTAAGGTAGTTATGATATTCTTTTTATATTTATGAGAATTGGTCCTCCATAGGATCCTTTCCTCTTGAAGTCATATTTGGATATTATGACATAAACACAAGCACTTGAGGATAAGTAGTAAAGGCCTTTTTGAGAGTTTGGATGTAAGGTACATTTATCAACACTCTGACTAGACTAGGTAAGTTTTCATATGGGAATTCTTCTAGAAACTGTTAAGTATGAAACATACTAAGAGGGGGGTGAATCAGTATATTATATATCTTTTACTTAATCCAATTTTTTTTTAATCCACTTAATCACACATTCAAGATATGTAATAAAATTGAAAAAATAACATGCACCACACGAGAGAGAGACACACACCAGATTTTTACATGGAAACCCAAATTGGGAAAAACCATAGAGAACAATATAAAGTATATGAATGAGAAAAAAATCAAACTACAAAGTTTACAATTACCAACTTTCAGGAGCACCAACACAAAAACTATTTGTGAGCACCAACCCACAGGAACACACACCCTTTGTAAAGATTTGTGAGAACCAACCCATAGAAGCACCAACCCCTCTTGTGTATAAAACACAACTATCTCTCAATGTTTCTTACTCAACAAATGATATAACTCTACAATATCTATTACTTTTCTCACCTCTTTTCTTATATAAAACAATTACAAAACCATGCACTCTCTTACATATTACAAATGGCTTCTCAAGCCTTTATTTATATTTTTCCAAATGACCTTTGCCATTAACCCTTCATGACCCTTTAATCCTCATGGAAAATGGTGCCAAAATTGCATGACCCTTTGTATCCTTGCATTTGAAAACTCAAATGGTGACCCTTCTTAAGCAAATACATCCTTTCCTCTTTTGTCTTTGTCTTGGTGACCTTTCAAATTCCTTAAGGTGACTCTTCATGGGAAAATGCATCCCATTCCTCTTTTATCTTTACCCCATGACTCTTTGACTTCTCCATGGGCCCTCTTTTGACTTTGATGCAACCAAAAATATATTTATTCATAATAAATAAATATCAATGCACATTAACCAAGATATGAATATCAAAAACATCATTAAATGCTATGGGGCCTTTATCACCAATGCTAGATCTTTGACAACAATGACAATATTTCCAACAATCTCCCCCTTTGCATTAATGGCAATCTCAAACTGAAACTGCCACATCCTAAAACCTATACTGCACATGCCAACTTGCACATACTACCATCTGAAAGACATATAGTAACTCACCCTTATTGTAGCAACCTATACCTATTTTTACACCTGTACCTATTCTTGTACCTATTTCTATTATTCTCCCCCTTTGACATCAATGGAAAGGGCCTATCTTGGAGCTAAAACTTAACTTCCCCTAAACTGATGTTGATCCTCAATGGTAGGAAGTAAAATAAATTACTCCCAATTTCTTCTGTAGATACTCAAATGTGTCTTTTGGTAGTGCCTTTCTGAAAATATTTTCAATCTATTCTATAGTACTAATATATTCCATCTTAACCTATTGATCTACAACTTGCTCTCTTAAGAAGTGATATCTAATAGGAATATGATTCGTTCTTGAATACATCAATAGATTCTTAGAGATATTAATAGCACTTGTGTTGTCACAAAAAATATAAATAAATTCATCATATTTTACCTTGATATCTTCCAAATTTTTCTTCATCTAAAGCACTTGAGTACAACACAATACCACTACAATATATTCTACTTCAGCTATAGAAAGTGATACTAAATTCTATTTTTTGCTTAGCCATGATACTAAGCTATCACCAACGAAGAAAGATCCTCCACTTGTACTCTTTTTGTCATCTAAGCAACCTACCCAATCTGAATCTGTATAAGCAACCAAAGTGAAATATTTGCCTATGGGATACCACAATCCATAATTCAATGCCCCCTTGATATATCTGAATATTATATTCACCAACTTAACATGACTATCATTTGGAGCTTATTGATATCTTGTAACTATAGCTAAAGAATGCATGATGTCTTACCTTAATGCTATTAAATATAAAAGACTACCAATCATAGATCTATACAAATATTGATCTACAATAGGTGAATCTTCATCCTTGCTCAACTTATTTCTTGTACTCATTAGTGTGCCAGTTGGTACACAATCCTCAAAACCAAATTTATTAAACATTTCCTTGGTATATTTACTTTGAGATATGAAAATTTATTTATTTGATTGAAATATTGGCAACCCTAAGATAAATGACAATTCTCCAAGCATAGAAATCTCAAATTATTTTTACAAATTATCAAAAAATTCTTTTAGCATCTTTCAATGTTTCCTCCAAAAATTATGTCATCAATATATACCATAATAATTAAAAGATGCTCACCTTTAATTTTGATGTAGATATTAATGTCAGTAAATCCTCTCTTAAAACCTTGATCCTATAGGTACTTAGCAAGTCTTGCATACATAAATCTAAGAGCTTGTTTCAATCTATACAGTTCTTTCTTCAATTTATAAACATGACTACTAACATTTGAGAGAATAAATCCCTAAAACTACTTAGTTTAGACATCTTCATCTAGATTCCCATTTAGGAAGGTAGATTTGACATCCATCTGAAACACTTTGAAATTTTTAAACACTGTATATATATGAAACATTCTAATAGCATCTAGCCTTCCCACTAGTGCAAAAATTTCTTCAAAATTTATTCCCTCAATCTGAGCATATCCTTTACATACTAATCTTGATTTATTTCTAGTCACTTCTATATTTTCATTCAACTTATTTTTGTAAACTCATTTAGTTCTTATAACATTATGATATTTTGCTCTAGGCACTAATTCCAAAGTATCATTCTTTTCTATTTGATTTAATTCTTCATCCATTTCCTTAATCTAATGCTTATCATGTTTATCTTTTGAAAAAGTTCTAGGCTAAATTTTGGATAATAAAAAGAAATTAACTTGCTCATATTCACTTAGCATCATTCTTCTGGTGCAAATTATTTCATTTATGTCCCTGATGATGTCACTTTCATTATGATTTATCTAGACATATTTGGATGGAGTTTTGCTATCCTTTTTATCCTTATTCTCATCTTCATCTAATTCTTCAAAATGTTCTTCTTCAATGATTTCAGGAATGTCTATTAGATCACTAGTTCTTTGTGTTCCATCTTCTTCCATCCTGACACTTGCACTTTTAACTATTTTCTTGGTTCTTATGTAATAACATTTATAAGCTTTAATTTTAAAAGAATAACCAATAAATATACCTTTATCTTCTCTATATTCAAACTTATCCAATTTTTCATCAGTTCTCTTTATGAAGCATCTACTACCAAAAAATCTAAAATATTCAACTATAGTTGGTTTGTCTTTTCATAGCTCATAAGGACTCTTGTCACTATTGACTCTCAATAATGCTTTGTTTTGGATATGCATTGATATACCAACTACCTCTCTCCAATATTTATCTAGTATCTTGGAATCATTTATCATTGTCCTCACCATCTCCTAAACTATTTTGTTTTTTCATTCAACTACTCCATTTTTCTATGGAGTTTTGGCTACTAAATAATCTCTCTTTATTCCATAGTCTTCACAAAACTCAATAAACTAATCTGACATGAATTATCCTCCTCGATATGATCTTAGGCACTTAATCTTCAAATCAGTTTCATTCTCAACTAATGCTTTGAATTCTTTGAAATGTCTAAAATCTTTTGTTTTTTATTTAGAAATATTACCCAAGTCATACATGAAAAATAATCAATAAGCAACATGAAAATTTTCTCACATTTAGCACTTTGAGTTCTCATAGGTCCACACAAATTAATGTGAACAAACTCTAACATCTGAGTGGTTGAGAATTCTTTTGTTTTGAACCACCTTCTGGCCTACTTCCCATGCTGACAAGGTTCATAAAGCATGTTGGATGGCTTTGTAATATTTGAAAGTTTTTTGACCGCTTGATTCTTGATGATGTTGACAATATTGTCAAAATTTACGTATCCTATTATACTATGCCATAACCAACTTTATTTAATATAACTCAAATAACATAATTGACCTTTGATGTCTAATAACATATACAAATTATTATTTGTTCTTTGAGCATTTACAACCAATGCATCTGAATCTTTTCTCCTAATTTCACAACCTTCTACATAAAAATTTAGTGTGTGCCCTTGATCACACATTTGAAATACATTCAAAAGATTATGCTTAAGATCTTCTACATATAAAACATTTTTCAGTTTTAGTTCTACCATAATCCAAACTTAGTGTACCTTTTTGGCAATTCTAGTAGTAGTATTATCTCTAAATTTCACTATGCTACCATTGATCCTCTTCAAGGTTATGAACTTGATATTATCTCTTGACATGTGCATCAAACATACACTATCAATGAACCATGGATTTTATTCATTTCTTACATGCAAAGCTATCTAGACAACCATAGACTTTTTAGGTTATTTCTTTTTCCATGAACTTGTCTAAACTTTCTTATTGATAAATGGATGTTTGAGACTCTAGTATTTCTTGATTGACTCGATCATGATTCTAAAATACCAGGCTATGTGTTCAAAGTTATTACACTTGTAAAATATTATGGCCTCTTCATTAAAGCCTGATAGAGGAGCAAAAGAGTTTTGGCTTCTACTTGACTTTGCATGAGTTTACTTTTCCTTATTTATGAAATTGTTATCCCTTTTTTAACATTCTATTTTCTAACCTAATTTCCTTCTGTAGCTCTATTCTTTCCATCCTTCTTTGTTTGAGATGTCCTCTGTATTCTTAAATTCTTTCCTTTTTATTTTCTCTTTTGTAAGATCTTTAGCATAGCTCTTTCCTTTTTCTATGTTAACCTTGTCTATGAAAGTAGTGGCCTCCCCTTTCTCCTTTTAAAATCTGATACCTATTTTATTTGACATTGATCTTTGACTTTCTAATATATTATTCAACATATTAGTGTTATTCTCAAATTTTGAATCATGGGCTACTCTATCATTGATTGATTTATTTTTTTTCTCAAGATCTGCTTTTAAAGAAATAATTTCAATAACATACCTTTCACATTATTTACCTAATTTTTGCAACTATGTCATTAGATTTTTTAATTTTTCTTGGCTTCTTCAAAGTGTGCTTGTAGATCTTCAATTATTTCTTTTGACTACTTTTCATTTTTCTCAATTTGGAGATTCAATCTTTCATTCTTCTTCTCAAGATCTTTTAACTCTTCTAAGGCAAAAACAAGTTCTCCTAGATTCACTTTGGCTTCATCATATGTTTCTTTTTGATCATCTATACTTTTGATTATGGAGGCATATTCATGTATGGCCATGAATAAAATCTCTTCTTATTTTGAATCACTAACTTCACTATTTTTAGCTAGGCTAGGATCTTTAGAATATAAACTCTTCTTCTCAAATCTCTTCTTGAATTTTCCTTTGAAATTCTTTTTGTATGTAAAATTTCCTTCTTCATTGCCACCATTACCTTTATCTGGGCACTTAGTACAAAAATATCCAATATTTCCATAATTAAAACATTTAAAAGGTAATTTTCCTTGATATTTACCTATGCCCTTTTTTGTCTTGTATATTAATAGATCTCCATTGTCATTTTCATCATCACTAGAGCTATCACTTGATTCTTGAATCTTATCCTTCTCTTTCTTTGATGTCTTAAAATCAACTTATCTCTTTGAGGGTTTCTCTTGTTCGATCCAAATCTTGTATGTCGTAAGAATACCATGTATCTCATCCATCTTTAGCTTGGATAAATTCTTCATCTCTTTAATTGTCAAAACTTTTGCATCATATCTCAATAGTAGAGATCTCAAAATATTTTGTACAACTAATTCTTTTAACTTTTATTCAAGACCTTGAATTTGATTAACTATTTGATCAACCCACAAAAGGTAACTTGTTATATTTTCTTCCTTTTCCATCTTCAAACTCTCAAACTATCTTCTAAAATTTTGAAGCTTAGCTTGTTGAACCTTTTCATCACCTTTGTAAATATTCTCAAGCTTTACCCAAGTTTAATGAGAATATTTACATTGCATAACTTTAACAAATTTTGATTCACATAAACCACATAAAATAGAATTTAAATCTTTAGCATTATTTTCACTTGCCCTCTTTTCTAGCAGTGTATTTACAAGTGTCTATGGCTCTTCATATTCCTACACCACTACTTGCCAAATGTTGAAACCAAGGGCCATCAAATAAGTCCTCATCCTTATGCTCCAAAAATAACAATTTATCTAATCAAATAAAGGTTCCTTATTTGTAGAAAAACCTTCATGTGATCTAACCATCGTGCTTTCCCCGATCTACCTTCAAGCTATAAAACTTTTTCAAAAGGAAATTGTTTTAATACCAATTGCTAAGAATAAAATATAATAAACGGGGGGGCAGTTGAATCAATATATTATATATCTTTTACTTAATTTTATTTCTTTTATTTAATCCACTTAATCACACATTCAAGATATGTAATACAACTAAAACAATAACGTGCACCACAAGAGAGAGAGAGACAACAAATTTTTATGTGGAAACCCAAAGTGGGTAAAACCATAGAGAATAATATCAAGTATATGAATGAGTACCAACTCAAATTACAATGTTTACAAGCACCAACTTGTGGGAGCACCAACCCTTTTGATGAGCACCAACACAAAAACTATTTGTGATCACCAACCCACATAAGCACCAACCCCTCTTCTTTATAAAACATAACTATCTCTCAATATTGCTTACTCAACAAATAATGGAACTCTATAATAGCTCCTAGTTTTTTCTCCTCTTTTATTATATAAAACAATTACAAAACCATGCACTCTCTTACATATTACAAATGGCTTCTCAAGCCTTTATTTATAGCTTTCCAAATGACCTTTGGAATTCACCCTTTGTGATGCTTCAATCCTAATAGAAAATGGCACCAAAAATTCATGACCATTCATATCCTTGCATTTGAAAAGTCACATGGTGACCCTTCATAAGCAAATGCATCCTTTCCTCTTTTATCTTTATCTTGGTGACCTTTCGAATTCCTTAAGGTCACTCTTCATGGGAAAATACATCCCATTCCTCTTTTGTCTTTACCTCGTGACTCTTTAACTTCTCCATCGTCTCTCTTTTGACTTCTATACAACAAAAAATATATTCATTAATATTAAATAAATATCAACACACATTAGCCAAGATATGAATATTAAAAATATCATTAAATGTTATGGGTCCTTTATCACCAATGCTAGACCTTTGACATCAAAGACAATAATTCCAATAGAAACTTGACCCCTACCTCCATGGCTCTGAATAAAACCTCATCCTTGTTTTTAATCAAGTGATGATCAGACAAATATGGATCATATATTGATGGCATAATATTTAGTATGGTTTCTATTAGACTTGTTCCATAAAAGCTGACACACTAGTAATATATTAGGTGGTTTGTTATTGATATTATGTGAAGTAAGGAAGTGTGACATCTAGATAGTGTGCTAGAGGATCTTGGATTTATTTAACATATTGATCAATGTAAGGATGATATTGATCCATCTCATAAAATATAATATCACCATATGGGTCTTCAATAGATTTATCATTCATGACCATGTTATCATTATCTAGATTGTACATGGTTCCACTATGTGTGTAATGAGGCATATCCAAATCCACAACTAATGTCTCATGAAGATAAAGGTATATATTTATACAAATTATTAAAATGTAGTATGAATGAAAAATGGTCCAAAATTGGTATGAATAGAAACCTACTCTAAAACATGGCCTAAGAATGGAGTTATTCTCCAAAAATGCAATGATAATCTTAGTATAAAATATTTTCAAGCTCTAATGCCTTGCACATAAATGGTAAAATTTTGAAAAAGAAATATGAAATCCAAGCTTGGTAAAAGTGTTTTAAATAACTACAATCTAGGTCTAAAAATAAAAAATCATTGCTAGGTCTTTGGTAACAAGGCACAAATCTAGGTTCAAAATTTATAAACAAAATCTAGAAATTATGGAAAATTTAGGTCTTTGGAAACATGGCATAAATCTAGACATTGAAACAAACTATGCCTAAAAATGAAATTTAAAATGATAGGTCTTTGGGTACAAGTCATAAAGCTAGACTTGAAACAAAAACTTGTTGAAGAACAAAAGGCAAAAAGGTAATTAATCTAATAATTTGAAACACTTGGACTCAAATTAGGCACATAGATTCAATAACAAACTTGACCATTGGTAAAATACATTAGAACTTAGGAATATGCATAAAACTAATTAGAAATTCAATCCCAAGTAATAAAAAATAAGAACAAGGAGTAATAAATTTAAGCCCAATTCATGAGAAAGACTGAAATATAAACTAGTCACACTTTAAGAGAGAGTTTTAAACTTAGTTCTAAGAAATAAAAGAGATGTAAGGTGCACAAAAAAAAGATCACTCCAAAAATCTAGGCACAAAATATATTCAAAGTAAGTAAGGAATTAGTCCATGTTTTACAATTCAAAATAGATATGTAAATATCTAAGCCAAAATTAAGCAAGGCATAGGTATAAACTAATCAACATTTGAATCTTAACTTCATAAGACCAATTTTAAACATGGTTTATAAGACTTGGTTTTCTTAAATAAATAACCTTTTAGGTTAAAATGGATGGCATGATGATACCAATAATAGATCAAAAGGCATACATGGTTTTGAACTCAAATTGACACAAGGTAAAGGTTTTGAAATAAAATAAGAAGCATAATGATGCTATCTCATTCAAAAGGTATGACAATGGTTTTATTTCAAAACTTTAAGGAAAAGAATTGGAACAAAATGAGCAATGTAATGATGCCCCTTTAAAAAAAATGACACACACACATAAATGTTTTGAAAAATGTCTAAGGTAAAGTGTGGCATCAAATGGATGACATAACACTTCTTAAGGAAAAAAGTGGTGTATAAACATGGGATTGACTCACAACTCATTTGGACATGGTTTTTGACAAAAGAATTAATTTTAGACTCAAAATAGTTTAAGTAAAAATAAAGGACATAAAAACACATAAGTGTATCATCCTATTCCTAAAAATTGACAAAGTTGATTTGTATCATCAAATTCTGTCTATAAAATCCTTCTCGAGAGGAAATAACTTGTTAATCCAAAAATTTATATGCACAAGAAAAGTAGGGTTGTTTAGGTTCCATCTTCTCTCAAGAATTCGTATAGTGACATGAAACATCGAGCTACTCACCTTGCATTTAAAATATTCTATGACAAGTGGGGTTTGTCTAAAAACTATAATTTTTCCACATCCTAAATGGTCTCATATGTGTTTTTAACACTAGGGTATAGCATGTCATTTGGATCCAAGTTAATCATCTTGTTATAAAAATGTTTTGTCCTTTTTACAACCACTATAACCATTAATTACTTAGTGAGTGTGATGTCTAGATTAGGCCATTATTTCAAGGGTAATAGTCACTAACAAAATTAGTTTAACCTCTTAAACTAATGTCCCAATGATTTACTAGCTCAATTTGCATATCCCACCATGGAGTGGGGTTGAACTGATGTCAGGATATGAATTCTTGGGTTAATGCTTACTTAGATAGCTTATTGGGAGGTGATGAAATCTTGCCCACAAGCCAAGATGCAAGAAATAAAAATACAAAAGGACTTTAAAGTTCAGTTTGGGATCACCCAATTCACTTAGATATTAGGGAGAGCCTTTGTGACATTCCTTTTATGATTTAAATAAGTGAAACTACAATAAGTGAAACATTTTTGGTCACCCAAATTCCCTAAAGGGGATGAGGGGAGAACATACATGCTAAGATTGGTTTGAAAAAATCACAATCAAGTTAAAGAAATTTGAAACTAGTTTAATAAACAAACAAAATACAAAAAGGAAAGACTCTTAAGAGTCTTAAGCTACCATGATTCTTCATTTTAATCCAAAATTCAAATGTGATTGAAGTTTTCTTTTGTTATTGTAAAAAGTAAACTAGTGAAGTGTCTTAATCCTATAAAATAGAGTTTTAGTAATCAAGAAAGGGTGTAAGATATCAAAAATAACTTGAAGCTTGTTATTTTGACTTTTTTTTTTTTGACACATATAATCTCATTGTTCTATAGAGTGATCTCATTGATCCACAAAGTGATTGTGTTGTTACATATAGAAGCAAAACACATTATGTATTGACCTTACCAATTAGTATGATGATCTCACTGATTAATAAGGTAATCTCACCTATTAAAAGTTGATCTCACCAATTAATAGGTTTAATTACCTATTCTCAATCAAATTTAAAAAACAACAATTACATTTCATGATTTCACCATTTCTAGAATGATATCATCATTTTGAAATGAATTTTGCCAATGTATAGGATAACCTTTCTATTTTATAGGCTAATATCATTGATCATTAAAAGACACAGTAAACAAAAAAATAAAAAAATTAATCTCATTATTTACATTTGTGGTTTTGTTATTTCTTAGGGTAACCTCATTGTTTGATAGGTTGATCTCAGCGATTGGAAAATGAACTTGATGATACATAGGGTGACCTTATCATTTGATCTAGAAGATAGAAAACAATAAAAATGTAATAAAAAGAGTAAAACATCATTAAAAATGAATTAAAATGCCCCAAAATGGGTATGTGAGATGCATGGTCCCATTCAGCATGCCATTATGTGAAGAATTAAATACATAGAGGGGAGATTAGTATCATGTTTTAGATTAAGGTAAAAATAGGTTTTGAAGGGACCCTGAAACCCTTAATAAAAGGAGAAAGATAAAATAGAAATGTCCACAGGCAAGCCTAAAGCCTACTTCACCGAAGTAACAAAACCAACATACAAAGACCTGAAGCTACCAAATGAACAACCAAAGATAGCCCCTAGGTTTTGCAGAGACCTGTAAACTCCATAGTAAAATTTCAAAAAACTAGGTACCAAGACTAGAAAACACAACCAATTAACATAACTAATTAAAAGAACCAGGAACTATTCTTCTAGTTCTAATATCATCTTCACTACTTCCTTACCTTTCACAACAGTGTCCTAGATGGCATCAGTCGCCTGCGTAGATCCCTCTTGCATTGCTTTCTTTCTTGAGCTTTGTCTAGTTCTCTTGATAGGCCCCTCCAAATTTTTGATTTCCTCATTTGCTCTTTTGCCAATGTTTACCGCAGCAGCACAAATGCTAGATGTTACCTCCTCCATCTTTATTATGCTTTCCTTTATGAGTTCCCTTAGGTTGTTCTCATACTCTTTTAGTTTTATGGGAATATCCCTCATCTGCTTTTCCATGTTATTGATTTTGTTCCAAACTACATCCTATTTACCCTCCATTATTTCCATTTTCCTATTGATTTCCATAATCTCCTTATACATCCATAAGTCGAATTGAAGGGTAGCATCAGCTTTACAATTGGCCAATCTAGTAGGTTCATCATTCTGCCTTTTGTCACTCCAATCTTCTTTGTTCTTTTTAGGACTGCTTCCACCTTCTTCAATATAATCCTCCATTTCCATTTGTTTATGTTCCTTTATTTTAGTAGGGCTTACATTTTTGTTACTTACTTCCTTTACTTGAGCTCCCATTTCCAATATTTGGTTAGCAACCTTAACTAGATTTTCCTTCTCATTAATCAGATTAGGGTTCACAGCAGGATCATCTAGATCTTTATCCATTTCCTCAAACACTTGTTGGTTTTCCTCTGACTCATGTTTTCTATTTTCAGACTTTTCCAATATAGTGACTCCTTCTTTCTCATTCTTATCTTGCACTTCTTCTTCCTCACTGGAACTTGAATGCCCACTTTTTTTCCTCCATCTCCCTCCAAACTCTCCTCCTCAGTGTTTTCAAAACTTTCTCACTCTGTTTCCTCATCAACAGTCTGGTTATTGACGCTTGAGAGTTTGAATTTAGCTTTTTCATTCCCTTTTACTATTTCTTTCTTATTACTCCTAAGGTCCTTGTATTTTCTCAAATAAGGATTCTTTACAATGGTATTATTCGTACAATGCCCTTTAATTATAAGAATTAACCCCTCATGCAGGATGGGACGAGATTCCTTTTTCCTATCAGCAAACAGACTTTGGAGCAAAGAAAAATGCAAATAAAAAGGAAAGGAGATTCTTACTTTGTGTCTGAAGTGATTGAGGAATACAAAGTGAAATTTGTGGACTCTTTTTCTTCTTCCATCAAGTATGAATTACTCACGGATACAACATAAGACGTCCCTCCAGATGCCCTTAGTATCATGTTAGTAAGAAAGTCAAATCAAATAAACACACTAAAAATTTACACTTGTAGCCCTGACACTCAAAGAGATAGAGAACTACATAAGCAACTAACAAAATAAAAGAAAAATAAGAGATTTTACCTTCCATGAGAGCAAGTGTTGTAAGGTGCCCATGTATTGATATGCTCATCTATGCAATCAATAAAGCTTTGTTAATGAATATCCATTACTTCACCTCTCCTTGTCACCTTGCTAATGCCAGTTGGATAATGTAATCTTTTCATATATTTTATCATAATAACTTTACACCAAAAGAGGCCTTGTATTTATAGCCTCCAAAACTAACTCTAACCCTAGTGTAGTTAGGATATATTCAATCATGATTGAGTTTAAACTAACCCTAGTTGAGTTAAGGCTAACCCTAATTGAGTTAAGGATAACCCTAGTTAAGTTAAGGAGGGGACATGTAATTAATATTTGGTATAGATATCCCATTTATTAATCTTGGCTCTCCATTTTTGAATTTATTTTGTTTAGGGAGATATTTTGAATTCTTATATCTTGAAGATGATGATGTCATCATGGCCTCAATTTTATTGAATTTTCCCTTTTACAAATTTTGTCACTAATTGCACATGGAAAATTAACTTAAT
Organism: Torreya grandis; assembly: GCA_037957365.1. NCBI lineage: Eukaryota > Viridiplantae > Streptophyta > Pinopsida > Cupressales > Taxaceae > Torreya > Torreya grandis. Next base: position 4,043,723 of record JARHVA010000790.1, read on the forward strand.
AATTAAATTTGGTTTGATTATCTAATTCATGTTGCTTAGAATTTTAGTAGTTTAAGAATTGTTCAAGTGGCCCTCTTAATGGGTCTAAAGGCTAAACTATCACATTGCTAGGTTGCACGGTGACTACAGATGAATCTATTAGAGGTACTATTGCATACATTATAATATTCTAAATAGGGATTTCTAAACATGATTCTAAGCACTAATGTCTGATGTGTAGAAGAAATTGGTATGTTCAGTGATTTCTAAGCTTAATTTGCACTATTTTATAAAAATCAATCTAAATTTTAGTTAGAAGCTAATTATGGCTAGAATGGGGTGTCTATACTTTCAATCTTAAATATTAGATTTGAGGTCAAACTAAATGTATTTCATTGTTATCTATTAAATATAAGGTCTAAACAAATTCCTTTAGTGTCATATATTATATTTTAGGTCAAAATAAAGTTCTTTTAGTGTCATATGCTTCAGAATTTATTTAAACCCTAAGAAAAAATTTCTTAGAAATGTTTGAATAAAATGTGAAAATTCATCAATATGTATTATAATAATTTTGAATAAATTGGTATATTAATTATAATTCAGATAAAAGTGAATTTAAGGGTAGAAAATGCTATAAAATGACATGTCAGTAGCAAAATGAAATTAAAGTACTGAAATGGACAAAACCCAAAAAATGAAAGAAAATGAGTATGAATAACATAAGAAGACTTAATTAATTTCCAACTATAACATGATTGTGTGTTACTAGAATATGGTTGGAACTAATCAATCATATATTATAATGCATGTGCAATAAAAATTATAACTATCATTAATTAGGTTCAAGATCAACTATAATGGGATAATACTGACTTCTAAAATTATCCTTTATGGGTTGATCTTGTCCTTTATGGGAAATGTGTAAAATTATGGGACAATCACCTCAACATACATTACATATTATTGTATGTGTAAATTTGACCTTAGGTTATGCATGGATGACCAAAAAATGACTTCTTCAAAATTGAAACTCTTATGAGATTTGTAATAGCTAAAAAATATGTAAAGAGAAAGAGGGGAGTGTATTGGGTTGTGCTAAGCCTAAACAACAGTATGATGATCAATTATTTCCTACGTATCTAATAGTCCAAATAATTAAATCAAGATCACGTAGTTATCCCACTTAAAGTTATTATTGTGATTATGATCCTTTTGCTATGTGTATGCATCTAGAGATGGATTGAATATTTGATAATGATTTACTTTAATTAGATAAAATAAATTATCAAATCAGACAAAGGTGATTTCAAGTATATATAATTCAATTTAAGAAGAATAAATAAGATTTGATCAAAGGTAAATAGTGTAAGTATGCCTCAATATTGAAATTTCAAAATGGTAGAATATGTGACTTAGATGTGCCTTTATAATAATCCAAAAAGGAAAAACCTCATTCTACCTATCCTAAAGATATGTATCAACCTTTAAGGAAGGGTTTAAATTTTAATAACTACCTTTACTAAGTGAAGGAAAGGATTGACCTATAGGGGTTAGGATTGATTTATAATATTGTACCATTTTGGTTGATTCTACCCTAGAAGGGTAACATTTCACTATTAGGATTTGGCATATCCTTATAAATGATTATCTAGAGTTCTAGTGATTAATAAATTTTTTGTAGTTGTAAAGAAATGACTTATAAATAGATCGGTCCATATAGATATTTAGTATAGAGTGAATTGAAAAAATAGGACTATATGATGACCTCAAGTTAATAAATATAAAATAGGATCAGATTAAGTGTTGAAGTCAAAAAGATAAAAGTGGGGAGAACCTAAAATTATCAAGTATTTATGACCAAATTTGAGTGTTTACAATAATATTTATAAAAAATTAGTTCAAATGAAATAAAGGTATACCTTATTAAATAGAAAGCTTGATATTAAAAAGTACATAAGGGATAATAAAAGTACAAATCTCCTATAGTTGATCCTATGGAAACTTCTAAGACAATTCAATGTTCGCCACGGTGTATAAAGGAAGTTATAAACTAGATATCGCTAAGTCATGCACCCTCATTGGTTACACATAGGAAATATATATTATAATTAATACAATAGTTATGGAAAGACACATGATGATTTTTTAAATTCAGGTGTATATACTTAGATAATTCCTCATCCATTGGAAATTAGGATTCAATTCAATGATAGAGACATGCATTATGATCCTTCCATTAATGGCATCATAGGCTAGTTTCCCTTCCAAATATTTAAAAAATATAAAAATATCATTTGTTTCAAAAATTAAATAATAATAATAATTTCAAAATGTATTAAAATTAAATATTTTAAAAATCCAAAAAAATCAAATATTGGAAAAATATAAAAAAAACTAAAAATATTCTAAAAAATAGAAAATAGGGTTCTGAGTGTAACACAAAAATGCTAGTTTAATTCTTTATAAATTTTATTTATCATATACTATATTGAATAGCATATCATTTTTTATACACATGAATTTCATGATGTATTTGAGTGTGATGCAAGACATACATTACATTTACATTCTTAGATTTTCAACTTCCCTTCTACATAGTGTCCATGCTTATGTTGAAGGTATCTTTGTTTTACAGGTTACACTATCAAAGTTTATGTCAATCTATGACCTAAAATTCATTGTTGAGCTATATATACCACATGTTTTTAAAAAAAAATACTCATATTTTAGATTGTGATACATAGATACATTATTTTTCTAACACATATGTCAGTGATACATGTGGATTTAATATCTTAATTTCACTTTTTATATCCTCCCTTTCTATTTTATTTATTACATAATAATTTTAACATTGCCTACTTATTCTGTGTCACCTTTAGGCCTTGTGTGAAAATGGATTAAACATCTATATATGAGATCATTTTTTGGTATGTGAAACATTTTAACATGTCCATTACTTGTATCCTTTGGTCTTATGGGTGAAAACTCATTGTTTCTACAAAATTTGAACATGTCCCTTTATTAGTTGACATTGTGTGACATCATGGTGTGCTTGATAAGCTTGATTAATGGTTGCATGATTCCTATCATGAACGTTATGGTCATCATCCACTTCAAAGATACATTATTATGTCCTTTATTATTAAATCTATCTAGACATAACACTTTATATGCTCTAAATTTAATATGTTAAACATATGTTTTAATGATAATTACAATCCTATGATAAAACAATCTACATCATGTGGGCATTATACTATATGATAATATCACATAGCACAATGAACTCTTATTTGAGATGACTGACTTACATGTTACATATCTCATGTCAAAAGGGGGGAATCATAGAGGTATGTTCTTAGAGATCTAAGCCTCCATGAGCAGATTTTTAAAATAAAATATAGGTTTAAAAGTATAGAATATAGGTTTTCAATGTTTCAAACCAATGAACAAATAAAAATTTAAAATAAGAATAAAGTTTTTCAAATATTCAAAATGATTCAAAAATTAAGCACATAAAAAATATTGGCACATAAGTAGAAGTTATAGGGCGTATGACATGCACATGCACTCAATTTTCAAAGACTCAGAGTGCACAATCATATACACTTTAATTCATATGCATGTGCATATGAAAAATAATTACAATATCCTAGTTATAGTTTGAAAATACATTCACAATTTATAATATATATTCATAAAATTTTATATCATTGCCACATATTTAGAGGGGAAATGATTCCCACAATTATCATGATTATTCAATGTTGAAAAATTAAAAATGAAATGTTTCAAACTTTCAAAGTTTTGAATTTTTCAAAATTTCAAAGTTCAAAATAGAAAAATCTAAAAAACCAAAGGCGTAATATTCATTTAAATAAAATTTTATGAGTAATGCAGTCATGATTTGGGCATGTATACTTTTCATTCTCTTTTGATCATTCAAGTCTATAATCATGATCTCTCTATAAAAAAATTATTTGAATCTATGTGGTTGATGTACGTTCAAATATATTAACACTCAATTACTTTGACATCACTTCTAGTGAACTTATCAGGGTTCTATATTTTTGGATTAATACATTTAGTACTATTCACTTTTAATGAGAGTTGGAATAATGCATCTATCTGACTCAAGAACTTGATTATTTATTCAAATTGGGACTTAATCACTTTAAATTATTTGTTAAAATATATAAATATTTTAGTAAAGGTCATGGTTATTTAACATAAATTATAGGTTATAAGATATTTTCACTTTATCATGTAATGATGCTTTATCATTTAATGATGCTTTATCATGCAATGGATTGTTGACACATCAATATCCTTAAATGCCTACCTTAAAAGGTAAATTGGGAATGGGGTGAAAACGTTTCATGATTATTTAGGATATATGTTTATATTATATCTTTATTACACTATTAGTACTATTATTATGACCTCAGCTAAGTGTCTAGCCAATTATCCCTTTTGACTACATCTAATGTATATTTTCTAGTCTCCCCATTTCCTATGGTATCAACCTTGACAATACTGTTTATGTTATGCCTTAACAAATTTTATCATACAACTTGATATATTTATGACTATGTTTTCCAACATTTTTATTGTATTATCCTAGCCAAATCTATACTATGTCAACTAACATCTTCTAACTATATCAATTGGGCCTATACCATCAACTTAGTCTACGATTAGTTTTGGGTATTTGAACACTATATATATATATATATATATATATATATATATATATGGTTAATTTTTAATTCATATCATATCATATATCACACATTTTCTCTTATTTTACTTGCATACCTACCCTAAGTACCATGTGGAAGAGTTAGTTGCTTAGAACCTTATCTTGAGGAGTCATGTCTTATGGTTTCATTAAAAATCAATATGAGGAGTTATTGAGAGTTTCAAACTAAGGATATATATGTCTTAATCTAACCATTTGAGGTCTTCAACCTACAAAATCTATTGTAAATCTCCACACAAGCCATGGGGGATATTTAAATGTCTACGACTCTACCCCAAGGTAAGTATTTCTAACCCTATACTCTCTCCTTTAGTTATTAGATAACATATTACTTTTTAATATGGATGAATGTATGCATATTTCTGTCTAACAATAATACATAAATAATATTCTATTTATCTAAGATATATCACTTTATATTTCAAATAACCCCATTTAGTTGACATTTAAACATTACCCATTGACAATCACTCTAACCCATACTTTAGTTAAACCATAATTTATAACCATTGCCCATTATTGATGTCTAGTGAGATATATATTCTTGTGTCATATTCTTATGCTTTATATCCATTTCCTCTTGAATTTTTACTTGTAGTTTACACTAATCTATATCTATATAATTCATTTGGTCCTTACCCAATCATCTAAGTATCACATGATTTATTTGATTAACCTTATTCTAGACCTAGTGTATTGAGAAAAAAGATGATATTTTTCAATCATTTTATCCCATGCATACATTCTAGTGAACATGATGTGAATCTTATCCCTCCTTTTTTTGGATTTGTTACATGTTTTTCTTCTAGTGGCTTATCATAATATTCTAAACCATTAGGCTAACTATGCCAATGAAACTAATAAAATTTTATACCTTTATGAAAATGGTATTAGTCAATGTCATACCATTATATGTTTTATAGACACAATATAGTTCTATGTATGTTTACAATTGTATCAACAAACCCAATTTAGTTCTACGTGCTTAATTTTAATTTATTATTATTTTATTATAACATCTAGATTGATATCATTTTGTTTACCTATTTTAAATTTAGTTCATTTTGTAAATTTAGCTATTGATATATATTATGCTCAATAATTATTATTTGCTTTGTTTTCATTTCCTAGAAACTATGTTTAGGAATTTTAAAACAACATAGGAGATTTCTTTATGGGCTAAGAAATTATTAGTTTTACATGCATCATGGTGTGACGGGTACTACCACAATACTCAAGCCATTAGAAAATAATATACATAACTTTAGTTACCACATACCTCATATTATATCATAAATACCTAGGTATTCATTGTTTTGATTTATATGATCTAATCCATCCATTTTATTTTGATATGCACTCATAAGCAGTTAGCCCTAAAAAGTTACTCTTAAAGTATATCAAAGATGGGATAGTGTGGCCAAAGGTATGATGGAATCCTCTATGGATATACTTCATGGCCATATTCACTATATAATGACTAGGATCAATATATTTGATACCTTAAAAATCAATCAAATCTATTATAGTATATCTTCCTATCTTAAATTTCACAAATAGTTAGGTTAAATTTTAGCTTGATTTTTTTATATACTATGTCAACTAATCCAATATCATTATGTGATGTTTTTATGAATTATATCTTCTAGATTGATAAATATCTCTATGTTTGCAAACTACATTGGCCAACCCAATATAGTCTTGTGTGTCTCCACAGATGCATTATCTAGCCCGATATAGTCTTAAGTCTAAATCAAACTATATCAATTAGATTTATCTACTTATATCATATTGTATCAACATAATTGATACCATTTTTTATTTACTAGCTACCATAAACACCATATTTTTATAATATTATTTCATCCAACTAGATACATTATGTATCTTTGACTTTACAAACCAACTATCTTGGCTAAGCATATATTATATTTTATCCTAATCCAAAAACTAATTGTACAAGAATGCCTAATAATTTCAATTTGATATGAATATATTCTTTCTCCAATTATATTTATATACCATTTTATGTCATGATGTCACCTCCTATAGTTTTCTTAGTAAGCATAAAACCATTAAAATTATACATAGGTTGTTAATTTTGACCCTCTTATTCCACCATTAAATACAACACTTCATAGTGTAGCTTATATCAACATCACTCTAGATACATGATACGCAATATGGTTAAAATCAATCAAACTAATGATATAGAGAACCCCAATAATTTATTAAAAATCTTGATGAAAATACAAAATCTACTCCACAAAATAGTGGTGGTATTAATAAGATTACCTCTTCCTCTTTTGTGGTTGGGAAAACCAACACTAACATTTGGAATCTTCCTCCAAAAAATAATGTTAGGAGTCCCCTATCTCTCACAACTTCAAAAAAATGAACATAAAAATTTATAATAAATGAAGATGTATGAACCAATTTTCCTAATTATATTTATTTTTCAATCCAAAAATTGATCCCAACTTAAAACCAATACTCATTAATATTAACAAAAATAATATTGAGGCATAATGGAACCTAAATAAGTCCATACTAAATAAAGAGCACTCACTTATTATAACAACATTGATAATAATTCAAAAATCATATTATGTAAAATAAACATTAACCAAGGTGATTCATCATTTATCTTTAACTAAAGTTCATTAATCAGAAGAAAATGGTTGTAGGTAGTTACACAAATACTACACCTTAAAATATTTCCTTTTTACCTCATCAATATTACCTATATTCTTCCCTTTACTAATCAAATATTCCTTAAAAATATTAATCTAGTATAGTGATGTACCATATCTACGACTTACCCCCTTAAATATTTGTGTTATAGGTTTCTTAGACTAATTTCCTAAACTAGTAATATTTTAGAGTTTGAATATAAAAACTTGTGAACCCAATTATCACCATCTAAATTTACATATTAGAGTTTAAGTTCAAGTCTAATCACAAATAAATTACTCATAGATTCAACACATTACATTTTATAATAAAATCAATATCACTACAAAGAGAATACATAAGGATACTTGCAATAATATTAACACACTTTTTTAATGGTTAGGTTACCACAAATTAATCAGATTAAAACTATGATTAATGTGTGTATCTATTGGATAGTAACACATTATCAAAATATGAATTATCATTGTGCATATCTTTATTGATTTTACAAGGTTTATCTTAATTAATTAACATTACTTAATTTTTTACTTCATATAGGAAATTAGTTTCATGAAAGGAAAGCTTATTTATAGTTAAAATATCATAAGAATTTATAATTTTATCATTTAATATAAAAATTCATTTTTTTAAATAAGACATCCACTAAATTTCCAATGGAATACAAATTATTTTAGTATACTTTATTTGTTTTCATTTTTAAAATGATATCTATAATATGTAAAACCAACAAGTTCAAATACCTTCATAAACACAATTTAGGATATCAACTTAATAAATCAAACTTATATCTAAGTGGGATAATCTCTTACTGTGATATACCTTTGTTTTGTTTCTCAAAACCATTTAAATAATGTATTAGTTTTACATACATTAATAAAATGTAATTGATAACCACTAATTCAATCTTGAGGATGAATGATTCTTCTTCACTATGAGTTATTATACTCTCATACTTCAAGAATGACTATAAAAGGTATTTAAGTAGTTTCTAATAGTAGAGATATGTGAATGAATATCTATAAGTAGTTAACTCATATAGGATTATTATAAAGAGTAAATAGCCTTATTTGAAATTCAAGATTAGTTTATCACAAATTACTTAATATATACTCTAAAAATATATATCCTCAATTTTATGATGATAAAATATCAATTAAATAATATAATATAGAAAAAAATTAACCTCAAATCCATTGAAGGAACATACATCTTTTTGACATTTACCTTTAAATTTTGATAACAAAAATAATAAAAATAAACACATAGTCATAGATAAAACAAGTTCCTAAATAGAAGAGGTGAAGCTTAACAGAAACACTCAACTATCAAGTATTGAATCCAACTTTATCACTAAATAATTTCATTCAACTGTACTTTGTATTGAAGTAGCATTGATGGTGAAAAGTAATGAACGTTTTCAAAACCAAGAAATCCACTAATAACCATAGCTAAAATTTGGTGATAACAAGTATTAACTCAATCTATAATGTATACCATTATACTTGGAAAAAATTTCATGTGGAAACATTCACACAATACCTATCAATCAAATAGCTCAAACCATCTTCAAATTCATTTGTGGTAATATAGTTATGATACCATTATTGTATCTATTTATTCCTTGTAATGTAATATTTATTATGAAATTGAGATTTCCATGTGCAATATTTAAAATTAAAAACCACCATTTGTAACACTAATATGAAAAAAGTCCTAATATGCCTTTTTATTCAAATATGACAAGCTAAAATTATGATAAGAAATGAATGAGTAAACACTACCAATAGTATAAAATATAATTATACCATAAATAATGAATATATTGATCTAAATATAACATTATCAATAGATTAAAATACATAGTAGACTAATATGTTCCTTTAATAAGTAAATAAGAGAGAGTATAGGAAATTAAAAAACATAAAATTATTCATTCTACCTCAAGTAAAAAATATACAAGGTTCTGTAAGGAGACACACTAAGAAAATAGGGATAAACATATTGATTTTGACAAGTTTCATAGATTAGTTTTCACTTAATATTTAAAACATAACATATTATATTTTTGAAGGCTTCTTGGTGGCTTATAAAATAAGGGTTTTAAGCTAAATCACATAAACAATACTTCTCTAAGAGGATTTACATAATAAGTGTAGACACCCAAATCTGGCCATCGATAACCTCTAATCGAGCTTTGGACCAATTTCCACCAAAATGCACAATTTGGCCTAAAAACACTACAACACATTAAAATAATTGACTATGACATATTCAAGTGCAAATTTGGCTAGAGTGTCATTAAATGGGTCAATGCAATTTATGAGCTAGCTAACATTGCTCAAATCCTTCTAAGTCAAAATACAAATTTTGCATCTAGGTGCCCTAGATTGCTCTTTCCTATCAAATATATTACATGAGACATGTGCCTTTTTTATTTGGTTCTGGTAACATCCTAAATGGGATAATGGTTCTAATGCATCTGACATTAACTTTTAATTCTAATCCAAACAAATTTTGGACCAATAACAAGGCATTTTGATTAATTTGAGTAATTTATGCGCAAAGTGTGTAATCATACTTAAGATCTAATTAAACCAAATTAGAGCCTAATTAATAATTTCATGGAAAATTATTGAATACTTATTTTTGGAAATGAATATTGAATATCTACATCATCAGGTGACCTCATTTCTTGGAAGACATCCCTAGGCCATAAATGCCACAAATATTAGGATTCATGCCTCACATGCCTCATCAATGCCCTCCATACCTCTTAATTGCTCCTTTATCCCCAAATATTGATGAGATTATTTATCAATTTTAATTTCATAATTGGATTAATCCTTAGCCACACATCTCAATCTTGAGATGGATGGTTCAGGTTGATTCTAGGCATTTGCAAAAATCTATAAATAGAGAGGCAATGAACATCATTTCTAAGTCTTGATAATGCAAATTTACAATCCAAAAATTATTCTAAAATACATTAAAATTAGTGTTACAATGCCAAATTGATTCCAATCCAAGCCAAGCCAAAACCACAAGGTGCCAAGGAGAAGAGGAAATAGCCAAGCCTCTTTTGATAAAGACTTTATGAGCACAAACTGAGCAAGTGACTACAAAAAGCATTTTAGAGTATCCAAGGAAGGTAAAAGAAGGCTTATCTTGAATTTTAGTTGTGTTTTTTATTCATCTTTGTTAACTAATCTCTCCCTAGTGTCTAGGCCTAGAGATGTTATGCTAATTAGTGTGTTTATTTCATTTTGTTTTTATTTTTTAAATCAACATGATACTAACCATCCTCTCTAGAGTTATACTCCTAACAACACATAATGGCACACCTAGCAGGACCAAATGCATCCCACGTATGAAGGAGAACATGAGGCAACTTTAAAAATTTAATTTGGATGCTTAAAACTCTTTCTAAGTGAATTTCTAACTTCATTTAGCCGTTTTTTTCTTTGCCACAGATTTACACAGTAACCATGACTAGTTGGTAAACCAATGTTAATTTGTATAATCGTCATCAGTTAGAATTTGTAAAACTAACGTCAATCTGTAAAACTATTTCTAGTTAGTAAAACTATCATCATTTTGCATAGAAGTTTTCATCTTCATTTAGTATAATTGACAATGGTCACTATGTTTTTTTACACAAACTTGAGAGATATTTTTTCTAAGTTGGTTGTTTTATCTTCAAAAGTGATTATAATCTAAACATCTTGCTAACATTTTTTTTTAGGTTTTACTTGAAAAATCATCAAATCATGCTTAAGTATATCCTTTTAAACTTCTTTTGGGGTGTTTTAAAATGAATCAAACTTTTCATTTTGGTGCCTAAAGGAAAATCATTTAGGGTGTTATTGCTTAAATCTTGTAGTTAACTTTCAAAGTTACAAATTAAGACCAAGGGGTCAAATGAACACCACTAAATCTTTCATTTGGACTTAAAATTGAACACACTTGTCATTTTTGTCTTCAATAGTTGTTTGATCTAATTTTTGTTAACAAAGAGGGGGGTGTTGTGTGTATGCTCTTCCATTTGTCCCCTTTAGGTAACCCTTGGAATCAAAATCACCATTCCTATTGCAAAAATACTAGTCCAAAGCTTAGAAATAGTGACTTCTAAATCACTCCCCAAAATCTTGTCAAAGTTTGGGTGACCTTGAAAATGATCCTAAATTCTTTTTATTAGTCTTTTATTTTCATGAAAACTTGGTTTACGAGGGGGATTTCATTACCTCCCGTGAGTTCTTTAGTGAAGCTTTGACCCAAGGTTTCATATTCCAACATTAAATTCATTTGGCTCCATATTAGATTTACACATGGGATGTAGTGGCACTTTGAACATCACACTACACTAAGCAAACAATAGGATGTAGTGGTTGTAAAATGGACTAGACCTTTTTTCAACAAGCTAAGTGATATGGAGCCAAAATCCATACTTTTATTTTAAATTTTTTGACATGAAAGTCATTTTGAAATTGATTCCCCTAGAACATTCAAAAACTTGTAGATCTTCAATAAATCTCCACTTGCCATAGAAGTATTATTGGTGGAAAGTGTGCCTCAAGGTCCATGTTGTAGTACTATTATTTAAGAGAAAGGGGTGAGTAAAAAACCCTACTATATAATTCACATTTACTTTTGGATGAACACTTAAAATCCTCTCAAATGATGTATATTGATGGATTATAACAATACCAAACAACCTTATCAGTTTAAGATCTAAGATCAATTAATTACTTGGTTTTGTCCTAGATTAAAGTCTTGTTTAGAGTCAAAACTTGGTGTAAACAAATAATGTAAACCAAACATATGATCCCTAATTTTTTTTATCAAGGTAGTGTTATGCTATCAAATTTGTGAGAAATCATCAATTTGCCTTGTTCAAAATTCCTCAAAACTTGGAGTCATATCATCCACTTTGGTGTAGTTATACTGCTCAATTGAGTCTAGCTCTTTACCAAAGTTTTTTTAAATCTTTCATTTATAATCTAAATTTGAAATTTCACATTTATAAGTTCATAGGGTTGATGTGTTAAGTGGGTTCACCATTTTCACTAAAATTGATGGAACTTAGGTTCAATTCCCAATTTGGGTTGAAGGTCATTTAAAGACTCATGATCATTATCACCACTTGATAGACTTAAGTCATTTTGTGATAAACACTTGCACTTTGAGTTTATGCACTATAACATTTTGAGTAAAGAAAGGTAGTGCTATAGTATCAAATTGGTGATAAATTATCTTTTACCTTAGAGAGTTTTTGAAAAAATCATTTTAACACATCTTTTGGTAGTTTAATTCTGTTATGCTTCCCAAAAACATTTTAGATATTGTTTCATAGGCCCCCTTGCATAGAGTTCAAATTTGTTCTTACATTTTCAAACCAATCTGAGTACACCTTTGTGAACCTTTATCTAGCATAGTTATGTTGTTAACTCTTTGTCTATCTCATTTGTCAAAAGAACCAGGTTTTATGCCATTATTTGTGATAAAACAAACTATCTCTAAAGTGCCTTTTATTTCATACCTTATACCTATTTGATCAAGTCCATGTCCAAGAATAAAATGCCTAGTGTTTATTAGAAGTGTTTCAATACTATTAGATTAAAACTTTCATCTATTTTAAAGTCTATTTTTTGACATCATTTGGCCATGAGTCTTATTGTATGCCTTGTTTGAGCTTAGCTTTTGATGCCACATTTGGCCAAAAAACTTTAAAACTTTTACTTTTCCTAGATTAGACTGACTTGAAACACTTTGACCTTAGATTTTGACATTTCAATTTTTAGTTCATTTAATTAATCTATTTGTTTAAGATGTGTAACATTAGACACTTAATGTTAGCTTATGTTATCAAAAATCTTTGTATAAACCTTTTTGATCATCTTGACAAATCTAGACCATGTTTGAACATCAGATTTTTAGACATTATCTTTTTAGATTTTGTATAACTTTTTTACCCTTTATTTCAAAAACATTTACTATGGATCCCAACATGTATTCCTACACTCGTAGTGGACTCATGTATAATTTGGGGATCAGTAATGTGGTTGCATAGGAAGAAATGGTGCAAGACACCTACGTAGATAATGTTGCCTATGAGATGCATCTATATCCCTTATATAATACTCAATTAGGGGCACAAATCCAAGATCCATTGGCTAAATATTTGGTTAATATAAAAACTTATTTAGAACAAGAACAAGAGTAAACTACACAATACCTAGCTAAAATACCCACAACTGATGAACTAGTTCTTCAATAGTCATGCTATACTAATGTGCCTTTCCATGTATGATCCATTTTTATTTAAGCATCATTTTTTGTAGAAAAGATAGGAGATTTTGTTTAGATATATAAAGGTAGGGGAAAAGTTTCTAGTAGACTTCCCTCATGAGAATTTACCAAGCCTAGTAATAATGCCCCACAATATAATTTATGATCAACAGGGTTCTTCTAGTGATCCTTTGGCTCTAGTCCAAAAAACATATCAGGATCCTAATATGCCTAACTAAGGGAAAATACTCATGAAATACCACTTTAACCAAATGAAAATGGCATATCAAAGCTACATGTATCTAGCATGCAATTTCAATCAGATGTCCATGATGAGAAAACATCTTATTGACTTAGTTCCTTTAATAGGAATTTTAATAGAGTTAACTAGTCATGATAATTAGAGTTTAGACCATTCATTAAAAACACTTTGGTATACAAATTACTTCATATGTACATTATTAAAGAAGTGTCTTTTGCTTTTACATAGAATAATGAGTAGAATATAGTGGACAATGTGCAAGAAACATCCAATCCAAATCAAAGTGGTACTAACACACAGACAACTAGTCAAAAACATGTGGCTATAGTTAATTCCATGAGTGGACCATCATACAAGGGAGTAGGAGTTTCTACTTCCCAATCTCAACCAACTACTTTATCAAGTGTGCAACCAACAAGATTAGGTAGTCAACCAATAACCAATGTCACACCTCAACAATAGAATGTAATGAATCCTACTCCTCCTCAATAAGTGACAAGTAGTATTCCATAATATTAGGCATAATCTAGTGTACCAATGAAATAGAGGATAAATTTACTTCCACATTAATAAGGGGAAACTAATTTTCTACCTCATTGGTTAGTGACAAACATACCTCTTTAGTCCCAAACTAGTATACCAATCTAAAACCAAATGATGACTAGCTAATAACATGTAAATATTGGTCAGTAATAGATGTCTAATCTTCAATATGATTTCAATTCCTAGCAATGAATCATTAAATAAGGATACTCTCATGTTTCTCAAGTACCTACTAGACAATAATCAATTCAAAGTGTGCCAAAAATTTAAAGATAGGGTCTTGGTTCACAAATTCCCACTTAATAGCTAGGTTTGATTAGTCACCAACATGTCCCTTTTCAACCATAATAGGCATAGTATAGTTATATCCCCCTATTCTAACTATAAAATCCTCCAAGTTAAACCTCCTTAGCCAACCCAAACCAAAATATTACACAACCAAATGTACAATTTCAAGTACATCCTAATCCATGTATGCATATTCCTTGTCCATTTCCTAACCAAACCAACATACCCCAATAGATATCTCTATTATACCCTGGTAAAATTATCCCACTTGTGACCTCCCAACCATCTACCTAAACCAATATTCTCCCTCAAACCAATGTTCATTCCAATTCCTATCCAAATAATTAAAGCAGATGAAGGATGTAATTACTACCATTTAGGTTAGGAAATAGACTAAAATTTTTAAGTTAGATGACATGTGTTCTTATCCATTCAACATGGAGTACTTCCAATACCATTTCCTCTAGGATACGAACCACCAAAATTTAAAAAATACAAAGGGAAAGGTGACCCTAAGGCCCATTTAATTGAATTATTTATCACATGTCAACCAGTGGCATATAGTGATATATACGTTTTGTCATTGTTTCTAAGAAGCTTGGCTAGACAAGCCTTGGAGTGGTTTTTAAAGTTGCCTAAGAATTCAGTAACAAATTTTGATGACCTTTTTGATAATTTTATGAAAAACTTTTCCTATAATCTCAAATATGAGATTTCATTGGTTGACTTAACACAAGCAAAATAAAAGGCTGGTGAGAGTTTTGCAAGTTATCTACAATAATGGAGAGCCCTTACAAGTTGATTCACCCATAGTTTACTAGATAAATAATTAGCTATTGTGTTTACTAAAAATTTGTATAGTGAGATAACTTATCATTTAGAACTACAATGTGTGCATACTTTCAAGTAGATCATCAACAAAGGCATTCCTTAATCTAATTGGTACCAAGAAAATGAATTCTATGAATATCATTAGGTTAATGAGCATAATCTATAAAAACATGTGTAAGTAAAACATTTGATTTAGAATATGTTGGAAAATTATGAGATAACATTGGATAATGGTGATTCCACCTCTAATCAAAATCTTGGGATTTATCAAAACCCCTTTCCCCAACATAACACATATAAATAATAGAATAATTAACAATAACAATAACATTGGCTAGTGCAATAATAAAATTAATTGTATCAAAATCAAAGGCTAAACTAGTAGAATCAACAAAATCAATAGCATAACCCACAACATTATAATAATAGACAAAACTAAGGTTAGAATGGTAATAACCAACAAACCTACCATGCATTTACACATGAATACAATATGTTTGAAGGTCATATTGTAGGGGGTAGTGTTAATACCATCTCGATTAATGTTAGACCAAGCACTAATCAATCTAGATGATTTTTAAACAATACCACTCAACAAAATTATATGGATAATCCTTCTTTGACCTGGGATCCCACATAAGTGAACCAACAAATCATGAATTCCACTTTTGGACCTTATATCGATAACTCACCCTTGCCATGTGACCACATACAAGTGCACCAACAATTGAGACTTATCCTATTTGGTCTCACACCATTCCAAACATTTGTTAGCAATTATGGTCAAATATCTAATCTTTATTATGTAGTAAAAAATTGGAGGTCAAATATTACTATCACATGCCCATAACCATCTACCACTTTGCCTACCATTCAACCTCAGAATAAACCATTTACCAATGACCAAGATAAGAAGTTTGATATTGTGGAACAATTACATAAAACACCAACACAAATTTCTATTTTATATTTTTTGTGAATGTCAAAAATCCACAAGAACATTTTGAATGAGTTTTTAACCGAATCCACTATTGCCATTGACATATCCCTTGATAAATTTGAAGCTTTGGTTGGACACCTAGCTCTATCCCAACAAGTCACTTTCAACCAAAGTTATGTCTTCCCTTGGACCACTCCATAATAATCAATTATACATAGAAGTTTTTATAAAGTGGCATAAAGTGAAATGTGTCCTTATAGATAATGGATCAGGCCTCAACATAGTGTCTCTAAAGCTCATGAAGCTTCCTGGGTTCATAATGGTAGATCTACAACTAAAAATGATAACTATCAAAGCCTATGATAATCAAGAAAGAGAATCACAAGGTAGAATTAGCTTACCAATACTCATTGGGCCTTTGACCCATGATACACTTTACCATGTGCTTGATCTTGAATTATCATATAATATGCTTCTAAGTAGGCCTTGGTTACCTGAGATTCATGTAGTCCCATCAATGCTTCACTAATGTATTAAGTTCTCCTACTCAGGGATGAAAGTGAATATTCTAGGAGATTTACGCCTATATGAACACTACAAACATCTTGAGGTCAAGTTTCAAAGCTACAATTACCAATACTACATGAATCCAAGTTCTAAGAAGGATAAAGGAAAGGCCATATTTATTGATTCTCTAGATGATAATTTCATAGATCTTAATGCCTTGGATTCTCTTTCCCACATGCCACCTCTTGAGGCTTCCAATCATTTCACCATCTTAGATAATAGCCCAGGGGAATATGTGACCCATGATACCTTCCATTTTTCCATTCTTCCTCAAAATCCAAAGACCTTTGGGAGACCTAAAAATACCTCATACATGCATTGGCAACAAAAGAACAAAGATAAGGGACATGTCATGTTTGTATCAACATCTAGCCTAGAACCAAGCCCTCTTGAAGTAGATGAATCATGGTTTTATAGTGATAACCACACTAATTTTTATAAAAGTAAAAAGTATCCTCATCCCAATAGGATCATGGAGCATCAAGATTATGAAGTAATATCCCTTAGACTAAATCAAAAGGAACCATTGAGCGAATGTCTATGACTAAATATAAAATATCCTATGGACTTGGATTTAAACCACCTAGTGATGACCCCACATATCTTATTTCAGTTCCATCACTAGTGGCTAGTGATGATGATGTCGATCATGAAGTAGAGTCTGATCATAGCCTCACATTCGATGATCTAGTTGAGACTAAACTATTGAATAACAATACCATTTATACCCTTACCCCTGACATTCATCATAACCCATTGCCATTATACTATCCCCAAATGATATATTGGGACCAAAAAGAATCCAATTTATCAATTGATGAGTTTTAGAATGATGAGGCATTCTATGACTTGTTAGGTCTTAGAGACAATGTTTTGTTGGGAGATCATAAATCGGGATTCTCAATTACATTAGATCCTGAAGCTTACTTTGGAGAGCGGGTGAACACCCTTAGCCAAAAATAAATAAATAAAACATTGAGGTCCCAAAGTGAAAACCTCTTTGAGGTGCTTTTAGACCAGGGAAAAAGTAAAGATAAAGGCTAGTCTAATAGTGAAAACCTATTTCAAGCACTATTATATGGTGGTGTTCATTTTTTTTTGAATTTAGACTAGGAGACCACCAATGATGAACCTGCCTATGGATCCAAATTTAGTTTTGAACAATAAGTGTTTGATCAAATTATTCAATAATTTTTTACTATTTTTGTCACATGGCCAACTCTCCCATTGGGGGACTTAGATTCATCATGCCTAGGAGATGTTGAAGAGTAAGTCCTAAAAAAGGACCCTGATATAGTCTAATAGTTTAAGTCTTTACCTATTATCTTAGAAAATGGTTCAACCCTTCTAGTCAAATATACAATAGAGGTAAACATTGAGACTCCATCAGACCTAAAATAAATAAAATTAGGCATATCCCTCACTAAGGAGGAATGTGAAGTATTTATAACTCTATTGAGGGAATTTATAAATATCTTTGTATGGGCTTATTATGACATGTTAGGTTTGGACCCCACCTTGGTTCTACACTACCTTATGGTCAATCTTGATGCCAAATTGGTGAAACAAAATATGTGTAAGATGCATCCTCACATTTTTATCTTGGTAAAGAAAGAGTTGGAAAAACTCTTAGAAGCAGGATGTATCCAATCCATTGACTACTCAGAATGGATATCTAATGTTGTGTTTGTTAACAAAAATCTTGAAAGAATCTAAATATGTACTATTTTTTGAGACATAAATAAAGATTATCCTAAAGATGACTATCCATTACCTAATATTGGCATGATCATCAAATCCATAGTAGGTTATAAAATGATTTCACTCATGGATGGCTTTATAGGATACAACCAGATCAGAATAACACTAAAAGACCAACATAAAACAACATTCACCACTTTATGGAAAACATTTTGTTATTAGGTAATTCCATTTGGTCTTAAGAATGCTAGAGATAGATATCAAAGGGCTATGCCTATCATATTCCATGATATGATGCATGATATTATTAAAGACTATATCGATGACATATTAAAAAATTCCAAGACTAGGGCTAACCATCTAGTAGTGCTATATAGGATATTTAAAAGATTGTGGAAATATAAATTCAAACTCAATCTAAAGAAATGTGTGTTTGGAGAAACCTTAGGAAAGTTACTTGGATTCATTATGTCTCTTAGGGGCATTAAAGTTGATCTAACCAAAGTCCATGCTATAATCAAGATGCCACCACCAACCAATTTGAAGCAACTCCATAGTTTACAGGGCAAGATCAAGTCAATCTGATGCTTTATCTCTCACCTAGTAGACAAGTGTCATCCATTTACACATATTCTGAAGAAGGAAGTTGCATTTCACTAGGATGATTACTACCAAACAATTTTTTAATAGCTCAAGGACTATCTAGTTAATCCAATTATTTTGTTACCTCCTATGCTAGGAAATCCATTCTTGTTGTATCTATTAGCTACTGAGAATGCCTTAGGGGCACTTTTAGCTCAACATGATAAAAATGGAAAAGAGCATGTAGTATAATACTTAAGTCATACCTTGGTCACATATGAACACAACTATGCACCTATTGAAAAAGTTTGTCTAGCCATGGTCTTCATAGCCCAAAAACTGTGCCATTACATGTTGAACAATAAGACCATGGTCATTTCAAAATTATACCCACTCAATTATCTACTATCTAAAATAAATTTACAAGGTAGAATGGCCAAATGGATCATGCTTCTTAGTGAGTTTGACATAGAGTATGTAAATTAGAAGGTAATCAAGGGATAGGTTCTTATAGATCAACTCGATGAATCACATATTATAGACATAAATCCACTCACATTTCATTTTCTTGATGAATATATAATTACCATCATTCACACACCTCTTGAGGAGTAGCACTAGAAGCTATATTTTGATAGTTTATTTACTACACATGGATCGGGGGTAGGTCTCTGATTTATCACACCATAGGGGTATATAATCCCTAAATCATTTATAATTAGTTTTCATTATACAAACAACATGGTTGAGTATGAATCACTTGTCATAGGACTTTGATAGGTAGTACACTATCACATATCTCATCTCCAAGTTTATGGTGATTCTCAATTAATCATCAATTAGGTCATAGACCATTTTCAGACCAATGATGACAAGTTGGTTCCATATAAGTCTATGGTCGATACACTAAAGTAATAAATTAAAAATATCTAATTTGAGCATATACCAAGGGTTATTAATAGAACTATAGATACCATGGTTACTATTAGCTCTTTGATTTGACAAACAAACAAAACTAGAGAATATGAGTTCCTTGTTGAGAATTTGTTCACACCAGCTCATGAACCTTCAACCGTTGCAATGATTTATGACATTATTGGTCATAATTATATCTGGTACTTAGACCTTTACAACTACCTTCATAACCAAGTTATACCATCTAACATATCTCAAAAATAAACTAAAGCATTTATCCATCACTCCACTTGTTATACTCTACTTGGATCCACCCTTTACCACTACAATTTTGATGGAACTCTACTTTGTTGTTTAACTTCAATAGAGTTTACACTAGTGTTAAGAGAAGTTCATGAAGGATTGTGTGGAGCTCATTCTAGTGGGGCAGTCCTATCCAAAAATCTCTTTCATACTAATTATTATTGGCTCATAATGGATGTAAAAGTAGTTACATATATAAAGAAGTGTGATACATATCAATGATATGGTAATACAATTCATGCCCGGGAACAAACTCTATAACCAATGTTGACACCATGGCCATTTTCTACATGGGGACTCAACCTCATTGGGAAAATCAACCCCAATTCATTTGATAGCTATAAACATATCTTTATTTCGATTAAGTATTTCACTAAGTGGGTTGAAGTTATACCCCTCACTTACATGACTAGAAAGCAAATTTCCAAATTCACCTTCAACCATCTCATTTTCCACTACAGTATCCCCTATGAAATTATATATGATAATGAAGGATCATTCAAGAACAAAGGATGTAGACTAGATATGTACCAAATATAACATCACAAAACATTTTTCTATAACATATCACCCTCAAGGTGATGGCCAAGCCAAAGCATTGAACAAAACCATTGTCAATATTATTAAAAATATTGTTAATGATGCCAGTTGTGATTGTCACTTATAGATATTCCCTACCCTTTGGGCATATCATACCCCCACAAGAGCCACTCCATATTCAGTTGTTTATGGTATAGAAGCCATCCTTCTCATTGAGGTCGAGTTGCCTTCACTATACATATCTTTCAATCATATCCTAGATAGTCATGACTATCGAGTAACTCACCTATAAGAGCTAAACCTATTTGATGAAAAATGTATAACTACACTCAATAATATTTAGGCATATCAGAATCAACTCAAATTCCACTACAATCGAGATGTCAAGTATAGAACATTTGAACTTGGTGATCTTGTTCTTAAATAAAAATAAAAGAATACCATGGTTGAGAAGAAACATAAAGGTAAATTCAAACCAAATTGGATAGGGCCTTTCATCATTACTATAGATTATGGATCAAGAGACATGCTTGCCACACTAGATAGAGATGAACTTCTTGAGTTGATAAATATTATTTACCTCAAGCAGTACTATGCTTGAGTGCTAAGGTGTATTTTCTGTAAGGACCATTTCATGTTGTGCCATTTTGTCTCTATTCTTATTTATACAAATATCATTTTTATCCATCCTTTTAGCCTTATCTACTTTACCATCCTATTTTATCAACCAAACATGTTCTAAATCCTATCCACCCAACCCTTTTGACCTTGGTTTTTACTATTTGTTACACCTTTATTAGTAACAAGGAATCTAATTGGTTTCATCAATTGTTTCAAGTACTTCAGATAGAGATCATATTTTGGAACATTGTGATAGAAGTTTTAGTAGTTGCACCATTTGTTTGTTATTCCTTTATTATCACTAATCTTTCTACTAATTATAACCACCTTTGGGAAAATTAGTACTATTTATCTATGTTGTTGTGTCCTAGTTATAACCACCTATGGGAAAACTAGGGGTAACATTTATTTATTGAGCCTTGACATACTAACTTGCCCCTTCCTATACCATACCATGCCTTTTTACCAACTATGCCTATTTTGTTTGAATTGACTACTACAATAGTCAAACTCCTCCACTGTAATGGTAAAACTATAGTGACTTGAGATCTTACTCTAGGACTATGTAGGCAACACTTGATACTTATTGAGGTCAACTCAATCACCTTAAGTTTCCATGCTCTCACCATTTTATGAGTAACCTAATTGTGAATGCTCTCATCATTTTCTGAGTAACCTAAGTTTGAATGCTCTCACCATTTTGTGAGCTTGAACCATTTAGTGTCTCATCATTCTTGATCAATTTTAGATACTTCCAAAATTATAAAAACATTTGTAAAATCTCTAGAAAAAACCATAAACATTTGACCACTTCTTTTCCTTATGGATTCTGGGAACCCTTACTAAGTTGCAATAAAATCACTTATTTCTTAGTTTCCCCATCTTTTTTGGCCTTTTTATCTCATGCACTTTCCATTTTGAAAGACCGTTCTTATTATTATATCACATCCATTATGTTTATTTTCATCAGTTATCACATTCTTGCCATTTCTTGGGAGAACTGTATTTAATCAGAAGGTTTAGATTGGATATTACATCTATGTAACTATGTAGGAAGCATCCACCTACCTAGTGTATATGGAGATATCTCAGCCACCCCCTTCCTTTTATTCTATTCCCAAATTTTTTTCATTTGTTAAGTTTTCACCTATTTTATAGGGGCAATGTTCATATGGTTTCTATTGCATTGTTTGTTTGTTGCTGCTTATTTTATTTGTTTGTTTGCCAGTTTTACTTTCAGCATTATTGCCTTGATTTGGTATATGTGTGTTTATTGGTTGATTATTTACCCACACTTATACTTAAATCCATCCATATTCATATGTTTACATTTTCATAATGGTCTTTATCATTTGTGAATTATTTTTTATTGATTATTGGATTACAGGAGTCAATCCTTATGCCTATGTCAGCCAATTCTTCATGATATTATACCATGATGCCTACCAACATGTGTTACAAAAAATCTCAACTTGAAGAAGTCTATTCAATAATGGTGGCATCTCTTCAGCAATGACATCCTGATTCACTCCCAATAATATCCCAAACAGAGTAATTAACCATGAAAGAATTTTAACCTTTATTGGTTCAAATGAGCATCTCCCTACTAGTAGGTTGTTCTAATTCATCATTACCCTTTGTGTTAAGTTATCATCATCCTTAACCAATTTTATCATGTTTTCCATAATTTGGTTCTAATAATTATAACTGCCTATGGGCAAATCATTACACACCATCCCACCTGCATTTCTCAATGATTATAATTGCCTTTGGGAAAATCATTGTGTTGTCACCACTTTATGTTTTCTTCCCATACAAGGGCACATTGTTATCTTATTTATCTATCCTAACTGGGGTAGCTCCATCTTCTCAATGATTATAACCACCTTTGGGTAAATCATTGTGTTATCATACCACATTGCCACTATCAAGGTACAATGCTTATAACTGCCTTTTGGAAAACCATTATACATCATCCCACTTGCATTCTCAATAATTTTGACTACTTTTTAAAAATAATTATGTTTTCAGCCCATCATCTTTCTTTTATTTGGTCCCCTCATTTCTCTTCTTTCTTTTCAAGGGATCATTTTCCAACTTACTTGTGCCAACCATTTCCTCGAGGGGCATAATACAGTTATTTTATCATCATTGCATTTGTAGGCATACAAGACATTTTCATTCTTTAAGAATATGCTATTTTTCTTATATCTTGCAATGCCTTCCAAAATAGGGGCAAACTGTAGACACCTAAATTTGGCCACTGATAATCTCTAATCAAGATTTTGACCAATTTCCACTGAAATGCATAGTTTAGCTTAAAAACACTAAAATTCATTATAAGAATTGAATTTGAAATATTCAAGTGTTGATTTTGGTTAGAGTATCAATAAATGGGGTAATGCAATTTACGGGTTAGCTAACTTTGATAAGATCATTATAAGTCAAAATGTCAAGTTTGCACCTAGGTGCTCTAGATTTCTCTTTCCTATCAAATATCTTACACAAGACACATGAATTTTTTATTTGGTGTTGGAAACATATTAAATGGGATAATGATTCTAATACATCTAATGTTGACTTTTAATTTTAATCTAGTCAAATTTTGGACCAATAATAATGCATTCTGATCAATTTGAGTAATTTCTACACAAAGTACTTAATCATACTTAAGAGATAATTAAAAAAAATTAGATCCTAATTAAGAACTCCATGGAAAATTGTTGAATACTTATGTTTGGAAATAAATATTTAATATATGCATCATCAGGTGACCTCATTTCTTGGGAAGACATCACTAGGCCATAAATGCCACAAATATCAAGTTTCATGCCTTTCATGCCTCATCAATGCCCTCCATGCCTCTTAATTGCTCCTTTATCCCCAAATATTGATGAGCCTACTTATAAATTTGAATTGTATAATTGTATTAATCCTTAGCTACACATATCAATCTTGAGATGGATGGTTTAGGTTGATTTTAACCATTTACAAAAATCTATAAATAAAGAGGCCATGAATATCATTTCTAAGTCTTGATAATGTAAAGTTATAATTAAAAAATGATTCCAAAATCCATTTCAATTAGTGTTACCACGAGAAATTGATTCCAATCCAATCAAAACCAAATCCACAACATGCCAAGGAGAAGAGGAAATAGCCAAGCCTCCTTTGATGAAGACTTCATGAGCACAAAATGAACAAGCCAATACAACAAGCATTTTGGAGCATCTAAGGAAGGTAAAAGAAGGTTTATTTTTCATTTTAGTTGTGTGTTTAATTAATTATTTCTAAATAAGCTCTCCCTAGTTTCTAGGCCTAGAGATGTTATGTTATTTAGTGTGTTTCTTTTATTTTGTTTTCATTTTTGAATTTTTAACATGATACTAACCATCCTCTCTTGAGTCAAATTCTTAGGAAGAAAAGAAGGTAATAAAAAGAAGGTTTAAAATATTTATAA
This sequence comes from Torreya grandis, assembly GCA_037957365.1. Lineage (NCBI taxonomy): Eukaryota > Viridiplantae > Streptophyta > Pinopsida > Cupressales > Taxaceae > Torreya > Torreya grandis. Next base: position 4,069,005 of record JARHVA010000790.1, read on the forward strand.
AATAATCCTTTGCAACTAAGATCTATGGACTCTCACAAATTAGATTCTTTATATTAAAAAATAATGGGTCAACTTAAGTTGGTAGAGTATTTCCCTTAAACCATAACCATATCTATGTGTGTTGAGTAAATAAATATTTCATCATGAACCACAATATCATTTTTTAATCATATAAAATGAAAAATTGGATGACTTAGGCATGGATAATAGCACCTAACCTATAGGTCCTCTTTCTTACTCACCCAACCCTTCTCAGCTAGACTTTACTGATTCCCAGTCACCCATATCTTCTCGAATAGATTTTTAAGACCCATGTATCCCTCTTAGACCCAAGTCCATCCCCCCAAGTCTCATCCACCTAGGATAATAGCACCCAACTTGGATATAAGCATCAAAATTCAAGGGTGTCTTATTTCTATCATTATTTTCCAAGTTCACTTTAACCTCAAATAGCTAGATTTTATTGATTCCTTATCTTTTCCATTATTGGCCTAATACAAGCTCATCTAACCCATGATCATTAGTTCCCTTATAAAATGACATTCAATATCCACTTATAAGGGTTGGCACTCTTTCATAAGAAAGAAGCAAGGATACAAGCAACTACACTTGAACATTCTTACCTATTCTTTGCATATAGCCTTCCAAAACCAATTCAAGCCGATTCAAACACTCATACTAGTCACTAGTCATCCAAAGTACATTCTAGTCTTGGATTATAGTTATATAAATCACACAATTACACCAAGCACTTCAAATGGGAGAAATAAATTAGCTTGATCCCTCTTCAGAGTATTGATATGTAGGCAACGTACCCACACATGGGGTGTGAAGTGTATCTAGTGTATCCTTTATGCACTAAACCCTTCTCTCTTTCCTAATTTTGTTACTCATGTTTAATTATCAATAGATCCTAAGGGATTTGAATATTGAATCAGTTACACAATGAGCTCTAGACAAACTTAGGCTTTGATATGTCACTACCAAGGTATCATAGGCCTTGCCAAATAGAACCTAAAAAATCTAGATCATTAAGACAATAATATTTAAAGTGGAAAACAACATAGGAAGTGGAAAATAATGCTATAAAGTGGACTATAGTGTTAAGTAATAGGGTTTCTTGAGTTTGACACTCCTGTCCAATATAGAAACAAAGTTTTGGGTACTTTTTATGATAGTATGCCATCACTGCACAATAGTTTCTAGATCCTGCCTCATTCATTTCAGCCCAGAATAAGCTAAGTTTGATTTCTTTAAACTTCTTACTATTTTTAGAAAATGTAAAATACATATCTATTTACAAAAAAATATTAGATTAATTGAGACATATTTATTTACTAATTTACATTTACTCAGACCTTTATTTTCCTAGGAATTAAACACCCAATTCCCAAAAATAATGAAACATTTGGTGAACCTAACTTCAAATTTCCACACAAAAACCCTAAAAAGCTTAGGGATAATTATTTATAATTTTTTGAAAAATTTTCATGATTTTTCTTGAATTTAAAAATTAAAAAACTACAAATTAATTGAAATATTTTTAATAAATTCACCCAAACTCTAGTTTGCACATACTAGGTCCTATTTGTATACAAACACTTGCAAAATACTAGATAAAATATATTGCTAATTTTAGAAATATTTTTATATTTTTCCTTAATTTTTCAAAATTAAAACTACAAATTTTCTATAAAATTTTCAAATCACTACACCAATTTTGAAAAAATTCTTTCAAAACCCTAGTTGCATCAAATACATTCTTAGTTATTTTCAATACTTTTCACATCATTTTCTAAAAATTTAGTTGCATATCCAACTTCGAACAATCACTTTCAAATTTAAAAGTTCATAGTATTTTACAAATAATATTTTTGAAATATCCCAGGTTGTATATACTAGTTCCTTTCTACTTCTTGAGATATCACCTTATATTTATAGTCAAATTACAAAAATGATGCTCAGTTATTTACAAATTCTTCTTACATTTCTTGCAAATAACAAAGAAACCATAATAGGCCCTATCATGTACGTGAATGATGAAGTCTATCACATGTCAGTAAAAAGTTTCATTCTCTACATTTAATTCTTATTTATCATTATATAGGATGATGTTAAACAATTTCTTCTTAAAAATATTAATCCATCTCTTACATCACCTCCCTTAGAGTGTCTTCCTCATACTGAGTCATGTTACATGGTCTATTTTACTCTTCCTTGGGTCACTACCTATCACAAGAGATCCCAATTGACACCTTTTGTTCCTCCACGTCCTTGACTCATCAATTATCTTTGCTCTCCTCTCGTAACAACTACAACTCCTATAAGATAGTAGATAATGTGGTTAGAGATATTAATTGACACATGGCTATGCCTCCTCCACCTACCTAAGAGCCACATCACCTTGATAATCCAAGCCATCCTAGGCATAACCAACTAGCATAGGTAAATTCACATAAATCATATGACATTGTCGATCAGTTGAGAAACACTCCAGCTAAAATGTTCATGTTATAACTACTTTAGAAAAATAATGTATTCAAGGACATTATTTATTAGGCACTCACTCAAAATTTTATGCCTCTTGATTTGGAACCTTCTTATTTTACATCAGTGGTTAATACTCTAAAAACTATAGAATATGCAATTTCTTTTGATAGGGAGGACATGCCTTCTCAGATAGTTATTGATCAAAATTTGCCATTATTCATGCTATTACATGTCAGACCAATGTAGTCAAGAGAGTTCTCATTGATAGTGGTTCCAAAATAAATTTATATGATACCACATTCTTATAGGCCATGGGTATAGATTTGGCATCAATGTAAAAAGTATATAAGAACATCTAAGGGTTTGATGATATACCATTACAGACTTTGGGTACTATTACTTTGGATATCATGGTGGGCCCAGAAACCTTCACAATATAGTTTTAGGTCATGTCGGGTCTACTTCACTATAATATTTTACTTAGATGACCTTGGATACATACTATGGGTGCTATCCTATCCATTCTCCATCGATGTATTAAGTTTCTCCATAAGGGATATCTATACACATGTCTAGAAGACAACTAACCATTCAGATATTATTGACTTATAGAGTCAGCTTTGACTATTTCATCCTAAGGGACACCATATATCACAATACAACCACCACTTCATAGCATTTATCTAGATCACATACATACATATGAGGTTGGTGAGACTAATACTTCCAACATTACTCTACTCATAGTTACACCATCAGCACCAGTTCTTTCACCACTCATTATAAGTCCATCCATTTTAGTTACTTCATTAGTTATAGTTTTGACACCTATTACACATCCACCATCATTGATAGATTCACCAACATCTCTAGTTGATTCCATAATTACTCCACTAGTTACAGATATTTTAGCAATAGTGATTGCTTCTACTACTACAATTGATGAGACTATTATAGCATAGTTACCCCTTATGGTAAATTTAGAGTTACCATATGTACAAGATGTTGATATAGATTTAAAATCTTCTTCAGATGATGATACATCACCCATATTCATAGATGACTATTTGTGTGGGTTGAACTTTACACTAGTTAGCCCAAGAGAGTACTAAGATAACTCGAGAGCTCTCATCCCACATCCTACATCATTTTTAGCATCTCGCACTACACTCTTAGGCTATAATCCACACTCATGGCCATAGGTAGCTCACTTGGCACATATAATCCACAAGATTACTTCTATAGATAAGAACTTAGTTATTCAGATGCAAGTAGGAAGAACACAAAATCAGCCTTAGTTCATGTTACAGACACTACTTGATCATGGGATGATCACACTACCTACAATATGACATAAATTTATTAATAAATTGACACAACAAGATGGTCACCTATTTTGTACCTTTTATAGGATTACAAGCCATGATATAAACTCATGAAAAAACTTATAACAAAGATTGAATAAAATACAAGATCAAGGTACTATTCAGATTATAGTACCATAAGTAACACTAGCTCCACCACTTACACTAAAGTCACTTACTAGTAAGGTTAAACATCTAAGAGTATAATCAGCATATCCACCACCAGAGCAACCCTCAGTTCTCCCTCAACATGATGATATCACATACATAACATTTATAGCATATGATGATACTTATGATGATGATCTTGATGTATTTGATGATGACCAAGATCCTTTCCTCCATTTTCATCCCCAATAGGTTCCATCTTTGGATCCCTTCCCACCACTAGCCTAGTCTTTATATTATGATGTATATACTTGTACATATTTTCTTTCCAACATTGATTATAGATATGGTCTCTTGCACTTCCTATACATAGTTCAAACATTTTCAAAAAAATATACAAAAACATTCAAAAATGCTAAAACAATTTTGATTGTATGCATCATCCATGATTTACATCACTACTATCATGCTAGGACTTACAAATTCTATTTCATGCTATTGTATGTCAATTTTATACATTACCATGCTTCAATTGATTTTATTTGAGTGTGTGTAGTGACATCTAGTTATTTTATTGCTTCATTATACCCATAAAGGGGTCATTCCTACTTTTAAATTTGAGACATACATTTTTATACATACCCACTAGGAGCATCTTCTACATGACTACACCATCCAGGTTATGTCATTCCTACACCACATATTCTAAGTGATCACGCTAATGTACATTAATTTATAGCTTACATAGAATACTATATCAACATCTCACTAGTATCTAGAACTTGTGTATTTATTAGCATATACCTAATCTTGTACTACACATGTTTTGGATACTTTCACATTTGCTTTGATTAGTTAGATGCACTTATCTCCTTCTAGATATTACATGCTTTATCTGCTTGCTTAGCATAACTTGTGTGATTAATTCTTATAGTTCTTATTGTACTCCTACATGTGCCTTAGGACATGTGCCAATGTCATTTACTTATTTTTCATGTGTGTGCCTTAGGAAATTTTCTAATGTCCTTTATTTTTACTCCTCTATGTGTTTATGGTCTATGTGCCAATTTTGCTTATTTCACTTGTATGTGTAGGAGGCATTTGAACATGCCTTCCATGTTTATTTCTAGTTTGAGTGGCATGTGCCCATGTACCTTATTTTCAAGACCCCTTCATCCATATATTATGCTTCTTGCTTCTTTCTTGCTTGTTTGCTTGTTACTTGTCAAATGTGTGCAATTTCATGATCCATATCATGCATTTTATTTGCTTTCTTGGACGCCATGATGGACATCATGCTCCCTCCCTCTAGCTAAGAACTAAAAATTAACATTTCTAGTTCTAGTTTAGTATATTTTACATGTTTTCACATTATTATATCTATCCAGGCATACCCTTGTTGATATAACAATCTCTCAGTACAAACATTGATATATCTTGAAATATATTATCAAACATCAAATGCTATATCATATATCTTTTCAAAATTAACACACTTGTAGGACTTTTTTATTATAAGGGTAGTCATTACAATTTTATCATTCCTAACCTCAAAATATGGGGCATCAAATAGGGGCTTTGTCATAGAGATAAAACCTCCTAGTAATCAAAATAATAATATTGAAAATAATTAGCATAGAATCTAGAGGTCAAACTGGTCAAATCAGAATAGAAAAACATGAATAGTCTGAGATCAGCAGTTAATTTTCACACTAGATAGCAGCACTAGAAAGAGATAGTAGTGCCAAAAATAGGGGGTGTACATAGTTTGGTGTTCCTATCTAGATAGATAACACTCAGGGTTTCCAAAAAAAGAAAAAAAAAATAGTTTAGGGATAGTTTTTATACTTCCAAATCCTTTAGATTTAGTAGTTTCAACATAGTTTTCTCAAATATAGGGGTTATCATACATGGCATGATGGTTATCACTTTCAATTTAGAATGAGTAGTTAGCATATATTCTAGATCAGAATTCATGTTCCAGACATTAGTGATTGGGTGTAATGTGCATGTTACATTGATATTCTTTTGTTTTTTAGTTTAGTTTATTCCATGCATTCTCAATATTTACATGCCTTACTCCATCTTCAAGTGGTTGGAATCACATTCAAGTTAACATTTCATAAAAGTTTAGAATTATAAGTACCTAATTTCTTATGTTGGCTTTCATATAAGCCTATTACATTAGTTTTAAAGTGATTTTCATACAAGCCAAATCTCCATCTTTCAAAAAGGCCAAAAGTGGCCTAGTTTCTAGCACACATTTGACTATCCATGCCATAGTGTTAGATTTATAACACATTCATGGGCTATATAAGCTATCTCATATGACATCTTTTCTATACTATTATCACTTCATGGGGAAATGATGGATCTAAGGTCCAACCTTTGTATTCTTGAGCCACCTATTCAGAGGGATTGGATACACAGTTCAAACATTGATTAGCATATGCATGATCCATTAACATCACTTAGCTAGTGATGATAGAGCCAAAGGGCTAGCCTTTATACTATTGAGACACATTTTGGGGAATTGATCACTCAACTCCATTCATGATATTACTCTTGATTTAGCACATACTCAACACAATCCAACATCACAACAAGTTTTGTATTGGTTTGCATACCCGATGAGGTGTATTTATTCCTCTCTCTTCCTTTACTCAACTTGTATACATTGTTATTTCAGATATAGTGTGTCTAGTAAGAAATTATCTACTTCATGTTTTTATTTGTAGATTCATACATCACAATGTGCTCTCTCTAGGTACATCCAACATCACATAGCTTTATGAGCTTTTCCCTTATAGGTAAGTTTAGGTATGCTTTCTATTTTTCCTTTATTATAGTATTTCACTTTGATACATCACTAAAATAAAGGAGGGGGGGGAAATGAAATCATATAAAATGAAAATTTGGATGACTTGGGCATGGATAATAGAACCCAACCTATATGTCCTCTTTATTGATCACTCAATCCTTCTCAGCTAGACTTTTATTGAGTTCCAATCACTCGTAGCTTCCCAAACTTAGCTTTTTAAGACCTAGGTAACCCTCTTAGACATAGATCCATCCTTACAGGTCTCATCATCCTAGGAAAATAATGTCCAACTTGGATAGGAGTGCCATATTTCAAGGGTTTTCTATTTTTGGTGCTATTGTCCAAGTTCACTTTAGCCTCAAATGATCAAATTTTCATGATTCCTTATCTTTTCCCCTATTAGGCTAATACAAGATAATCTAACCCATGATCATTAGTTTACCTATAAAAGGCCATTAAATGTCCATTTTAAAAGGATAACACTCATTCATAAGAAATAAGTAAAAATACAAGCAAGTACACTCAAGCACTCTTCCCTATTCTCTACATACATCCTTCTAAAACTAATCCATGCTTATTCAAGCACTCAAACCAGTCCCTAGTCATACAAATTACATTCCAATTTCACATTATAGTTGCATACATCACATAATTGAACCAAGTACTTCAAATGGGAGAACTACATTAGTTTCATCCTTCTTTGAAGTATTGGTATGTAGGTAGTGTGCCCACACATAGGGTGTGAAGTGCATCTAGTGTATCCTTTACACACTATCCCCTTCTCTCTTTCCCAAGTTTGTTACTCAAGTTCAAGTATCAAGAGCTCCTAAGGGTTTTGAATATTGAATAAGATAGATAGTGAGCTCCATATAGATTTAGGATTTAATATTTCACTACTAGGGTGTCACATGCCTTGTCAAATAGAACCCAAAAAAGTCAGATCATTAGGGCAACAGTGTCATAAGTGGACAATAGCACTGAAAGTGGAAAATAATTCCATAAAGTAGAAAACAATGTCAAGTAGTAGGGTGTACTAGGTTTGGTTCTCCTATCTAATCTAGAAATAGATTTTTGAGTCCTATTTATGACAATATTCCATCCTTGAATAGCAATTTTTATATCTTACCTCATCCATTTCAGCCTAGAATAAGCTAAGTTTGATTTCTTTACACTTCTTACTATTTTAAGAAAATATAAAATGCTGATCTATTTACACAAATTAGTAGTCTAATTGAGACACATTTACTTACTGATTTACATTTACTTAGACCTTTATTTGCTTAGGAATTAAACACCTAATTCCAAAAAAGAATAAAATGCATTTACTCAAATCTATACAAGGTATTCGAGATATCATATAGATCACTTGATAATCCTAAAAAAACCAAAAATAATCAATCTAAGATCCATATATAATAGAATACCTTCATACTTAGTTTTTTATATTCATTATCATAATTAAAATAACATAAAGGAGTCAAGTTTTAGTCTATGTCAACATCATTAGTATGGATTAATAACTTTAGATTCTATGTTATTTAGATTTAAGATAATATAAAGGATAATCAAATCATAATAATTATTTTTTACTCATATTCAAAAATTTCATTTTGTGTGTATAATCTCAAAGCAATCATAGAGTATGGATCAAATTTTATAAATGATGCCTCCCTAAATTCATGTTGTGAATTTTAGGGCATGATGACAAGGTGTCCAAGTAATTCTCCCTTGGATGGAATCATCACATGGTCTATATACAAGGGATGAATATAGAGATCTTAGAATAATTGATTAGGGAAGTGATAAGAATGAGTTGTCAAGACATAAAAGCCTTTAAGGATAAACAAATTAAACTAGAGATATTATAAACATTATTAAAAATGGATGTTGTCATTTAAATAGAGAAAAAAGTATTCCCAAGGCTGATCTCTCTAAGGTGTTGGCCCAATGTGTGCCTTTACATCATGAAATATGTCACACTGGAATGTAAATTCACTATTATTTTTTCTAACCACTTCATTATATTAAATAAGTTTAGGGGACAGAGAATTATACTCCCTTACTTTTATACAAATCCCTTGAAATCTTGATTTTTGCTTTCTATGAAAATTGGCAAATGAACTCATACCGGGGCTTGATATTCCTCCTAGTCAAGAGGGGGAATTTTTATGGTAGATTTAAGTTTAAATGACTGTGATTGTTAATGAGAGAATCCTAAAGTAGTATCCAATATATCCATAAGAGGACATAATGGGTATCCAAAAAGCCTCAAAAAAGTCCAAGACCACCTCACCTTATTCTAGTATTTACATTGAGAAAGATAAGGATGGGACCAAGAAATAAAAATGTAAGGCACAAAACCCCATAATCATCAAGTGGAATAAATCTAAACTTGACATTAAAAACCAACCCATAAAGGCATTTTAAGGAAATAAGGAGGAAAAAATATATTTGGGAGACCTCCTCATGGACCACATGAAGAACCTAAAAGAATTTGGGGACAAACAACAAGACATGGCATTCAATGGTCACACTGATGGAGGAAGTGAACACAATTAAGGTTGAAACTAATAAGTTTATAATGATCTTGGATAACTTTGGAATTGATAAGGGAAAAAAATTGATTGAAGGAGTGAAATCCATGACTCCCACAAAGGAAAAGGAAGTGGGCAATAAAAAATTAGATTATACCAAATCCCCCTAAGAACAACACTAATATTGGGAAGATTAATGCTTATGTAAAGATAAAAAAAGAAAATAAAACTCCCATGGACAAGGATGCTATGAACCCACTAAAAAATTTCTAAAAAAATCCTGTTGAAGGCCCAAGTAAACATACCAAGGGTAAAATCATGAAAGATAAGTTGAAGGATCAAAAAGGAAAAATTGAACAAGAAACACTCATCAAATATGGTGACTCTAAGGAGTCATCTGGTTAACATTTGGTCACTCTTTTTATTTTATTTTTATTTTCTATCATGTGTCTTGTCCTATTTTAGTATAAGCTTGGTGTACGATTGGTTGATGACTCTTATTTTTAGATAGCCCAGGGGATTACTTTTCTTGTTGTTACTATTGAATTTTTGTTGAACTTTGTGGTTTCAAGACCAATATAAAACCCACATATTTACCCTATCAAATAAAAAATATATTCTAAAAATAATCAATATTTATAAATATAATTGGAATTTTATTATAAATAACTTGGAAATAAGGACCCTAAATATTCTTAAGTTTTCATAATGTAATATATAAATCATACATAGTAAATACATATATATTAATAAAATCACCCCCAAAATACCATGATTTAACATCTATCATCGAGTCTACAAAGAATGGACCTAAAATAAATAAAGACATGGGGTTCTTCCTAATAAAAATATGAAAAATGGTTTTCTTTTGACTTGATAAAAAATATAATTCAAGAATAATAAATATTACCAAAGTAACTCACATTCACCTTCACAAATATTCTAAACTATTTATGATCATATTCAAAATAGAATATAGGACAAGTTATATAAGCTAGACTAGGTCACTCTACAACCCAAAAAGTCACTGATCTATTACTTATCAATGATACCTTGGCTTATAAGACCTCTACTCAACCAACTAGGGTTTTCTTACCCAAATGTCCATATACATTTAATCTTGAAAAACCATATGCTTAATAACCTTTTATATGAAGTATTTATAATATATAGTAAATTAAAATATCCTCAATAATATGGGTCAATACTATATGTTCCCAAAACTAGAATTCATCAATTAATATTGACCCATAAATGATATAATCACATTTATGCAACCCTACAGGAGTAAAAAAAACTATAGCATGTATTCAAGTGTAAAATAAAAAATCATGATAGATAAATAAATAAACCAAATAAGACCCCTTACTCTCATTAGTCCAAAGAATACAACAAACACAACTTAAAACCCATGAAATTAATTCTCCACTACTTATTCAATAAAAATAATACAATCCCAAATGACTCATCATGAAAAGATAAAGTTACTCGATCTATGTTCACAAAATATTAGGTATACATCTACATGCATATGCCTACATTTTAAATGCATAAATTTTCATATACATATAAATGTATAATACTAAGCATAACAAAAAACATTAGATTAAATCATGAAACATCAATTAGTTCCAAGCTGAAAGAATAGGGGCATAAGGTTTAAGGGATAATACTTGCTCAAAAATTTGGTAGCTCTAAAAATTCCTTTCACCCTTTCCTTTCTTTCCTTCTTAGTTTTTCCATATTTTTCATGTCCTAATTTTTTGTTACATTTATTATTGATGTGTAACTACCTAGTATTAGGAATTAATAGCTATTTTACAACTTTAGGGCACATAACAATATTAACATGCATATTCATAGGGATATACCCTTAATTATTACCATTATCTTAACCCTCTACTCACTATTCAAGGTCAAGATTCTCCCAACTAATTCAAAATATTTATTTTATGGTTTTTCATGATTAACTTGTTACCATGATTTGTTAAATTATTAAACATTTTGAGATAATAACACTAAATACATTTATCACTGAATTCAATGTTTGATACATCTCAGTACCTTATCTAATTAAAAATTCTTATAATTATGTTATTTATGATTTTCCAAAAATAAATTTTAGGAGATTATTAAAATATGAAAATTCTAGCCCACCATAAGGTTAATGTTTTATTAACCAATTTCAACTTCTCACCACAAAGTGTGAAATAATTATTATTCTAAAATTTGAATAAATTAATTGCATAAAGATTATATCCTTCTACCATAACTTCAAAGAGAGAAAACAATCATTAGGATTGCATTATGACTCATTCCACCCTTGAACTTGGTTTCAAAGATAACAAACCTTCTTGAAATTAATGGCCAAGTAATATCTAGGGATTTGACCGATTTAAGGTGAAACTAAAGCTAACAAATTAGGATAGATAACTATCAAACATTTCCAAGATTGATTAAAATATCTAAATTTGTACAAACTAATATCAGCTATAAAATCCCACAAGATACCTAAGGTAGAGTAAGCAATACAAAGATACAGAAAAGAAAATTTCACTTAATAATACATAAACTAGTTAAATATCACACATATAATTATAAGGTTCTCAACACAATGTTATGCAATAGTTTATAAAAACTCGTAAAATCATTTTTACAATCTTATGTCAAAGCTTAAAGGATAATAGTTGTCAAAACAAAAAAAATATGTAAAGACAAATATAAATCATAATAAGGATAAATATTTCTTGAGATCATCAATTATTGATAACCCAAGTAATTGAGAATATCTAAAATAGGCTCAAACAAATCATATTAATCAATGCAATAATAACATGTAATATTCACTAAATGCCAATGATAACAACTAAAATATATAAATAGTAATTTCCAAATAAATAAATCATATGAGGATAGTGTTATGAAACATAAATTCCATGTGTTAAGTTAATCATCAATGAAAAAACATAATATAATACCAAAACCTTTTAAAAGATAAGCATTAGATAACAAAACCAATTGGCCCCATAGTTTATGTACTAAACAAAGTCTCCTTATTTTGGCTATGTTATGGTACAATCATGTGGACACCTAATGAATGTTTATTCAATGGTATACATAATATATGAAACCACCCATTCCATCCATTATATACATGGTTTCATCCTTGGAATCCTAGGTAATATGACATTGTGACCCCTTAAAGAGGCATTTTTCTAGTGCCTCAAACAAATATTATAGGTAGTTGGTTGTTTAGGACAATTTTTGTGATTTATAATTTATTCATGAAATAAATATTTTCAAACTATTTTAATAATGCATCAAATTTAAAAACCAATAATATTATAAATAGGGATTTTTTAAAAACTTTTTGTATAAAAATCCATTTAATTAAACATGAAAAAAATATTGTAGCATGCCATAACTGCTCAGTTCAGTTAGAATTTTCAAAACTAATTCCAACGTAATGTAACATATATTTATAAAATATTATCTTTTTATAGTAAAATAGCATCAAAAATTTGTCTAGATATTCCAAAGGTACCAAATTACCCCTAGTTATACTAGTTTACTTTTGTTTATGTGTTAGTGCAACACACCACTCTAACCACACTAGACATTGGACAAACCATGAAAGTAAATTTCATGTAACCCCAAGGTTTTCATCATGCTCTCTATCACATTTTTAGATGATGATAATCTTGGGAAACCAATCCCACCATCACTTTTCATCCATCAGAGGGCATTTACCCATATTATCATCAAAATATTAAGAAGAATACCTAGGATTTTATTATTGCTTGATCATGAGTTTTTGTTACCCAATATAGGGTAAAATACAAAGCACAAAAATCACTTATCATTCTTAAATAGAATAAAAACAATAATTCTCCAAAATATCACTACTAACTTAAGTATATATAGTTTTATTCATCAACTTATTACCTTTTATGAGTAGTCGACACTTATTGGTGCCAACTAGAGTTATAGTACTAACGAAGGACCTAAATGTTCTCACAAGGAGGATCTTGTTAGTCCTAATTAGGAGTCCAACATTAGAGACAAATATTTAATTCATCTATAAATTATAATTTTTTTCTAGATCATTTTCCAAAATTTATATTTTGTCTAGATAGATGTTAATACATCAACACCAAACCCTAAAACAAGTTTCAACAAGGTTCTTTACCATAAAGGTGTTGTACCAGATCAATCATTTATAACACTTGAGTTCTTACCAAGGTAAAATCAAAATCATATCATTATATTTAATTCATTAGTAATAAATAATGCTTACCCTTGTTAAATAAATAGATAAAGTTGACATATCGACCAATATAATTAAGGTTAGGTATGACCCAAGGACCTAATCATAAAATAAGAAATACCACATATTTTCTAGTTTTACATGTACTAATTTCAGTCTATGCAAGTGAGAAATATATACCAAAAACTTAATATTATACCTTAACCTAGGCACATACCTATTAGTTTATTAAAAAATGACCATAATGAGTAAATTATAATAAACATATCATATCCTCCCACCATAATGAAGACAATATCATGTTATACATTTTATCCTATAGTCAAGAGTGGCTCCAATATATATATTTATCCAAATACCATAGTTTTTTTTCTAAACTAGTTGTGTCAAAGCAAAATAATAGTAACAAGAATCCACTTTCCAAGGGTTCTGGCATAAAACATGACAACACTATTCTATGCAAATTGTTATTAGCATACGGGAAACAATAATAAAAAAACATTCCTTAAAATATTATTTAAACAATCATGAATTCCATGCCTATTATATCTACTTATGAATTATATAAGTGCATGAATACATTTATACTCATGCTAATCTATTAGAGCTAAAAAATCCTTTAATATAAAATATATCTCACTCAAGGATCCCTGATATAGTAACACCTTGTCACAAGACACGATTATTCCAAAAGAGTAAACTAATTATTATCTCCTAACCCAATAGAAGGTAATAATAACACTTCCTACCTCATGGAGACATGATTAACATATTTTCATAGGTAAAGACCCCCAAACTTAAAGTAGTCATTTTCATAAAAATTAGAATGTTTCAATCTTGAAACATTAACAAGATTTGTTGTATCATAATAATTCCATAATTTTATTGCATAAATTGCATCAAATAAAAAACCAAAAGTACGCAACAAGTTTAAACATACTTTTTGTTAATAAAGTGAAAAGTAAGACCTCATTATTTATTTAAATTATGCACAAAAGTGAATAAATTAGAAATTGGAATGTATTTTTTAATATATCATATAATTTATGCCCATACCAAGTTTTGATACCATTGGAAGATCCTTCATCTAAATTTAAGCTTACAGGCTTTGATATTCCTCTAGAATCATGATGGTTGGATGAGACTAATCACCCAATATAATATGAGTGGATTTAGCTTTAGGGATCTCAAATATAATATCACCTCTTCTTAAGAAAAGTATGTTGTGTGATAGCATTTTTATCCTCATATTATGGTATCCCCATAATTAAATCCATGAAAACCTCTTCCCAATGTTTTATAGGGATGGATAAAAGTTGTAAAAGACTTGGGGTCTTAATGTTTTCACCTTTATTTTGTTGTCATACCATGCATTCATCCACATATTTATAAACACCCCCTTGAATTCTTCCCAAAAGAAATATTTATTGATTCTATGATATGTTTTTAAGATTACTGAGTGACCTCCAAGTGGTGAGGCATGAAGTTCCTAAAGAATTTTATGTTTGAGGAGATAATGATTATAAAGGTATGATATATCTTTATACCATAATGTGTTCCTCTTCCATGTAAAACTTTTAGATCTATTAGAAAATTGATGAAGATTTTGCATTAAAGCCTTGGTATCACTGTGATTATCCCATTCTAATCTTGCTTCCTCTAGCCAATATGCCTACCACATGGTCATGGTGCATAAAAATGCCTCAATTGATTCATCTCACTAAGAGAGGGCATCTGAAACCACATTCTCTTTTCCCTTCTTATATAATATTTAAAAATCATAGCCTAAAATTTTAGTCACCCATTTTTATTATTCTTCAAATGAAAATCATTGTTATAAAAAATATTTTAGGCTATCATGATCAATTTTTACCTGAAAGTGATGACCCATTATATAAGCTCTCCATTACTTCACTACATGTAGAATAGCCATAATCTCATTCTCATATATTAGTTTGATTATATTTTTTCCATTTAGTTGGATAATTTCAATTTATAATGGTCTATATTCTTGCATGAGTATAATCTTCATTCCATATCTTGATGAATCACACTCTACAATAATTTTTCTTGAAAAATTTGGAGTAGCCAAAACTAGAGTTGTGCACATAACCATGTTGAACTATTCAAATTACTTATGATGCAAGGGCATCTTTAAGGGTCTCCATTTTGAGTATTTATAGTTATTATAAGTCATATAGAGTGTTTTTTTCATATTTAGGAGGTTTATAAGTCTTTAGAATTTAAATTATTGCATATAAGGCATTTTCCCACCAAAACTCTAATTTAAAATTTTGAATCATGTTACTAGCTTAGGGAGAAGTTTTTTGATGTCTAACATTTGTATTAGACACTTTATGTTCTAAGTGTCTTAAGATAGAGATTAAAATTGGCTCCCATGCATACATGGACCACATAATTAGTCATTTAATGATCATGTTAGGTGTTAGATTAGTTAACATCCTCCCAACATACATGAGGGAGTTAGAAACTTAGTTAGGTTAGTCATGAGATATAAAAGACTTGTAAATGATTGTGTAGAGTCAAGAGTCATGGAGGTTAGGTCTGAATTAGTAATTTATAAGAAACCCAAAATAATTAAATACAAGCTTCTTGATTTTGATAACTGAATTGCAGGCCTTATTTCATCTTGCACACTATGATCTTGAAACTGAGTTGTAATGTGGATTGAAAGCTTGTGAAAATGATTGTGTATGCATGTGTATTTTATGGAAACATGCCAGAGAATGGTAGTAATATTATTGGTATGTATTTTTCTATTTCTAATAGAATTATCAAAAAATTCCTTTATGAAAACAAGAAGTGACTAAAATTTCTGTGTATTCTATGTGAGGAAGAAAGTTGAGTGTGCAAGATAGAGTTTAGAGGAAGAAATCCTTATAAAATGTTTCAAAGGTTATTGTGAAGTTTTTAAGTTTATATGTTTTATTTTTTTATTATTTAACTTTTGATAAATTATGTTTGAATTCCTTCATAAGTGTTCAATCACCAACCCTATGTTCTTTTGAGTTGACGCATGGTCACTATATAAAACTTATGGAAAAGATGTTGTAGACGTATGAATAAGAAAATTAAGCATTTGAGATAGGTGTAAAGATTTATGTTAATTCCTAATGAAAATTCAAATAACTTTGGAAAAAATTATTACTACCTAAAACCTTAAAACAATTCCTTTCTAGCTCTCTAGACTTTGTATGCACACACAGTGAGATGAGATAGTAAGTTATGAGTGGAACAAAGACATAAAAGATAGCATCCAAAATTAGAGAGAGATGAATGAGATTAATATAGACCATGTTAAATAATTAAAGGATATTTCAAGTACTCTTAGTTACATTATATCTCTTCTCAGGTTATACAAATATGTGTTTGTGAGTATATAGTCAATTCAAAACTTAAATATATCTATCTACATGAACCTCAAGATTGGAATATAATGGCTTGAAAAGTTGAATAATGATGTTATATACACAAAAAAATAACTACAATCATTTTAAATTTCATATAATGACTAATACCTCAAATTTAAGGTTCTTAGGTAGTTACAATCAAAGACAACACTGCTCTAGGGTTTTGGGATGAAAATTGGTATTCTAAGTGATCCAACAGACCAAAAGTCATGATATATTGTTTTTAGTTAGGAAACAATGTTTTATAAGTTATTTTAATGGTTTTTATGTGTAAGAACCTGGGAGTATAGAATACTAGCCACTATGTGTAAAACTAAGGCTAAAGAGACCTAATTAAGCCTAACAGAGCCTAAAAGATGCCTTGAAAAGTGGTTTAGGTGAAGATTAAGAGTATGAAACTTTCTATAAATTAATAATAAGATATAGGTTTATTTTAAAAGTTTTTTTAATCAATATTCAATGGTAATTGACCATATAATGAGAAATTCCTTCAAAAAAGGCCACTAGGAGTAACAAACAAGACCAAGTGGTGGAAAAGTTGTGAAGAAGGATTATGTAAATGGAATGGTAATTCAATGAAAATTCTAATGATAATGGATATGAATATATTAATTATGTGAACACAAATGGAGTACCAAAAAATTGGGTCTTTTTGGGCTTAGAAGATTATGAAGCCATTGAGGAGAGTTAAGCAAACAAGAATGAAAGGAGACAAAAAGGATAAGAGAATAAAAGATCAAAGTGAGATGAGCATATGTATGAGTAGGTGTTTAGAATTGAATGAAAATCACCTGAATTCATGATAATCAAGTACATGAAAGACTTCAAAATTTATATAAGTTGACAAACAAGAATAATCAAGGAGAGAAATCAAAGACAAGTGGAGATTTTAAGTCAGAGCATCAATATAGATCAGAAATAGGGATTGAAGGCAAAGGTAAGGAGGCATATATTAATGTTTTAAAATATAATGGGATATATTAAATATACATCTACTCACCTTGTTAGTTGAATTAGTTCACAGGAAGGAGTCTGTCTCTAGCAAAGAGGTGAGTGGGGCCATAATGCTACCATAACTTTTGATAAACCTACTATAGTAACCAATTAGTCCCATAAATATGTGGAGGTTATTGAGGGTATTAAAGACCTACCACTCCATAATATATTGTATTTTATTAGGATCAACTTTCACTCCATGTGAAATAGTATTACCCAAGTGCTCCACCTCTTGGACACCAAAAGCACATTTGGAAGGTTTGGCATAAAGCTAATGTTGTTCTAGAATTGAAAACACCTATGTCACATGATTTAAATGGTATTCCAAATTTTTGTTGTATATGAGGATATCATAAAAAAAATTAATATAAACTTTCTCAAAAATGGCCTAAAAATAGTATTCATCAAACTATAAAATGTAGATGGTGAATTTTTGAGGCCAAAAGGCATGACCATAAATTCATAATGGCCTTCATGAGTTCTGAAAGCTATTTAGGTATTTCCTCATTATCTATGCAAATATAATGATATCCAAATAAAATACTTAACTTGTTAAAATAAATATCACCATGTAATTCATCTATCAAATCATAAGTTACTAGAAAATGAAATTTATTTTTGATGTTGTATTTATTGAGTTATTTGTAGTCTGGTTACATCCTTCAACTATCATCCTTTTTATACACCATGAATACAGGGGAGGAATATTCAATTTAACTATTTTATATGATTCTTGACTCCAACATATCTTGTACCATATTTTTAATTTCACTATTTTTGGCATAAGGATACTTAGAGGGTCTGATATTGGGTGTTGTACTTCCTAGATTGATTTTACTAGCATGATCATGTGCATGAATTAAAGGAAGTCCTTTTGGAATGCAACTAAAAATAATGAAATGTTCATCTAAAACCTTTTTTAAATTAGGATGTGTAGACTCCTTGGTTGGTTGAACCTCCATGGAAAATAATATTTCCACAAAACCTTTTACACCTTTTCTAATAATCTTCATCATCTAATGGGAACTAAGTAGTTTTGGAGATTTAGCCCATAATCCATGTAGTTAATAAGTCTTTCCTTTTAAATGTAACCTCATGAATAATTCTTGGAAATTAATCTCAATAGTGCCCAAAGTGGTGAGCCACCACACTCCCAAAATAATGTTAGATCCTCCCATGGGAATAACAAATCTAAGGGAATATAACAAATAGTCTACCATAAAAAGCTTAATGCTATGGAATTTTATAGGAAATTTAACCATACCACCATCTATAATCATGACCTAAAAGTTTGGAGCTAGGTAAATGAAACAATTCAAACAAGAAGTCAACTTAATATTAATGAATTTATGTGTACTCCTAGATTCAATTAACATAATCATATTTTTTTTCTTTAGGAAACCCACCACCTTAAGAGTTTGAGGAATACTAATTCTTGAAAGTGCATAATATGAAATATTAGGTTGAGAATATTTAGATTCATCTTCAGGTTTATCTAACACTTCCCATAAATCCTCCTCATTTTATTCTTCCTCATTGGAATTGTCAATGTAAAACTTGTTCTTAGAACATATATGTCCTTTTATCCATTTTCTATCACAACTAAAACATAAACCTTTTAAATTATTTTCTTACATTTAATGAGGTGTCAATATGGTAGGTTGATGAAATGATGGTGTTGAGAAGGTGCATTCATGAACACTTGTGAAAAGTATTCATCTAATCAGTTATTTTTACCTAGCCATGCATGCCCCTAGTATGACTAAGATACAATATTGGGCTGAAACATGTAAACCTCTAGTTGGATTCTATATTTGAGGCCATAAAAAAATAATTCAATTATATAATCATTAGAGATGTTTCCCATATGTAAGGATAAATTCTAAAATTTATGGATGTATTCCTTGATAGTCGTAATTTGGCATAACTTGGATAGTTGACTGAAGTAGTTTTTAGAGAAATTAATATGATAGTGGAGCTATAACTCCTAAAAAAATAACAACCATGAAACTAGGGCACCCTTATTATTATTTTGAGCACACAAATAATGATAACAAATGAAATGGCTTAGCTTTTAGATATAGAGAGGCCATAACCACTTTTTGAGAACATGGAGTCTGATGTAGATCAAATAAATTTTTAATTTGAGTGATCCAAGTGAGTGGATCATTAACATTAATATTGTGTTAGTTAAATTTTGGAAACATCAAATTAGGTCTAAAATTGGTGTTGGTGTTATTTGGAGGAGAATAACCATATTAAAGTGATGGAGTATTATTTTGTAGTGGCTGAGTTGATAAGTTAGCCAATTTCCCATATTTGTTTAATTGATCCGTCACACTATCCAAGTCACCTCTCAAACCTATAATGTCCCCTTGAATCATATCAAAATAATATTTTTTCACCATGCCCTTAAAATCTTACTTAAGTTGTTGAACTACCTTTGAAGTATATAGTTCAAAAGTTTTAGATTCTTTGTCATCCTTGTGAGGAGTTTTTAAAGTTTCTTCCCCTTTCTCACATCTATGAGTGTTTATACTAGCCATGCACAAACCCTATGAGGGTTTCATCTCTAAAAAATATATTTTTGGAATATACCATTGTGATCATATCACCTACACAAATCCAACTATTACTACTGTGCACAAGGATGAAATTTTTTGACATAAAAAAGTGTACTAGTAGAATATACCCTTATGATAATCTCATAGAGACAAATCCAACAATTACTTATTTTTACAAGGTAAAATAAATTCAGATTTTTTTATTTTTTGTTAAAAAAAATAATAAATATAACTATGATGATGAAAATAATCAATTCTTCTTAGATCACAAGTTTTTTTCTACCTTCTAATGCTCAGGATGCTAGATCCAAAGAAAAACTAGAACCTAGAAACTTGCCCAAATTGAAGGTATGATACCTCTTGTAAGGAAATTACTTAGATAATTCACAATAATAGAATTATATATGGAATAATTAAGAGCACAATAAGGATATCCATAACAGAAATTAGTGAAAGAGAAGGATACTTGAATATTATGATTGAGCCACTTTGAGGGGTCAACTTCCAAAAAAATGCAATAAGAATAGAATTCAAAATATGATGATAAAAGACTAATCACTACCTCCTATATACACTCTACTTAGTCATGGTTATTCCATAGGTCAACCACACCAAGAACATTGATAAATGTAACTATTTAATATGAAGGTGTGTAAGCCACAAGTCAGCTACACATATCCCTATATGTACTATAGGTTAAGGGTATATAAACACTTATATTTAAAACTATCATATTCCAAACCTTTCATTTACACCTATTTGATTATGACCCCTAAATTTTAACATGTTTTGTTTTGACACCTACTCAAACACATATTGGGTTTTGATTCTTTCTCAAACACCTATCAAGTTATGATGCCTGATGGAACACTTTTTGAATTTTAATGACTAGCCAAAAATATCTTAGGTTCTGACACCTACCCAAGCACACTACAAGTTCTAATTCTTGATCATGCATGCCACATACTCATCCACCTAATTATTCACATTATATATTATGATAATTTAAAAAACACACCACAAGTTCTTCCCACCAAGTTTTCATGCACAATAATGTCCTAGAGACCATCAAATTTAAGATAGTGAAGGTAGTCATAGTGAAGGAGGGGGGATCACCCAAAATAGGTCTTAGCCCCTAGTCACATGGGAGTTAAGTCCATGGTCACTTATAACCCAAAATTATTTAAACTTTACTCTAAAATGGCATAAGTTTTTTTTGTGAATTTGATTCAAAAAAATCAAAAAACTTTTGCACACCTAAAAAGTTTCAAATTTATCAAAGTGGAGATTTTCCTTGCCATCCATAACTTCAAATACACATAAATTTTAGCTTGCTACTCCTTTTGAGGTGACATTTTTATTGAAAGTGCACATTTTTTAGAGCTCTAAATATTGGTATTATTGTTCTTCCTTATAAATTTAATCTTATAAAGATTCAAGGGGGTTGTATATTCCTTGTCATTCAATACATGTAGTTTAGCACATACATTCTACACCATATATTGAGTTTTATTCTAATTATTACACTATTCAACTATAACAAAGTGGAAATTCAAAGTGAAAATATTCTTGAGGAGAAAAGGATTATAATGAATCATGATGGGTATATAAAAATAATGGACACTTGAGGTAGATATGTGAAGTTGTAAAATAGAAGTGATGAAGCCTATGATCTTCTATGTATGTCTAGTTTGTCTATCTCTTGACCTAATATTTCATATTGAATCTATCACTACTCCTAATGAATTATAAACCATATTAGAAAAAATCTTTGGGAAGTAGGACATAATGATAGATCATGAGCTTAATAATAATCTCATAAATTTGAGCCTAGGTGTTAGGTTGTGGAGCTAAAAGCTTCAACTGGTGAAAACATGGAGGAGGTTGCTGAGTTTCAAGGAGACCAACATTGGTGGATTGCAGTGCAGAAGGAAATCAACATCAGCAGGCATGAGCTAAAGACAACTGGCGTCAGCAGGAGTTTGGCCGACGTCGGTCACCTCCAAGAAGACAGGGACTGATGTTGATCACCTGTGGCGGTTCCAGAACTATTTGTTGCACGAACAGTTAGTTCGTTGAACTGAGAGTTTGCATGTAAAGGCTAATTAGAGTCTTGAGTTGTGTGTCTAATTATTGTAATTAGGGTAGTCTAATTATTGTAAGCATGAGATTTATATATGGACTCATGGGCTATATTGTAAACATGTAACTAGAGAGTAAGAGAGCAAATAAGCTCCTTCTGAGAGAGGAGAGCAATGGTGTGTTCCTCCTAGTGCCACAGTACCAAGGTGGGTACTGGTTTGGAGAATCTGAAGGGTTCTTCTTATTTGTATGATCTTAGTTAGCAGGTGAGCATGGCTTCTTTTAGAGATCTATAATGGTGAGTAAGGTCTAGTGATTTGCAGGTAGCAGCAGAGAATAGGAGATCTACTTGGAGTATGATTATGTACTTGGTGTATTGGCAGCATGTTACTAACTAGTTGGAGAGGTGAACATCAATTCTATATTGGAGTTGATTGTTGGGACCGAGAGAGAGAGAGAGGGAAGAAGGTCTTGAGGTGTGGCGAGCCTTTGAGGTGGAAGAAGTGGCATCTTCTTTATTGTATATTCTTTTGAGTGATTATTAATACAATTATGTATTATCTATCATATTCCTGTGTTGTTTCATATTTCTAGTTACTTATTGATTCTAGTTAAATTTTGTGTTTAGTTGCTAATATAGGAAGTAATCATATGTGCTCTATTGGTGGAGCAAGATCCTGACAAGTTAGTATCAGAGCTTGGTTGTAGGTTCAAGAGCTGATACCATCAATTGGTATAAGAGCTTTTGGTTGGGTTGACTAACAGGTGGTTCATATCTGGTAGTGTTTTTTATTACAGGTCACTCTCAAGGGTTTCAAATTGAGTGGGAGTATAGCAATGACAGAAGAAAATAAGCTACGAATAGAGAAACTGAATAGCACGAATGATCTGATTGATGGAAAGAAAGAGCAAGAAAAGGAGATTGTTGGTCGGTAGAAGATTAGTGTGTAGAAGCAGATGTTACAGGGGTCATTACACAGGTTGGTCTAGATAAAGTAGAATCTTTATTTACAGATTCTTTTGCCTCTTTCCATGCAACCCAAAATAGAGCATCTTTTCATGGGCATGTCTTTGGAGAGATTTATTTAGGGGTTGGAGAGCCTTGTTAGATTATTGACGAAGGGGAAGTGAAGCTGAAAGTGCAGATGGATAACACACAGGTGGTGAACGAAGTCACGCAAGTACCAGTCTTGGAGATGAGTCTAATTTCTTCAAGAAATTTGGGTGATGAGAGATGCACTGTAACTGTCACAGTGGATACACTTAAATTAGATGGTGGTAAGAAAGTAGGTATCCTTTATCTATCTACTTATATTACTAATTCACCTTTTGTTATAGAGATGTGGCTTTGTAGGCTTGGTCACATATGTAGGAGGGGAATGCAGGTTCTTAAGCGGAAAATAGAGGTTTTTGACAAGCTAAAGAATTGGAAAGCCTTGGTGTTCATGGAGGAGATGACAGATAGAGATCAGTTGAGTGGACTAAATTATTCTAAGCAGGGTTATGTTGATTTGAACAGGGTTTTGATCCATGGAGAGCTCGTAGGTAAAAAGTTATCACTCATAGGTGAACACAGGTACCGGCATCAGTCATACAATAACCAACATCAACAATAGGAAGACTGACATCGGCCATACAGGAACTGACATCGGTAGGAGGGATACTGATGTCGGCAAGGGAAATGACGTTGGTAGTTAGGGTCAGCGTAGGGAACTGACATCAATCAGTTACAGACTGGGAGATGGCAGAGATCAGTCACTGGGATGGATGGTGGGCAGATAGCTAGCTGTCAATAAGTCTCAAACACCCATATGGAGGTCAGAAAGGGTAAGTAAACCTCATATTCATTGTTCACCTTCTTTATATTGCTTACTGATGGTCAAGAACTAGGAAGATGGAAGAAGCAATGTAGGTAGAATCCAGAAATAGTGGGAGCTTGGCATGGATGAGGAGTGAGTCCTTGGAAAAGAACTAAATAGGTGTTTGTTGGTAGAGTTGTTAGCTGGAAGAAAGCACTGGATGAGGGATAGATTCCCAAGTTAAAGAAGAGAGTGGATGGATATGTGAGATGGAAGGCCAAGGCATATGGTTTTGAGGAAGTTGTAGGATAGTGGTACATGTTTTGACAGGTGGATGACTAAGCATGGCTTCAGTCAATGTCAGTGTAACTATTGTGGTTTTGTCTTACCAGGTGGATGATGAGTCGCGACATTATCCAGCTACTGTATGTGAATGGTATACTAGTTATAGGTTTAGAGATATAGGGTTTTGTTGAGCTAAGGGTAAGGTTAGTTCAGAGGTATGTCAGGAAGAATTTAGAGTAGCAAAATTCTTTGGCATAAGAGACATGGAGATTTTATCTCTAGTGGGAGCTGATGTGAACACGGTGTTGGTGGGGTTCATAATGTAGGATGCAAAATCAAAAAGCACACCAAGGGCTAAACAATTCAAGTAGAGCTTAGAACAGGGTTTGAAATCACATGAGGTCTAGTGTAGACCTGAGTTTTCCCAAGCAGTGGGAGTTGTCAGAAAGTTTGGAGCCAATTTGGGAAAGAAGTACTGGAGGGCAGTTCAGTGGATTTTTAGAGGGATAAGTAGTAGGTGCACATGTTATGCAGGGTCAAGTTCTTTTCTACAGGGGTTTGTAGATGTGGATGTGGTAAGAGATTTGGATGACAGGTAGAGCATCACAAGGTGTGTGGTGGTTGGTCTTTAGGATTAAGCTTGAAGAGGGATACAAGCTAGGGAATAAAATTAGATGGTGTACAGGTATAGGTATAGTTGTATCTATTTATCTCCAAGTGGGAGATTGTTAGGTTGTGGAGTTAAAAGCTTCAACTGGTGCAAACATGGAGGAGGTTGTTGAGTTCTAGGGAGACTAGCATCAACAGATTGCAGTGTAGAAGGAAACTGACATCGACAGGCATGAGCTGAAGACAACCAGTGTTGGTAGGAGTTCGGCCAATTTCAGTCACCTCCAGGCAGATAGGGACTGATGTCGATCGCCTGTGGCGGTTCCAAAACTATTCATTGCATGGATAGTTAGTTTGTTGAACCAAGAATTTGCATGTAAAGGCTAATTATAGTCTTAAGTTACGTGTCTAATTATTGTAATTAGGGTAGTCTAATTATTGTAAGCATGAAATTTATATATGGACTCATGGGCTGTATTGTAAACATGTAACTAGAGAGTAAGAGAGCAAATAAGCTCCTTCTGAGAGAGGAGAGCAATGGTGTGTTCCTCTTAGTGCCACAGTACCAAGGTGGGTACTGGTTTAGAGAATCAGAAGGGTCCTTCTTATTTGTATGATCTTAGTCAGCAAGTGAGCATGGCTTCTTTTGGAGATCTACAATGGTGAGTAAGGTCTAGTGATTTGTAGGTAGCAGCAGAGAGCAGGAGATCTACTTGGAGTATGGTTGTGTACTTGGTGTACTGGCTGTGTGTTACTGACTGGTTGGAGAGGTGAACATCAATTCTATATTAGAGTTGATTGTTGGGACTGAGAGAGAGAGAGGTAAGAAGGTCTTGAGGTGTGGCGAGCCTTTGAGGTGGAAGAAGAAGTGGCATCTTCTTTATTGTATATTCTTTTGAGTGATTATTAATACAATTGTGTATTGTCTCTCATATTCTTGTGTTGTTTCATATTTCTAGTTACTTATTGATTCTGGTTAAATTCCATGTTTAGTTGCTAATACAAGAAGTAATCATATGTGCTCTATTGGTGGAGCAAGATCTTGACACTAGGCAATTTTGATATCGTACAAGGCTTCTTCACAAAGTTCAAATCACTCAAATTATAGTTGAAATTTTGTATCAATGATAAAAACTATGATCAATTTATTCTTTCCATCCTTACCAAGTTGGGATCCAACTATTATATCTTTATTTCTACCTTATATGCCACTAAGCATGACATTGAATATACATGGACTATCCCATCCTTGGATGACTTTGCTCCTAAATTTACTCAGGAGAAATACAATCTCATTCAAATGGGTATAATGAAGCCATTTAAATTACATGCTTAAATTATGAGTCATGACAAACAAAAATATTTTTACAGTAAGTAGAATAAATAGAAAATGAAGGAGCTAAAATAAAGAAAGGGTTAAAAATTTGATGCTAAGTACAAATAATGAAAAGAGTCCTCTTCAAAAGGGAAACCCAAGAAAGAGTAACTCACATGTGGCTATTGCAATAAATATGGGCATGATGAATCCAAACGTATGAAGAAGTAGATTAACCAATTGATAAAAAGGCTTAAGAAGTATAACATCAGTGTCCCTGAATCTTTCAATCAAAGTTCATCAACACAAGAGTATTATAAGGGAAAAGATAGTAAGAAGGGAAAATAACTAGTTACAGTTATATCCTATCCTTCCACATGGGTAATTTATTTTGGTGCATCACACAACATGGATTCATCACATGACATGTTCTCATCCTTAGAGCCTTGTTTTGTGTCTTCCATATTGTTGGGTGATGATATTTACACATAAGTTAGTGGAAGTCAATCTATTGAAGTGAATGATGGGACATTTCATGATGTTCTATGTATTCTTGATTTATCCATAGATATCCTATTTATTTATCATATCACTCGCATTGGTTCAAACAAAATAGTTGAATTCACACCCAATTCCATGGTTATTAGGGAAGTGAATAGTGACTTCATTGTTGCATTTTAGAAAGTAGATCAGGGAAGTGAATAGTGAATCATGGGACATTTCATGATGTTCTATGTATTTTTTATTTATCCACAAATATCCTATTTATTTATCACATCACTTGCATTAGTTTAGATAAGATAGTTGAATTCACACCCAATTCCATGGTTAATAGGGAAGTCAATAGTGACTTCATTGTTGCAATTTGGAAAGTAGATCACTAGTCAAGATTGTATACTTTCTCACATTTTGATAATGATTAACCATCTACTTTAATGCTCATTCATTATTATGGGGTGAGTAAATTATGGCATGAATAATTCATCCATCTCAACTATCACTACCTGGAGCAACACAATTTTCAAAACATAGTTTTAGGGTTGCCATGAGTCAAGTTTTATGATAGAGTTTGCCAAGGTTGCATACTTGGTAAACATCCTAAGGATAATTATGACAAGGAAAAATCATATGTTGCTAAAAAATTATTGGAGATTATCCACAGTGACATTATTGGCCCTTTTTTAAAACCTTCATTCAATAAGACAAAGTGCGTGCTTACTTTTATCAATTACTTTTTGAGTGATACTTGGGAGTATTTTATTAACCATAAATATAAGGTGTTTAATATTTTTTAGGACTTAAAGGCACTTTTTAAAATATATACAAGTAAATCCATCAAAATTTTAATCATTGACAATGGTTGCAAGTATACCAGTAACCATTTTTATAAATTATATACATCAAAGGAGATTGAACTAAAATGTAAAGCTATATATAATCCTTATCAAAGTGGTGTTATAGATTGAAATAATAGGTCTCTTAAATAAATGTAAAATTGTATGCTACACTCCAAGGTCTTGCACCTTAGTATTAGGTTGAGTCCATCAACTATGTGTTATATCCAGAACCATCTTAATCATAAATCATTGAAGGGAATCACTCTTTTTGAATCATAGAGTGGTAAAGAAACCATAGTGAATCACTTGTAAGTGTTTGGATCTTTTGTTATGTCTCATATTCTAAATAATAAATGTAATGCATTAGAACCTACAAGTCAACCTTACATATTTTTTGGATATACTAAGAGTGTTAAGGGATATAGTCTTTTCCATCCTACCATTAATGAATTGTTCATTTAGAGGATTTTTCACTTTCAATAGATTCCTCATGACTCCACACATGAAACTCCTCCCTCTTCCCTTGATGCATTGGCATTTGATGATAGACTTGATGATTCAGATCTACCTAAACAACATCCTAATGATTCAAATTATTCTCTAAGTATGAATATATTATGTATTTATCTAACTTAGAATACATTTCATGGGATATTATATAGACAATCATATAGTAAAATAACATCCTATAAAAAATGATGGTTATAAATGTATGGGTAAAATAATATTAACAATTATAAAAATAATGTCTTATTGTGAATTAATCATTATATAATAATATCTAACATTATCTCCCTTAATTCAACATAGATTGAAGTGAATAGGACATAAATTCTCTAATGCCTCAAATTTGTCATGTGAAAATGACTTGTTGAAGACATTTAGATGTTGTTATTTTATTGATCAATATTAGAGTTGGATGTTATGTTATTTTACATGTTTTCATATGAAATGGACTTACATCTGAATGTGTTGTACGTATTCATGAAATACTAGATTGTGAACAAGTATTAAAACACCCTCATTATTATAGTACAAGATGGGAGGTGTCTTTTTTGGTACTTCTAATCCTTCCATTATGAGATGTAACCTTATAGCTCCTCCTATAGCATGATATTCTAAATCAGTGGAAGATCAAGAAATAAAGTTCTGTTTCTCACTCCCTTGGGATATATAAGACCAAATCCCATAAAATAAAAAATATCTAAAAGTGGATTTTATGCCATCAATATTTTTTGCACGATCTAAGTCTAAATACCGTGTCAATAATAAAATATCATTCTTCTTAAACTATATGTTGAAATCCATTATTCTTTTGATATATCGCAGTAATCACCTTGCTAATTTATAGTGAGACATCTTTAGATCCTAGATGAACCATGAAAGACAACTAACTACATATATGATGTCTAGCCTAGTATATGCTAATTAAGTAAGAATCCAAATCAACTATCGATAGAGAGTTGTATTCACTTGTGGTGATGGATCTATACGAGATAATTGAAGCCTTATCTCTATAGGTGTATTAATTGGATTATTATCCATCATCTAAAATTTCTCAAGAATTATCTTAACATGTTTCATTTGGGACACAAATATGTGGTTTTACTTATGTCATACTTCCAATCCAAGACAATAGTTTCAAAACTCACAATAGTTTAAAAACTCAAGATTTGTCATGTCGAATGATTGGTTTAGATCTTTCTTAGTTGTATCAATCATCTTCACTAAACTATTAGTGATGACTATATCATAGATAAACACCACAAAAATCATAATCTCTCCCCCTTTATATTTGAGTTAGAGAGTTAGACCATAGGGACTCTTATAGAAGCCATGTTGAATGAAATGTTTATCGATTTTTATGTACCAGGCTTAGGGAGTCTATTTGAGACCATAAAAAGATTTATGAGTTTACATACTTTTCCTTCATTACCAAGAGTGACAAAACCTTCTAGTTGTGTCCTATAAACTTATTTTTGTAGATCTCCATTCAGAAAAACACTTTTTGCTTCCATTTAGTAGAACCTCTATCTAAATTGTGTAGCTAGAGTAATATCATTCTGATTATCTTGATCTTGGTCATAATAGCAAATATCTCCTCAAAATATATGCCTTAATTTTATGTATCCATTTTTACAAGTTATGCCTTGTGCTTGTCAATACTAGCATATGCTTTGTATATAGTTCTGAAGACCAATTTTTAATTGATTAGTTTCTTCCCTAGTGGAAGATCTTCTAGTTACCATGTTTTATGTTCCATCAATGATTGAATTCATGCACCCATGGAATCATTCAAAGGTTTAGAATCTAGAGATTCCTAAACTATATAGATCTCTTCTAATTTTAAAATTGTGATCATTAGGGATAAATTGACCTCA
Source organism: Torreya grandis (assembly GCA_037957365.1). NCBI lineage: Eukaryota > Viridiplantae > Streptophyta > Pinopsida > Cupressales > Taxaceae > Torreya > Torreya grandis. Next base: position 4,099,388 of record JARHVA010000790.1, read on the forward strand.
TCTCAATTCATGCTATGAGTCATTGGTCTAGTACTCAATATGTCTAGAATTTTATCTGGTTTATAATCCATTAATGTAGTTGTATTTCATATAGGCATATATTGAGTGGTACCTGTGGGTGGTGGAGTTGTACCATTGTTCCCATAATCATCACTATCTTTATCTAATGGATTTCCATATTATGCATTCTATATGGTATGGATTGATGTACCAAATGAGCCTTTAGAAGGAGATTCTAATTATGTCTTCTCAAAAAACTCAACATCCCTACTTTTTTAGATATTATTAGTCTTAGGATCCATTAATCTATAGGCAAGTGATTCATCATTATACCCTAAGAAGACATACTTTTATGCTTTCATGTCAAGTTTAGTCCTCTCTAATATGGGAATATACATAATTTATTTGCATCCAAAGACTCAAATATGTGATATAGATGGCTTGTGCCCTGACCATGGTTCATATGGTGTTATCTCATCAAGATATATAGTGAAAACGTTATTAAGTAGATAGACTATCGTTTTGACTTCTTCTACCCAAAATGACTTTATAAAACCTGAATCAAGTTGTATAGATCATACCATTTCCATGATAGTATGATTCCTCCATTTAG
>JARHVA010000790.1:4102500-4320000 GCA_037957365.1 Torreya grandis
TGGATGAATGTGCCATTGATAACATACCAAATGTCTTCAAATTCAAAATGTGTTTTGAGTTTTGTTTTCCATGCAGTATAGTTGTCACTGTGTAGAAGTTGTGAGTCTCATAGAAAGAATTTTGGTCCATTTTCAACCATTGTAGAATATGACTAAATGTGATGGAATGGTTCCTTATCACTCTAGGTATCAAGGCCTCCCTTTATCTATACCATCAGTATGATATACCAAACCTTTCTTTATATGTGACCTTTTTTTATACCTATCATTATGTGGAATAATCTCATCCTTTCTTTATACCCAATGGTATGTGAAATAAGCATAAACATACATGAAATAAAATGATGTGTGGTGTTTAGACACTACTAAAAGACGTTCAAGAAATCATTTTGACATACTTAGATGGAATCTCATATATGTGGGCGTAACTTCCCTATATACTTGGAATTTCCACTTTCAAGATTTGTGCCTTTTAATTAAATTGAATGGTTAAAATAGAGGGATGGCTTAGTGAATGTTTAATATTATTCATACCCAATGGTTTATAGGGATGATTCTTAGATTTCATTATTGAATTTATGTTAGGTTATGTATATGGTAACTCAAGCATGACAACTTTACCCATAAACATGAGTCAAAGGTATATCTTTGATCAAACACTATGATTGTGCATAATACACTATTTTTTTTAGTTATATTTGCTTTCAAAAATGAAATATTACAATGTTTTACAAATAAATGACTATAACATATAAAAAAACACTAATTCCATTTCAATAAAATATCATCCCTACCTTTAGTGCTAATTTTCAAATCAAATTTCCATTCTTTTTAAAATTAAATAATCAATAAACATCCTCTTGTGTTTTTAATGTATTTTTGAAGAAAAATAGGTTTTGAAGATATTTAAACTCTTGACCTATGCCTTGGTTAAATTTTTTACAAAAGGTAACATAGGCAATTGCACTATATATGAATTTAGATAAAATGGTGAAATAAATTATATTTATAGACTAGATAATGTAGTTTCTTGTTTTGAAAGAAAGCAAAAAATATATCAACACACCTTTTTGATTACCATAAGATGATGATATATATCCACATTGTATTATTTGGCTAAAGTTTAAAATAGAGTCTATTATTTATTATACCATATTAAATCACCATTTTTGTCTTCATCTACTGAAATGCCTATCGATTCCTCAATACACCAATGTATAACATAGTTAAGGATGAAAAGCTCATTGTCCAGCTAGGATGAACCACCAAAATATAGGTTGGTATAAATGAATTCTCCAAATTATAAAGGTTAACCACTTTATAAATGATCAAATTTATAATTAAATAGATAACATGTCTATTTAGAGTGATGTTTTACTATGCATTGTATATGAACTACATAGATAGCTAATAGTGAGAGAAGATAATACATTGATATATGAATAAAAAACTTTCTAATGACAATGTCCAATGTTGAACTAGACCAAGTTGTATTATTGTGGGAGAACTAACACATAGATTGAGGCTAATTTAATATTTATTAGCATTATACAAATCTAAATGGATCATATACTATATATTATTTCTCTAGTGTAATTTTAGATTTGTATAATGCAAGATTGAGATAATATAATTGTGTGAATAATATTATCTAACCAAGATGGGTGAGATGATGGAGTGATATATATACAAGGTCAAATTAGACTATTTATGTAGGTGTGAGAGCATAGTGTATTCAAGCAAAGGGAAGAGCTCACTCAAGGAGTAGAGATGGGTAATTAAGGACCATGAGAGAGTGTAGAGGATTATTAATGTTTTTTTTATTATATTAATGATCTAGTAAGTCATTATACCTAACAGTCTAAAGGGTGACTTGGTTGAGTGAATGAGGTAGGTGTGTCTGCCTTGAGAAGAGAACAAATTTTGTAGGTGTTAGAATAAGAGAACATCATCATTAGGTGTAGAATAAATCATAATAGTGGTGTAAATTATAGTAAATTTGGTTGAGTGGTTTTTTAATCACCCAAGGGTTTGTATCCTCCTTGCTAGTTGTGGTTAGCTAAAGGTCTAGTTGGAGTTGGACTAAATGGAAGGGTGGATGCTCCTTGACCAGTTAGAGATGGTCTAAAGTATTATGTTTGTACTATCCTTATAGGACTATATTCTATTGGTTTTTAGGCTTGAGAGTGGTTTTTGGCCCCCTAGAGGGTTTCCCACATAAATGATGTGTTCATATGATGTTTGTTCTTGTTTATGCTTTAGATGTTTAAGCTTTCATGTTCATGTTGCTAGATTAGATTAATGAATGATGAATGGATTTTAGAATTGAATGTAGATTATTGTCTATTGATTTAACCCCCCCTTCTTAGTAGTTACTCTCAATAATTGGTATTAGAGATGGTCGTTCTTTTGGCTTAATCAACTTAGAAGGTGATCTTGTGAGTAGCTTGGTTATTGGTGTTTGCCTAGTCAGCTTGTTGGCAAAGTTGTTAAAACTAGTGGTGATTAGTATGGTAGCCTATTTATTCATTTTTTTGAATTGTGAATTCAAGGGTTAATGATATTTGATAGTTGTTTTGATAATAAGATGGATGCCAAGGGTTGGCTTGTTCTTCACTTAAGACAAGATGAGTTATTTGTTGTTACAGGTGGTTCATCAAGCTTGAAGGTTTTTTAAAGAAGAAATATTGCAATGGAGAATATTGTGTTTAATCCAAATGAAAAATCAAACCTAGGTTGACAAACAAAAAGGACCTTGATGTCATATTGAAAGACAATCCTATTTGTATTAGGTCTCCATAAGACTTAATGAATGTATGAGAGCCAATGAAGCTTTTTGAGTAAGGGCATATATATTTTAGATTATAGTGAATTTAAGGGTAGGGTAGAGAGGAAAGGATGGCTATGAAGTCATGCCTCAAGTTCATACATTGACTATCTAAGGTGCTCATATGAAAGAGAGTAAATAGTGACCTAGTTTGCTAGCAAGAGAAAGAAAGAAGAAATTATTGAGGGTTGTAAGAAGAATGAAGTAGAGCAAAGTATCATGGCACATCAATGATATGTTCCTAATGTGCTTAGAATTATGAATACCTAGTTTGTTATGTTTGAAGGCCTAATGAGAAAGGAAGATTAAAGGCAAACCTAATTGATTGAAGAGATAGTTTATTTACATGTAGAGGCTAATTTGAGAGAAATAGAGATCAAAGAGACCATGATCAGTTGTGAGAGGACAACAATGAGGTGGGGTGTTTCAAGGTGCTTAGGCTGGCTTGTATAGTCAAGGGTCTGAGTGCTTGATTGGTCTACAAGACTAATGCTGCTTATGATATTGAAGGAGATTGTTGAAAGTGATCTTGAAGGTTTTATGGTGAATATCCTATTTCTTTATTGTCAAGGTGACCTCACAAGGTCATAGAGGAGTATGATGAAATTTTGAATAATTTGAGGTTGGCAATTTTTTTTTAGTTTCTTGTTAGAATTTTGAGTTTTTATAAAGGGTCTTAACTGTGGGGATAAGGTTGATTCTTTGAGTTAATTTGAAGGGCTTTCGTGAAGAGATTAGTGGAATGAGACGTTAATTATGACCTTAAGGTCATGTAGCATGAGTTTTACTATTTTGGTATCCTATGTTGAGTGTTTGAAAGAAATATTGTTTATCAAATGTATGACAGATAGTAGGTGTATATATAGAAATTTATGATTGAGTGTTTCCATGAAAAGCTTTGAAGAGTTCTTAGCCATAATAGCTTGTGGTGTCTGAAGGATAGATGGTTGATCATATGGTAGCTATTTTTGATTGTCTCAAATGTTCAATCCTACTTGAGGAGGTCTAATTGATCCTACAAGTTAGTGAAGAGAAAATAAGTAAGGATGATTGTTTAAAAGGTATGTTCAGGGTTCCTAGTCCTAAAGTGCATTTTTGATCAATTTTTAATGCCTTGGTTGAGTAGTGATTTGAAGAATAAAGGTGGATTAATTTGTTTTAGGTCATGAAAAAGATATTTTTGAGTCATTTCTACATGGTTTGAGATTTTATGGTGATCGTATGTGTATTTTGTGGTCAAAAGTTAGAGTTGACCAATTTTGGTAGTGATGACTACCTAGAGTGTGTCCAATGTGTTATTTTAATGTTTTCTTGAGGATAAAAGGTTGGAGAAGTTTATTCAAGTTGGGTTTTACATGTAAAATCATAATAGGAGGTGTGATGATGTCCATGAGGTGTTTAGGTATGTGTTTGACAATTTGGTCAAGATGACTGTTGTAAGTTATGGCCTGTATGCACAAATTGCTTGATTACAAGGGTCACTTGAAGTTTGGAGATGTGTCATGAAGTATATTATGATAAGGAAGGTTTGAAAATATGTTTGAGACATGATCTAGGTGGTTTCATAGGTTGTGGAATGCTTTTGTTCTAGGTGGAGCATTTTGTGTTGTCACTAGCTTCTCTTATCAAGAGCATGTGTTTGGTAGCTTAAAGGAAGTCATGGTTACAAAAGGTGTGGAGGCTTGAAATTTGTCATAGAAGTTAATTTTAATGGTCTCTAGGTGTGGTATCTATCTTAGGTGTTGACATTGACTAGAGGTTGACCTTTGACCAAGGTTTAATTTAAAGGCCTAGTCATTTAGGCATGATTGAAAAAGTGGTCTATCTTGAAGTTGGAGGCTAGAAGCTTCAAATAAACTAAATGAGAAAAATAGGTAGTGGATAAATTTTTTATAGTGGTCTGATGGTAAGCATTTTTCATGTTATTCAAGGTTTGGTCTCGTAGGAGGCTTAATTGGCTAGTAGGGTAAAGAAGGAAGTCTACTAAGGATGATGAATTAAGAGCTCATTCTTGGCATGTATAAGGGCACATGGTAACAAAATTCATATATATAGTTACATGATATGAAAGTGCACACATAAAGAGTTATGAGGTCTATTGTGCCCAGATAGGGCTACATGAGGTCTAAGTAGGCCTAGTGGAGAAATTTGGCCATTATGTGATATATTTCCAAATAAGGTTAGATTTTTTGGTTCTAGATGATCATATTAGTATATTATAAGCATTATTTAGGTATGTTTCTATACTTTAAGTGCCTTTGGTGGTTTGCATGCTGCCTTGAGTGCAAAGGTATGTGAGCTTGCATAGTTCTATGGTGCTCTTATTAATGTTTAAAGTAATGGTAGCTATTATTTGAGGTCTTGTAGATATGAATGGGTTATATAGACTAAGGGGGAGACTTTAAATTATAATAGGTTACTATGGGATCTATGTTACTAAGCAATTGGTGACATGTCTAAGGATCTAAGAAGGAAGTGTGCTTTAGTGTTGTCTAGGTCTCTTAGAGACTTAAAGGTCTAAGTTTAGTGTTTAGCAAAGGGGGAGTTGAGTTATTTATTTCTCAAGTGGTAGTAGTCTGAGGGGGAGATAGTATGCTTTTATAATGGTCAAGTCCAAGGATATTATAGGTCTTTTAGAGCTATGACTTGAGTTGGTTCTTAAATGGAGTTTGGTCTAAGGGGGAGCACTATGGTTCCTTTGTGATCTAATGTTGATAGTTGGTGTGATATGAGTTTCAAAGGATGAGATATAAAGGTATGTGGTCTTGGTTATGTTCTTGTTTTAGATTTTTAAGTTGTTTGATTAAATATAGAAGAGCATGTTTGGTAAAAGAGTCCACTTTATCATTTTGGCAAAGTGGGAGAGAGTAAAGGAAGTGCTGCCATCAATGAAAAAGGGGGTGATTATTTGGATTTTGGTGGTAGTGATGTGTTTTCATTGATTTCTAGTGTCATTGGTGATGACAAACTGGTATGAGAGTGGTCTTGGTCTACTATGCATGATCTTAGTGCTCTACTCAATCTTTGTTGTTAGTGAGAAATTGTGGGAGTAGTTGTCTCTATGGAAACATGAGTGGATGACACAGAGCATGGAGAGAGATTAAATGGTATGTATATCTTGTTAAGATATAAATTAGAGTTCTTTCTGGTGATCTTTAGGTGGAGTGCAAGTCATCCTATGCCTTGTGGACTTGACCATGTGTGGTTGCCTATAAGGTTGTGAGTACTTTAAGAGCTATATATCATGATCAGGAGATTATTATGATAGGAATATGCATGTTGGACATGTATAAGATGCTGAGAAGTTAGATAGAGGTTTGTAAGAGGTGGTGAGTGGTTTGCAAGATAGTTTGGCCCTTGGTCTAGTTGGCCTAGGTGGGCTTGTGAGGCTTTGTGAAGGGTCAAAGGGTTTTTTCAGGTTAGTAAAGCTTTTTGTTTCATGAGAGATGGTTAGGAATGTTTTTTCAAACATGGTGATCAGATTTGAGTTTATAGAAGGAGATAGAAAGTCAAAAAAAGTCTCCATGTGCTTCAGAGATGGCTCAAATTGTGCATTTTGAGCTAGAAAGGAAAGTTTCAATGTTCACTAGTTCATGTAGACTTTACAGGGGAACCTAAAACTTTTAAAAGATGTGTCACATGGACCTAAGAATCCTTTCTAATTATCTTTTAGTAGATTGAGGGATAGAGCTTTATGAACATTCGTTAAGAAGCTAAACTAGTTAAAACCCTCTATAAACCCTCATAATGGAGTGATTGGAAAGATATTGATAAAAAGGGCCCAAAATTTATTTGTTGACCAAATTTTACTATTTGAAGGTATAAAATACTCCTCTAGGCATCTCCATGTGGTAGTGGTGTGTCAGGGAAGTGAGTAGAAGGTATAGAAATATGCTTATTTCTAAAGATTTAAGTGTTACAGGTAGGGTTAACTGAGTCAATGCATGAGATTTTTTGAGGCTTGAAGGATAGGACTTTTTCTTGAAGTCAATAGATTTTTTTGGGAAATAAATAGTCACTATTTTAATTATCTAAGTCAATTAAGTTGACTATTCGCTAGAGTAGAAATAGAGCAAACAATGAACAAAATCCAATCAGAGTGAGAACCTATTTAAGGATTGATTTCAGGTTTCTAAGGATGTAAAAAATGATTTGGGGTCTTATTTAAATACTTGTCTATATTATTTAACTTATGTGTAAGTGTTGATGGTATTTATAAAATAGGTAAAAGGAGCTCACAAAATGACTAGTCTATGTAAGACAAGATATTAGAACCCATGACATTGAGAATGGTTTATGGTAGTAAAGTGGCCATTGAATCATATGGATTTTTTTATTTTAAATTTTATATATTTTTTTTATGATCACATCAATGCATTGGAATACCAAGGAAGTGTCTGTATAAGTGTTAGATGTCATGTTCATCATGACTAGGTTTTAGAGCTTGTAGGTAGTCTAAAGTGGTCTATTTGAAGAGGCTAGTTTGAGATATTATGAGTAGAGTTTGAGGTGAATAATATATTGGTGATATTATATAAGTGTCATAGATTTAGTACATGGATTTTTCCTTTATAATTTGTCTCTAGTTTGGCTAGAGTAGTCAAAGATCTTTGATTGAGTTTCTGGTGTGCATAAGCAATTTGAGTAATCAATTTTTTTGAGTTGGTTTAGACCTATGTGAGATATGTGAATGTGAAAAATGGATTTGGAGGTTTTTTTAAGGTCATGTTTGACAAATACATATGATTTTTTATGATATTTTTTGAGAAAATCTTCTATATTCTTTAGTTCTATATGACTGGGTTTTCTGGGTTTCTAGACCTATTAGTGGTAGTCTAAAAGGCTTGATTCAAAGTATGAATTAGAGTTAAAGATGTTTTAGACACATTTGGGAGTGATAAATGATAAAATTTAGGTAAATTTTATGTGTCTTAAGCATTTGTGATGGATATTATTCATTGATATGGTCATATGTGGTGAATGACCTATAAGGGTTAATGTGTTAGGCCTAATTAAGATCTAAAGGAGGATTGAGCTTATTTTGAAGTATGGAAGACGTATGGAATGTTTGAATTGGATTAATGACATGAATGAGGATATTTTATAAGGGTAATATATGTATGTGAAGTATCTTGTTAGACCAAGATGGGTTAGATGATGGAGTGATATATATATATATAAGGTCAAATTAGCCTACTTGTGTAGGTGTGAGAGTAGAGTGTATTCAAGCAAAGGGAAGAGCTCATTAAAGGATTATAAATGGGTCATTAAGGACCCTAAAATGGTGTATATGATTATTCATATTTTTATAATTATATTCATGAGCTAACAAGTCATTAGACCTAATAGTCTAAAGGGTGACTTGGTATAGTGAATGAGGTAGGTGTGCCTACCTTGAGAAAAGAAGCAATTTTGTAGGTGTCAGAACAAGAGAAGGTCATCATCAAGTGTATAAGACATCAAAGTAGTGGTGGGAATTAGAGAAGATGTGGTTTAGTGGGTGCTTAATCACTTAGGGGGTTGTAGCCTCCTTGTTAGTTGGAGCTAGCTAAAGATCTAGTTGGAGCTAGACTAAATTGAGGGGTGGATTCTCCTTAATCAGTTGGAGGTGGTATAAAGTCTCATGTTTGTATTATTCTTATAGGAATATAGTCCATTTTTTTAAATCTTGAGAGTGGGTTTTCTCCCCCTAGAGGGGTTCCCACATAAATGATGTGTTCATATGATGTTTTCTCCTATTCATGCTTTGGATGTTTAAGCTTTATGCTCATGTTGCTAGATAAGATTAATGAATGATGAATGGCTTTTGGAATAGAATGTAAATTTTTTTCTACTAATTTACCCCCCTCTTAGTATTTACTCTCAAAAATATATCCATGTGTAAAATAATATTAACAAGTATAAGAATAATATGTTAGAGGAATTAATCACTATATAATAATATCTAACATCTTATTCTATTTATAATAATGAGAGTAGTGATGAGTATTCCCATCCTTATTCTCTTAAAACATATTCATAGGATGAGGAATATCTTCCTAACTCTTTGAGAACTATTCCTCTTTGGACTAAATAGACACTACAAAGTGATGGACAATGGATTATAAATTCGTAAAACACTAGGTGAACCCATTCACAATTCTAGAATTCCCCACATTCTCTCATTGAATTTTTTTCTAATCTACATTAATTTCCTGAGGTATTAAAAATGCATAATTTGGATAGTACTTTGGAAGAGGATTATGGTTCCTTGCTGAGGAATAACACGTAGGATTTAGTCATTCTTCCTAAGGGAAGGAAACTTGTTTGATATAGGTGGATCTATCAAAAAAATTTCAATTATATCGGTCTATAGATAATTTTTAAGCATGTTTGGTATCAAAGAGTTTTTCTCAAGTATATGGCATTGACTATACCAAGACATTCAACCTAGTTTTCAAAATAAACTCAATCCAACTCACTTTCACCATTACCACATCACATCATTTGGATGTTAATTAGATGGATGTGAAGATTTCATTTCTTTAAGGTGACCTCAAAGAGGAAATCTACATGGAAAAACCAAGATTATTTGTGGAATATTCTTCCTTAGTTTGAAAACTTCTCAAATCCATCTATGGCCTCAAACAAGCTCTTCAAGCTCGATACACCAAGATTAACTCCTTTCTTATTTTAGTTTAATTCACCAAATGCTAGTTTGATAAAAATGTCTATATTTTTAGTAGGATGATTCAATAAATATTTTGATTATCTATGTGGATGAATTATTAATCATAGGGATTTATTCATCCAACATCATAGTAGTGAAAATTAATTTTTCTGGTAGGTTCTCAAGACTGAATTGGGATTGTAACATTACTTCCTTATGATTGAAATTTATTAGTCTGACTTTGGGATCAATATTACATAATCTAAGTATCATTTTTATTTGCTTGGAAAATTTAACTTTGTTGATTTTAATCTATCTCTGACTACTTTTCTATCTATTATGAAGCTTTAGGCTGATTGTCCATCTCCTTTGGTTGATGATACCTCGTATCGATAAATTTTTGGTAGTCTTGTCTACCTTGTGCACAGTAAACTTGATATTTCATATGTAGTGGTCATGGTCTCTAGATTCATGAAATAACCACATGATCTATAATGGAAATTAGTTGAGGGAATTTTCCACTACATTTAGGGTACTCATAATTTTTGGATTAACTATGGAGAATTAATTAACATTGACTTGATTTGTTATATAGATTCATATTAGGCTAGCGATATTCATAATAATAAGTCTAGTTCAGGTTATATTTTCTCCCTCAATTAGATTTTGATTCATTAGTAAACCAATAAACATAATGTTGTTAATTTATATTCTACTGAGATAGAATATAGTGAACTATTAATGCTTCCACTAAGGCTATTTGGATTTAGTAAATTCTTATTAAATTTAGAATATAGTGTTGATAACCAATAATCATCTTGTGTGACAACCAAAACACAATCTAAATATGTATGAATCCATCCATCCATAAACATACCAACCATATAGAGATTTACATTCATTTAATTTGAGAACTCGTACATGATCAAGTCATTAATATCTTCAACATCTAGATAATAGATCAAATTGATGATATATTCACCTAACCATTCATTGAGAGTAAATATCTTCATTTTTGAGCTCTTCTTGGGATTTAGGTACCTTTTTATTCTTCATACTCTATGGGATCATCTTTATGTACTTTATTACCTCAACAAACCTTTGTGTTAGAACCTAATTCTTATACGCACCTAAGCTATTCTTAAGGGGGTGTTAGTGTAGTCTTTTTACCACTTTGTGGTTTTACCTACATGTTATAATTATCTTAATTAGGTTAATAATAGGTAATTAGGGGAAATTTAATTTAAGTCATTTTCTAATTGTGAGTTGAGTTAATTAGATTTTTGGATGACCTAATTCATCACTATATAATGTACCTTCATATGTACTTTCTAGCTAATGCTCATTAATTCAACCTTTTGTTATGAGGATAATATTATTCCTCTTGTGATTTTCTCTTTATATTTCACTAATACATATAAATTTAACCTCTTGCATTTGACCCTATCTAGTAGATTCCTGATTATGGCCCAATATGACATATGCTACCATCAGAGTCTAACACTCTATATCCACTAAACTAGTAATAGGTCATAGAAACCATTCATGCCTCATGGATTAAATGACTTGTGTTTCCTCATAAGTAGAGATACCAAATCTTCATTGAATTTATGAAATAGGTTAGTTATTCTCAACTTACTTGGCCCTCTAAGATTAGTTCATACCCTTGGTCTTCCCAAGGACATTTTACCCTAAGCATCTTATAATTACTTGACCATACAATTCATTAATAGATATAATTTTTTTGCCCTTATTTCTTTGAGTGAATCATTTATCACTTTGTTTCTTTTTCACTTGCTCGTACAAGTCAATAGTAGACAAGTGATGCTAGATTTGACATAACTTTGATTTTGGGAAGGGTTGACTTAGCTAGGATTATGGATGAATATCAAATTTTTTCTAAGGAAATTTTATATTTAGCCAATATAATTTTATTCCAAATAAAATTTATTGATCCAAGACCTCAAAAAAATAAACATAACATTATCATGTTTAACTCAAGATAGGCTAAGTTCCATTTTTAACATCATTTTATAGTTTTTCCAAAGAAAGAAAATAATAATTTAGATCATTGATTATGATAACTTAAATTATCACCCTAAATATCCCTAGGGTTACAACATATCTTTGATACCAAATTTCACAATCTTAAAAACTCTAACTTTAAATTTTCAAATAAATGAGGACTTATGAACCAATTCATAATTGTAGTTACCTTTCAAGGTAAAAATTAATCCCAACATAAAACCAATCCTCATTATTATTATATTGGAATAATACCAAGGTAAATTAGAACCTACTTAGGTCTATGCTAACCAAATATTACTCAAATCTTATAAGAATATCATTAGTAACCATTTTTAAATAATACATACACATTCAAAATTAGCCAAGGTGGTTCATTTTTATCTATAACTGAGGTTGATTAATCATAAAAAATGGTTTTAGGTAGTTACACAAAATCTACACCTTAGATATTTGAATTTTTACCTGATCACTAGTACTTTTCTTATTGAATTTACTCATTCATGATTCACAAGAAATATTAATACACTATACTGAAGTATCATATCCATAATTTACACCATTAAATAATTATGTTGTAGGCTTTTGAAACTAATTTTCTAAACCAATAATATTTTATAGTTTTTCATAATAAATGTATTATCACTAAAATTATAATTCATAAGGATCCCTACAATAATCTTAATGTCATATTTCTGAATGGTTAGGTTATCACCAACTAGTTAGATTAACATTATGATTAATTTGTGTATCCATTGGATAATCATGCACTATCATACTATGAACTATCATTGTGTAATTATTTTTTTCATTTACAAGGTTTATCTTAAGTGACTAACATTATTAAATTAAGTCTATAATTCTTATAGTATATCATTTTCACAAAAGTAAATCTCATTTATAGTTTACATATCATTATAATTTAGCATTTAATCATTTAATATAAAAAATTAGTCTTTTTAAAAGAGGAAATTCACTAAAGTTTCATTAGCATACAAAGTATTCTAATACAATTTATCTCTACTCATTTTTAAAATGATATCTACAAGATATCAAACCACTAGGTTCATGGACCTTCATTACCATAATTTAGGATAATAACTTTACTAATAATCCTTGTATCTGAGAGGAAGATCTCTTATTATTATTCACCTTGATTTTTTTCCTCAAAAACCAATTAAAGATTTCATTAGTTTTTCATGTATTAGTAAAATGTAATTAATAGTTTTTTATTTAATCTTGAGGATGATTGAATCTTCCTTACTCTCATTTTTATATTATTAAACTTCAATCATTACCATCTACAAGATTTAAGTAGTTTCCAACAATAGAGATATCAAAATTACTATTCTTGAGTGATAAACTCATATAACATTATTTTGAAGAGTAAAGACCGTTATTTTAACTACACACTTAGTTAATCATAAAGTAATTAATATATATTTTATAGATATATATCTTCCTTTTTATGATTATAAAATATAAATTAAATAATATAACACATACTTAAAAAATTTTAATGTTAAATCCATGGAAGGAACAACTATCTTTTTGACATTTTACCTTCAACTTTTAATACCAACAACTACAACAATAAACATGTAGTCATAGATGCAACAAGTTCCTAAATGGAAGATGTGAAACTTAACATAAAAACTCATGTTTCAAGTAATGAATCCAACTTTCTCGCTAAATTATTTCATTCAACTCTACTTCGTATTGAAGTAACATTGATGGTGAAAAGCAATGTACAATTTTGAAACCAAGAAATACACTTGCAAACATAACCAAAATTTAGTGATAAAAAGTATTAATTTGGGACACAAATAAAATGATTATAATTAGACCAAATATCATGTAAAAAAATTCCCAAAATTTCTATCAATAAAATAATTCAAACCACATTCAAACCTATTTATGGAAGGATATTTCAAATACCATTATTATCTCTACTTTATTTATAGTAAAGAAATATTTCTACTGAACTTAAGATTTACACACAATATTTACCTTTAATTTCCACCACTTGTATCATTGATATGGTAAAACTCCTAATATGCCTTTTTTTTTCAAAAGCAATAAGCTATAACTATGATAAATAATCAGGGAGTAAAGATTATCAATATTGCTGATTACAATCTATACAACAAATAATGAATCTAATACAAATATAACATATAATAATACTAGAATATAGAGTAGACTAATATGTTCCTTTATGATGTAAATAAGATATAATTTAATCATTTTACAAAACATAAAATTATTTTGTCAAACTTAATGAAGGCATTTGTAGGGTTCTGCAAGGAGGCACACTTAGAAAGTAAGGCCAAACATATTGAGTTTGACACATTTCCAATATTATTTTTGACTTAATTGTTCAAACACAACATAGGATCCGTTTAAATACTTCTTGGTGGTTTAAATAGAAAAGGTCTAAAGATAAATCAAATCAACTATTCAACTACTTCTAAGATTATCCTTTATAACCAATATTAATGGGTTTGTCATGAAATGCCATTTATTTAATTCAACAATAATGAGTTAACTCAAGCTATCAAGTTATTTTCCCTTAAACCATAAACCACTTATATGTGTATCAAACAAATAGTGATTTCATCATGAATCATAAAATCAATTATTTGGTTACATACAAGTTATTCTTATTAACATATATATCACTTTATAATCATGATAAAACCAAATAGAATAAATACAAGATTCATATATACCAAAATACCTTAAAACTTGGTTTATAAAATCAATTATTGGACTTAAAATAACATATATGAGTCAACTTACCATTTTATGAAAAAATCATTTATATGGATTAATAAATTCAAAGTCAATATTACCTGAATTCATGATAATATACAAGACAATCAAATAACATAATTCTTCCTTGCTCATCTTCTAAAAATAATCAAGAAATTATAAATATAATTGTATAGTCAGTATAAATAACTTATAAACAATGACCCAAAATCTACTTAAGTTATCATAATTAAATATATAAATCATACATAGTAAATACATAGCGATTAAGTAATTTATCCCCAAACATCTATGATTAAACTTGAATGACTAAGCCTACAAAGAATGTACCTAAAATTAATAAATATATGGGGT
Source organism: Torreya grandis (assembly GCA_037957365.1). Classification (NCBI taxonomy): domain Eukaryota; kingdom Viridiplantae; phylum Streptophyta; class Pinopsida; order Cupressales; family Taxaceae; genus Torreya; species Torreya grandis. The sequence continues at coordinate 4,117,131 of JARHVA010000790.1, forward strand.
TCTTCTTGAATAAAATATGAAAATCCATTTTATTTAAAATGGATCAAACATAAAAATAAAGAATCATAAATATTTATAAATTAATTCACATTTAACTTCATAAATATTCCAAACTATTGATGATCACATTAAAAAAAAACTATTTGAAAAGTTGTATAAGTAAGACTAGGTCACTCTACAACCTAAAAAATCATTGATCTATCACTTATTAGTAATACCTTAGTTTGTAAGACCTTTACTCACTCAACTAGGTTTTTCTTACCCAAATATTCACATAATTTTTATCTTAAATAAGTAGTGTGTTAATAACCTTTCCTAAATAGGATTTACAATGTATAGTAAATTAAAATAATATCAACAACATTTTGGGTCAATATCATAAGTTCCTGATATTAGAATGTATCAAATATTATTGAACCATAAATGATATTATCATGTTTATTCAACCCTACAAGAGTCCAAGTAACTAGGATACGTATTTACATATAAAATAAACCATCTTGACACAAATAAATAAATTAAATAATATCCCATATTCATGTCAATCTATATAAGAGGACAAAGAAAGATTAAACCCCATAAAATTAACTCTTCACTAGTTATTTGGTTAATATAATACAGTCCCAAAAGACCCATCACACAAAGAGAAAGGTAGTCAACCTATGTTGACATACAAATAGGTATACATATGCATGTATATGCATACATTTAAAATGAATAAATTATCATATACATATAAATGTATAATATAAATTATAACACAAAAAAATCTTATCAAATCATGCAATCTTAAGTAGTTCCAAGCTCAAATAACATGGGAATAGGTTTTAATGGATAATACTTGGATAAATAATTGGTAGGTCTAGATTTTAGTTTCTCCCTCTCCTTTATTTCCTTATTGGTAGGTACATATTGAAATTTTCCTAATTTATGGTTACTTTTATTCTTGATGTGCAACTTCTTGATAGTGGGAATTAATGTCTCCTATACAATTATAGGCCATGTAACCTCCTTAACATGCAAAGTCATAGAACTATGCCTTAATTTATTACTATTATTTGATCCCATATTCATTATTTGAGCTCAATATTCTCCCAACTAACTCAACATATTATTTTTTAGAATACTCCATGATTAAATTGGAACTATGATTTATTAAATTATCAAAACTTTTGAGATAATAACACTTAATCTATTAATCACCAAAGTAAATTCTAGTTACAACCTATTAATTAACAAGTCTTAGCATTTTTTATTTATTACTTAACAAAATGGCATTTAGGATATTATTAAAATATATAAATATTATCCCACCATAAGGTTAATGATTTATGACCAAGTTCAAATTCTCACCACTAATTGTGAAATAATAATTATTATAGTAGTCAAATAAATCAATCATATAAATATTGCATCCTTCTACTAGCACTTCAAAGAGATAAAACAATCACTAAGATTGCATTGTAATCTAGTCCACCCTCAAACCCAATTTCAAAGCTCACAAACCTCATTTCAATTGAGACCAAGTCTTAGCTAGGGTTTTTGAATAAGTCAAGGAAAAACTAAAGATAATAAGGTAGGTTAAATAACCATCAAACATTACCAAGCTTGAGTTAAATATCTAAATTTATAACAATTAATACAAACTATAAAATACCATAAGTAACCAATCATATAGTAAGGTGTAAAAAGACATAAAAATTAAACTTTCACTTACTAATGCATACATTAAATAAAGATCACAAACTTAATTCTAAGGTTATCTTCATGACTTTATAAATAGTTTAAAAACACTCACCTAATCATTTTTCAAGGATTAAGTTAAAGAATTAATGATAACACTTTTAGAATGCAAAAAAATATGCCAAGACAAATCTAAAGCATAATAAAACTAAATGCAACTTGGGTTCATAAATGATTAATGACCTAGGTCTTTACAAATATCTAAAATAACCTTAAATCTAGCATATTAATAAATGGAACAACAACGTGCATGGTTGGATAAATGTTAATAATGACCACTAAAATACATAAATATATATTTATAAATATAATAAAATATATCACGCTAGTGTTAGGAAACATAATGTTAATGTGTTGAGTCGATCATCAACAGAACAACACAATCTATAGCCAATATCTTATAACAAACAATCTTTAGAAAACAAAATTAATTGGTCCCATGATTTGAGAAAAAAATTAAGGATTCTTATTTTTACTAGTTTATTGTCCAATCATATGACCACCTAATGAACATCTAGTCAAAGTTGTCTAGAACAAGTGAAACCACCGAGTCCATCTATTCTAGATATTGTTTTAACCTTGGCATATTAGAGAATATAACACTGTTAAATCCTCCATCATTTTCCAATCATCCTCCAAAATTATCTAATAATAATCCTAATACATCTTTATATCAAGCTCAAATCCTTGCATAAATGGTCCAATGAATAACCTTTATGCAACTTCTAGTAACAATCTAATGTTATGAATTCAAAATCACATTTTTCAAAATTTTATCCCACCCCCTCAAATCATCATGAACCAACCAAATCAGAATTTAATTCCCCCTCATATTATATATTCTAATGGGAACATTATATGTTAATAACAAATGCATAACAATATGCTTCAAAATATTAAAAATGATCCTTTAACTCCTCCATTATATCCATAGACATTGGAAATATCTATCCAAATATCACATATGATGGGAATAAATATCCTACCTTACACATTAAAACCTTTGGAAATCTCTACAAGGAATGTGTCCAAACTCACAATTATGATACCACTAATTATAGCTACAAGCTTTACTAAGGATGTGTTAGAATGGTATAATTAGCTTCATAGACATTCCATTACACAAATATAGGATCTATTCAATGATCTAGTTAAGATATTCCAACATAATGAACTTCATAAAAATAGTCTTAGCAACTTCATTAATGCTAAACATGTCCCTAATGAATCTTCCCATACTTTCATCAAATGATTGAATTCTATAACATATAAATAAGACCATAAGATTAGTGATGATAATATTACTAATCTCTTTATTACTCATATTAAATATCCTCTTCAATAAAATATTAGTATCTTATCTCCTCAAACCTTAGGAAGATGCCTTTAAATATGAAAAATTAAAATACTTCCTCATGGCTAAATTTGAAACTTTGAAAAATTATGTAAAAATATATTTCCAAACTAAAACCAATATAATAACCACTAATAATTCACAAAAATACCTCCCCAACCCAAATTAGGAGCATCTAAATTAGATGTTATAATAATAAATTCAAAGTCCCTATTTTTGATGTTAGAGACTTAATGCTAAAATTAGATTATACCCACAACAAATAAGGAAAATATACCCAAAATTGGTGGGGTCCATACTTAGATAAATACATCCTTAGACCATATACATATAGATTACAAATAACTAAAGGATATATATTCAAATAACTGACCAATGCTCAGGTTTTGAATAATTAGTTTTCTTAATTTATGTTTTTTATAGTTTCATTTTATGTATGCTTTACTTAAATGCTTAGTGTTAACTTTATATATTTTTTGAAATCAAAATTTAATTCAAGTATTATATTGACTCTTTTATTTTAGTTTAGCATATTTATTTATATACACACCTTGGGGTCCATTTTCCACATTAGCCATAATACCCATCTTTGGCCATTAGGTATTTCATATATTTTAAACCTCATGGTTTTTAATTTTTACATTACATTGTAATACCTAGGAAAAAAACCAACACTTCATAAAAAATTCCCATTCTTTTTAAATTCATCCATTTATTTCATTACATAGACCCTTTGGTGTTTTCTATCATGTTTATTTCTTACGTACACCTCTTTTCTATTTAGTTTCTTATTTACATGGTAAGACTTAGAGAATAAATTAAAACCTCCTCATAAATTCACATCATTGTTCATTATATTCCATAGATTTATTTTTCTCCCAACCTTAGGTAGGTACCTTCTTAGAAAGACAAGGAAATGGTTGAGAGTATTATTTTTCCTCACTTAGAATAATTAAAATTATATTATGGTAAAATAATAGTATTCTATTTTTATGTTTCCATTCAAATTTTACCATTTCTTATGAAGATGATTAATAACTACTTGTCATTGTAACATATTCCTTTATGCATTTTGGATATTTGATCAACCCAATTTTTATATGATCATTTCAATTCTTCCCTACTTTTAATTTTTTTAATCTTACCATGGTTAGTTATGAGATTGCACAATTTTATAATGCGAAATTCTAAGAGTCTTTGTATAACATGATCCTTGGTTTCTCTCCTCTAATTATTGCATGTAAGTTATCTTGTGATAGTCATCTTTAGTGACCATGTTTGAGTTTTACAAATATATATGGAGGATAAAAATAGAATAATAAAAAGGTGTTAAAATCCATATCATAAAAAAATTTAATGTTAAAAGGAAAATAAAATCTTAAAATTTAAATCATAGTAAAATATGTGATCTATTTGGCACATATCCTATTATAATCAAAACTCAAACTTCATAGTTGGCCTTATGATAGAGTTGAGGTCCTTTGGGGTGTGGTGGGATAACATATTGTGGTAAGATGTCTCATGTGTGTGTGTGTGTGTGTGTGTGTGTGTGTGTGTGTGTGTGTGTGTGTGTGTGTGTGTGTGTGTGTGTGTGTGTGTGTGTGTGTGTGTGTGTGTGTGTGTGTGTCTGTTTGTGTGTGTGTGTGTGTGTGTGTGTGTGTGTGTGTGTGTGTGTGTGTGTGTGTGTGTGTGTGTGTGTGTGTGTGTGTGTCTGTTTGTGTGTGTGTGTGTGTGTGTGTGTGTGTGTGTGTGTGTGTGTGTGTGTGTGTGTGTGTGTGTGTGTGTGTGTGTGTGTGTGTGTGTGTGTGTGTGTGTGTGTGTGTACATATATATATATATATATATACATATATATATGCATATATATACATATATATATATATACATATATATATATATATATATATATACATATATACATATATATACATATACATATATATATGTATGTATGTATGTATGTATGTATGTATTTATGCATGCATATATGTATATGTGTGTATATATATATATATATATATATATATATATATATATATATAATGATGCCACCTACTTTTTCACATAAACACCCAATCTTTAGATTAGGTTGATGACTCTATAAGGGATCCTAAAGAGTGGAGAACATGTCGTGGGAACATAGGATCATTTTTAATTTTCATGTATTCCAAAATTAATGGGATTTTATTTATACTCTACTAGTTATGTCAATCTTACATTGTTCGGTAGGGTTATTTATGGCCATTGATGTTGAAAACTATCGATCTTTTCAACTTAATTTGAGTATATTATTTTTGGTAAAGATCAAGTTTAAATTGTATAATTTTTTAAATAATGTGTACAATATTTTATATCTATAATTTGAATCAACATACATGATCCATGATCATGATAGATATAATGATTTTACCCTAGTCAAACCGTATCTCCCCATTTCCATTTTCCCCCTTGAAAAATAGGTTTATTTATACATATTTACCTCTTCTTGACTGACTATTATCCATTTATTTGATACATGGTATAAATATGGCATTTATAGGCTTTAAATATTTATAATATAGCATGTCTAGACTCTTAGTGTTGGCCACTTTTGTGCCTAAAATGGGATTGAGTTCAATTTCTAGCAAATGATAATTTAAGTCTAGAAATCACCTAAATTGCCTAATTTCATCCAAATAAGGGATTTAATTTCCAAAAATTATTACAAGGCTAAATTATTTGAATTATTACCCTATATGCACCAAAAACCTAGTTTGGTTTTAACCTAGTCAAATTATGACCTAGTAATTTGATAATTTTGGCCTATCAAGCTATTAATTCATAAAATTTAAAATAGTTACCAAAATAAAAAAATCACTAATTAAGTTTAACTATATTAAAAATCTTAATTAACATGCCTAAATAAAATTACAAATCAAATTAGTGAATTCCATTTACCAAAAAGGAAATTCGTAGCCAAATATGAAGTCAAAGGTCAAAGGATCTAATAAAGTGATTTATTATTTCATAAATATTCCAAAATTATGAGTCACACATCACAAATATCTAAAGTGAGTTTTAATTCCTCACAAATATATGAAACTAAGGTGTCAAGATTTTATGAGTGCATTCACCCAACCCAGGGTTAGATTGACTCAACCTAGGTTAATTTAGACTCAACCCAAGTTAGAATTTAGCCTAAGCTCCCTAGGGTTAGAGTTAGTTATTTGATATACACATACAAGTTCCCATGCCACATACTGATAAGTTTTTGTTTGTAATGTTATTATATTAGAATACCTTCTTGAATCCTTTGAGAGTAGTGTTATAATGCCCAAATTATGCCAAGATTCACACCAAGCCAAAAGTGACTATTGGAGAGATTCTTCCACCATGGAAGAACATTTATAGAAGACTCTAATCATCATAGGTTGAGAAAAAACATCCTTATGTGAAAAATTAAGCATCAAATTTGAGAAAGGAAGTAAGAATTTTGTATTATATTTATCTATATTTTTTGATCTTGCTTATTGTATTATGCTCCACAGTTCTTAGGCAATAGTGTTTAGTCCTAGTGTATTTTTATGCTTGGTGTTTTATCATTTGGTCTGAAAAGGTACTAATCTACATATTTTTACTCTTATAACACCTAAGGTACATAATGGCATGCCTGGTGGGACCACACATCCCATATGGCCAAGGAGAATGATATTATAACCTTAGTTTCACTAAAAAATGCATTTAATTCTTCAAGTTTAGAGTTTTAGAATTAAAATATATTTCATTATATTTTTTGAGTTATCGATGGTTTCACCCTATGTAAAGAAAACTTCTCCAGTCCTATACTAATTTATGATGTTTATTTGGGAGAAAGTAATAAATTTGTAATGGTGACTTTGACCTGATAAATGGTAGCTTCACTATGCAAAATTGGTAGTTTTGACCCTATTGAATGGTGGGTTTGCTAGGTAAACTTACTCTCTACTTGATTTTTGTTTAGAGGAATTAGGATGAAGGAATCTTGGCCATATCCCATCTATATAGAATAGATGGGAATAGGGGCCTTATATATCTATATGGTCTCATCTAACTCAAGTTTAAGTTATTTTAGTCTAGGGTAGGGTTTGTTGAGGTGCAAAAACACAATAAATTGATAATATATCCCATTTCAGTGACTTTATCTGACCTGACCAATGGCTTAACCCTTATAAATTGAGGATTTGACAAAGTTTCTCTCTTTATTTGTGTTTTTAGGAAATCAGTGTTTTTACCCTGCTAAATGGTAGATTCATTCTATATTTTTTTCAAAACCTAAGAGCTCAAAATAAATTATTTTTTACTAACTTTCACTTTGGATTCTAGCCAAGTAAACCCCCTAACATTTTCTAGGACCTAAGGCAGAGAGAGAGAGAGAATCTTAAACACTCTTAAAATATAACTTATACTTTTAGTTGGTGCTTAAAATCAACCTAATCACACTTATCTTTTAGTTTTTAAATCTTTTACAAGTGAAAACAAAGGCCAATGGGCCAAAATTTCAATCATGATTTAATTTGGTAGTATTAAAAATAACATACATTTTAGTTAGAGATCTTAAGATATTTTTCACTTTATGTTTATTTTTTGCTACAAGATAAATTTCAAAGTTCATAGTTAGATTTATTTGTTTGTGGAAAATTAGAAACTATTTCATGTAAGCTCTCCTTCCATCCCTTTAGGTAACTCAAGGGGCTAAAAATGCTTAGTTTATTGCCTTATTTATTTAGTCTTGTTTGAAAGAATGTTATGTATGCTCTCCCCAAGCTCTGAGTGACTTGGCTGACCCAAAAATGACGTCTAAAGTCTTTCCATTTTATTTTATTGAATTTGGCTTGTGGGTAAGATCCCATTTCTCCATCACAAGTTATCTAGGTGTGTGTTGACATCATGTTTTATCTCCAAACATCATAACTACCCCACTCCATGGTGATTTATATAAATTGATCACATGATACTGGTATTTCTAGGAGGTTGATTGGATAGCCTCTTTGATCCTAATGTAAACTTTGATCAAGTCTTGATAAACATTAGACTGTACTAAGTAGTACATGATGGAGTTGCTATGTAAATGAATATACCATTTCATAGTAATTGAGTAGGTCTGAACCTAATTGATGTGATTTTGCCCTTGTGTTAGCCATACTTGGGACCATTTCGTATATTTGAGATTTATAGATTTTTAGTCAACCCCACTTACTACAAAATTTATTGCCAAATGTTAAGTGTTCCTCACTCTAAGTTCATGCCATGTATAAATGATTAAGAGATAAAGGGGGTTTAAAAAATATACCTACACCTTCACTTTAATTTTTGGATTAAAACTTCTTTTCACATAAGCATTAGTATATCAATGGAAAATTTGGCAGAAGCTATGCACACCTGTGTAAGTTTTAGATATAGGATGAGCCATTAGTTCTACTTATTTTTCTTTGATTTACCTATGTTTTTAGACTAAAATTATTTGTTTGTATTATCACATAAAAAAATTACAAAACTACCACATTATTTTCACACCTTTTCATCCTAAGATGTGTTAATCTATCCATTTTATTTCACACTTTTGCCTTAGAGTGTTATTTAAAAACCGTTTATGTGCCACTTGTTTAAAATTAGGTGTTGTTACACTACCTAATTTATCTCAAACATTTACCTTTTCTTTTTGATTATAAAACCTTTGTCATGACATTTGTTTAAATGAGTTTTATTACACTACCTAAATCATTCCAAATCTCTTGTTGCCTTTGAAACCAAGTTCCAAGTCATTGTGATACCTCTCTTGTTTCAGACGTGAGGTTACACTACCCATTTTGGTCTAGCCATTTTTACCTCAGAACATTCAATTATTTTCACATTAAATTTGAAATTCAACCTTTCTAAGTGAAAATACTAAAGTTGTCAAGTTTATCCCAAAGTTTTGTCTAATTTGGGTTTAGGTTGTCTATCTTTTGTGTTTGGATTGTGTTAGTTGTGTTGATTTCCTATTTGATCTAAAATACTCCTTGCTTAGACCTAACGATTGTTGTTTGTCTTGTAACTTATTTGAGTGTCCTTTGAGCCAATTTATTACCATGTACTTTGTTTGAAGTTTGTTATGATAAATTATGAATCTCCTAGTTTCATTATTTCAATAGTCTCTTATGAATCAAGTATTGAATCTTAGTGTGTCAATTAGTGAGTGTCATCCAAAATAATTGCCTTAGTTTAGTTTTTTTTCAAGTTCTTTTTTGAGTTATTTATTATTGAGTATAGCCTTGTATTTTGTGATAACAATTATAACCACCTTTAGGCAAATCATTTCCATCTTTTGATCTTATTTATCAATTGTTCTACTTTGTATAGACACTTTCATCATTGATTATAATTGAATTTGTGAAAATAAATACATTAGCCATAAATGTGTTTTGATATTTTGTGTTATTTTTTTCGTTGATTATAACTACCTTTGGGTAAATTAGTATTGTTTTTTAGATTAGTTTTAAATTTTTTTTATCCTACCTTTGCCTAGTCTAGTTATTTAACCCTTTGTGACTCTTTTACAAAGCTAAAGTTTCCTTTTTTTATACCATAGTTATGTGTTAGCTTTAGACCTTTTTTTTTCATGAGACCTATCTATAGATCTGAGCATGCCTTATTACAAAAGTACTAGGAATATGTATATCTAGACTATGAGAACTTTGTGACTAATGAACCTTTGTTCAAGAGGTGTATGATGATGTAACTTATGAGACAAATCCTTATCCATCTTATAAATTTATATACATTGAACAAAGGAATGACACTTTATCACAATATTTGGTGTTTTTACCTCCTTATCTAAACCAAGAGCCAGAGCAAATGACATATTACCTTGCTAAAATGTTACCTAACATTGAAAAAAATAAACAAAAAGATACCTACTATGTTACAATTCTAACACAAACAATCTATGATATGTACTTATTTGAATGTCATTTGTTAAAGAAAAAAGAAGTTTCCATTAAAGATATAAAAGCAGGAGTCAAGTTTCCAATAGACTTCCCACACGAAAGTATGAGTATTTTGATTATAACTCCTAGTAATGTGCCTCAAATTTAACCATTGAAATAAGCATCAGTTAGTTATAGTTAAGATTTAGTCCAAATGCTACAATAGGACCAAAGTATGCTTGAAAAAAGGAAAGTCCCTATGGATAAACAAATAGAACATGTATGACAAGCATACCAAAATTATCTCAGCCTAACTCATAATATTAATGAAAGGGTAATTTATAAAACAACATTTATTGATACATTTTAACTAATAAAGCAACAAATATGTGCTTCAAGAAATACAAACCAAAACATATACCCATTTACCCAAAGCACATTGGTTGGTGACATGTATAATTTCCCTATTTATAAGGAAATGACTATTTCTTAAATGAAAGACCTCACCTAAAATGTTACGGATAACACTCAAGTGCATTCCAACCTAAACTAAAGTGGGTCTACTTTACTACTGATAAATATGCAATAGACTCCTCCAAATAATGCCAAGAGTGGAATGAAATATTAGGGGATAGGTACACCTATTTCCCCAAATCAAAAAGTAACCTCCACTCCTCAACTAGATTCTCCATCAAATGTACAACTAGGGTCAACAAACTAATAACATACCAACTTACCACCATAACAAGTGTAGAACACTATGCCACTTGAATATGTGATGATGAATGTTCTACCACAATAAGCACATACCAATATACCTCAAAAATCATAAATGTTGCCTAACCAATAATGTGCTCTTATTGGTTAAAAAGTGTCAATTGGTCAACAATAATAATACCAAACCCCTAGTAGTTCCCTAACCAACAACACGTGCCTATTCAATAGAAAGTGCCAATACATAACCAGGTGTTCAACCAACAATAAGGTCCTTATGTAAAATAGGTATCAGGTTTTAGGTAATAATTACCTTTCATCCAATGTGTATCATATGTACAATAAGGATCCAACTATCAACACCTCAAATAACATGGTTCTAGTTAATAATTCATTCCCTATATATAATAGGGTTGAACAAGTACGCAACAAGTTTCCTCCTTAACCCAATAATACCAACACATTCTCTAGATAAAAATACCATTACCATAGCCATAACTCACTAGATAGTTTTATATATCCAATATAAAATATAATGTGTTTAAACAACAACATATTCTATATCCACAGTATAATTCAAATGCACATATATGCATACCTAGTTTTCTAACTAATTCAACCAACATCCCATAACATACATATCTCGGTCAAGGTAATACACCCTTGAATATGCAACCTCAATAATAATATACCACTACTTATTTCCTCACCCAATATTTTCAATAGATGATGGATGTAATTCAAGCTATACAAATTGGAAAACAAATAAAAAAATTCAAATTGGATGAAATATGCTCTTATCTATTTAACATAGACTATCTGTAAATACCATTTTCATCAGGATATGAGCCACCTAAATTTAAAGAATTCAAAGGAAAAGATGATACTAAAGAGAAGATGAAATAATTATTTTTTTCCTTCCATCCAGTGGTCTATAGTGACATATACTTAGTTCTTATCTTTTCTAGGAGTCTAGTTGGATAAGCCTTGGAATGGGTATCAAAATTATCAAATAATTTTATACTTGACTTCGATGATCTTTAAGATAAGTTTGTATAACACTTTTAATATAATATTGAGCAAAAGATTACTATTTTATATTTAGTACAATCTAAACATAATAATGGTGAAAGCTTTGTTGTATACTTTCAACATTGGAGAGCACTAGCAAGCTATTTACTCACAATTTTCTAGATAAATAGTTGGTTGTGATATTTATTAGGAACCTAAATAGTGAGATATATTACCATCTCAAGATTTAATGTGCTCATACATTTGAATATTTTATAGATAAAAGAATATATATTGAGAATACCCTTGTCAACAAAGGGATAATCAATATATCCTCTTATAATTAGAGCTAAAAAATGCATCAAGGCCAGCATAACCATAACCAAAACCAAGGCTAGAACCATAATCAAAACCCAATTCAAATACCAGCTTTAACACCACCTCAAGCCAATAACAAAAAGATACCTATACCCTACAATTGTAATTGACTTTTTTTAGCAATGGGGTTACTAAATCATGTCATGTTTAGATGATGAAAACATCAACTATCCATTTACCTCCACCAAATTAACAACTACCTCCTTCATACATTCAACCAAGACCTCCAAAAAACTAACCACCATATAATCAAAACCAATTATAAGCCCCTCCTCTAAACAAAAGACCACCCATATCCTAAAAATTTAGTGGCCTTGGTAAGTATATTGAATTTGTGTTACTAAGATTAGTTTAATAAAATATGATCAGTTGGGCTATATCAAATCCATTTCTTGAAGGGATTCCTTTTCTTGATTGGTACAAGGAACATGAATTTTTTGAATACCTCATGTCAAAGGATATTTCATAAGATGGTGTATTCAAATTAGGCATGCCAATATGATTCATGCTCGAGCCAAGACAATCAAACCATTAACAACACCATGGTCATTCTAAACATGGGGACTTGACCTCATTGGGAAATCAATCCAATATCTTTTGATGGCCATAAGCATGTACTAACTACTATTGAATAATTCACAAAGTGGGTGGATTCCATTCCCCTCACTTACATCATCAATAATCAAATCTCAATGTTCATATTCAACCATCTCATCTATCTCTATGGCATCCCCTCTAACATTATATATGATAATGGTGGATCATTCAAGAGCAAAGATGTAAAAGCACTTTGTTCTTAATACCATATAAAACAACATTTTTATACTGTATACTATACAAAGGTAATGACTAAGATGAGTCTTCAAATAAAACCATTGTCAATTTTTTAAAGAATATTTTTAATGATATTGGTCATAATTATCACTTTCAACTATTTAATACCCTATGGGTATACCATACTACATTATGTACTCTAACATAAGCTACACCCTATTCACTTGTTTATGGAACTAAATCCATTCTTCTTATCAAGTTTGAGTTTTTTCTCTGTAATTTTTTTTTAGCACATCATCACTGACAAAGATTATAGAGTAGCTCAGTGACAATATCTAGACCTACTTGATGAAAAACACTTGGCCACCTTGAATAATATTTAAACTTATTAGAATTGATTATAAGCCTAATAAAATATGCACATTAAACATCATGAATTTGATCTTGGTGACCTAGTGTTTAAAAAGAGAATTAGAAAAATGTGAATGCTGAAACAAAGAAAAAAGGAAAGTTTCAACCAAATTGGTTAGGTCCCTATGTAGTTGTTTCCAACTATAGTTTTAGAGACTACAAGATCACTATGCTAGAGGGATATGAACTTGATGAATAGATTATTATCTATAAGGATCATCCAATTTATGACACAATATACCTATAATTTTTACTATAACCCTTACCATTCTACCATACCTTAAACCTTCACCATCCATTTATCTTTAACTAACCCCACCTATCACATTTGGCCTTGGTTCTGATTCATTTGTATTTTAGGCATGTTTAGTGGTTGATGATATATTTAGTTCTAACAATTATTTCAAAATTAAAACATTTGAATGGTAGTATATGAAATTAATATGATAGTTGTCCTAGAAATCACATCCTTTATTTGATGTTACATTCCCACCTCATAATATTAATTATAACTGTGTATCAAAAAAATAGTACCACTAACCCTTTGCCATTATAACCACTTATGGGTAAATTAGGAGAACTACCTTTACCATGAATTTTTAGATCACCTTATCATCACTACTGCCATTTATCTTTTCATTTGCCTATACCTAAACTTTCTATTACTTAACTAGATGCCTTTCATGTAGGCATAAATATAGTGACTTCAAGTCTTTTAGGAATATGTAGGCAGTACTCGATTCATGTTGAGTTTAATTCATTCACCGCTTTACCATGTTGTCACCATTTTGTGAGCATTTTAAGATTTGGATAATCTTATTATTTTAAGAGCATTTTAACTTTGAACGCTCTCACCATTTCACAAGCAACCTAAGCTACGCTCTCACCATTTTGAGAGTTGGGCCATTTTATATCTCATAATTATTGATTGAGTTAAAATGCATAAAAAATTCAAAAAACATTTGAAATTATTTTAAAACCCCTAAACATTTACAAAGATCTAGAAATTCCTAAAAAACATAAAATTGTGAAAATGACTTAGAATTTCCATGCAAGATATAGATACATCAAAATTTTATGGGATGGACCATCTTGTTTGTTCAGTTTATTTCTAAACCACATTGGTATTTTTCCTCTCATTTCTAGGGAAACTACATTGGCTTGAAGTAAGCATAGACTATGTAGGTAGCACTTGGATACATGGGGTATCTCAAGTTAGATTAGCCATACCTTCCTTTATTTTTTGATCACTTATTTGCCTTAAAGATTCTAAGACTCCTAACTATCTCCTGAGTAACAAATTATCATTTAGTTTCCCCATCCTTATTATCCTTAAGCTATATGGTATCATCATTTTGTGAGTTCATGTCGTTAGCATTTTGTATTCAATTTTGATACACCAATGACCACGTAGTTTCTCTTACACTCACTATTTTTTAAGCAATTTCTTTTCAAAAGCTCTCACTATTTTGCCAGCTACCATTGCCAATGCTCTCACCATTTTATGAGAATATTCTCTTTACAAGACTTAGATGTAGTAGACACTACAAATTACCAATTTAGTTCATTTATGGATACTCATCTCTTAATTTTTAGTGTAATTTTAGCTTAAAATATACTCTCATGTTTACACAAGTTGTTTGTATTGACACTTTCATGAATGTGAAATGTCATCTCCTCTTTTCTCATACAACTGCCATTTTTTGAGATCTTTCATATTTTCCTCTACAAATTAATCATGTTTTCTTATTATCCATTTTATTCTATCCCATATTTTAGCAGAACTACATTTGTCTTGAATTTCACATTGTACCTTGTGTCCATGGAACTATGTAGGCAATATTCACTTACCCAATGCATCTAGAGTCATCTTGGTTGCCCCTTCCATTTCTTCTCTTATCCCTACTTTTTTTTTGTGGTGTTTTGTTATCTCCTATGGCCTAGGGGAAATATTTTTGTTATCTTATTTGTTTCATCATCTCTTATAGCCTATGGGAAATGTTTATCATTTTGTTTGTGTCATTGTTTCCCTATAGCCTAGTCAAAACTTTATGCCTTTTGTTCCTATATTGTTTTACCAATTTCATTTCTACCTAGCTTAAGGGTCACTCTATTTCCAAGAGTAACACCTCTATTACACATACATGAATAATATGTTTTCTATTTGTACTAAAATTGTGATTAACCATTGTCTATGTATTGTTATTTGTTTACCTTAGTTTGTTTAGATTAGTTTTTTCCCTACACTTTTCTTTGTTTTGGATTGTTTAGTTGTTTTTATTATTTTGTTTAATTTGTTTATTGCATTGTTTTGTTTTTTTTATTTGTTTGTCTATTTATTTTATCTATCTTTAATTGTATTGTGTTAGTTTCTTTATTTATATTTCTTTATTGGTTTTTTTACATGGTTTATCCTTTTGTTTGTTTATTATTGTTTTGTTTATTGGTGTTTTGTTGTTTGTTTTTATAGTTTATTTATTTTATTTGTTTTGCCAATACTATTTATTTATTTTTATAGTTTGTTTATAGTTTGATGTCTACATTGTTTGCTTATTTTTGTTTGTTTATGTGTTTATTTTTATTTATTATCTTTTTTTAAAATTTTGTTTGTTTGTTTTGTTTTTGGATTTTTTGCTTCTTGGTTGTCATAAAATTATTTCATTTTATTTGCACTTAAGTATTGATTATCCATATCATGTACTTAGGTTGTTAATTTTTGTATTTAGTCTTACATTTTATTTATTTATTATATTCACACTTGGGATTTGATTATTCATATCTTATTCCTAATTTGTTTATATTAAGTTTTCCATGATTATCATATATATTTCCATTTTAGATATCTATAACTATCATGAATAATATCACAAGCTAAATTAAAACCATACACATGGAGTCTATTCTAGAAATGCAATGACATTATTTATCTAATATATAAAAAACCATCCGAATACCCAAATGCATGCCTGAGTCCATGAGTATACACAAGAGTAATAAATTATTTATTATGTGTTCATACAGATGTGTAACTCTGAATAAGCATCCATATGATTCATATAGCATAGTCAAATGATAACCAACAAAACATATCATAAGCAAGGCATAAACAATTAATAAATAAAGCATACATAATCATAAATAATCAATAATGTTAATCATCCATAATGCTAACCAATACTAAACATGAGATAATCAAGATAAAAAGCATGGAATCATATATATATATATATATATATATATCAAAGAAATATCATATACATGTACATCGGGCTCATTCAAACCAAAAATTAAGGTCAATGTATCTCAAATGTCATATACATAAAGGATATATACATATCTTAATGGTACCTTATATATATATATATAATATATATATATATATATATATATATATATATATATATATATATATAAGTATGTCAATATAATGAATACAATGCCATAGGTCCAAAAAAAATCCCAATATATACCAAAATTTCAAAATGTCAAAGTCCCTATGATCAACTTGTCTCTATGTGTCCATGGGACCTATAGCTAGAAGAGGCCCTAGTGACCTAGGTGGTTCTAGTGGTGGTGATCATGATTGATTAATATAATAGCTTGAGGTACCTATAACATGAGCCCTAGTTTGAGATCAACCAAATTTGCTTACTATCCTCTATGCATCCCATATCTCAAAAGTAACAACCTAATAATTCATTAGAATGGTAGACTTATAGTCTCACCTATAATAAGAGGCCTCATCCTTGGTTCAAAGGCTATCTATAATCATCTATGAAAATTTGGCCTATGTATTGGCTCCTCAAGCCACATCTTGCTTTCATCTTGGTTGGTCCATAATGGCAATTTTATGATCTCACTCATTAATGGCTTGATGTTTATCTATCATAAGCTAGCCCTAAACCTTCCCCATCTTAGCTATCTTAGCCTTCAACTAAGTGATCTCTATCTATATCATATCATCATCCCTCATATCTAGGGTTCTTTATAAATCAAATAGTTGATGTTATAACCCTAAAATCTATCGTACCTTAGTAATGATCTCCTACTCAAGCATGCTAGTGTCCCTACCTACTATGTTCATACCAAAAGGCCCTGCCTACCCTAGATCTACTTGTGTGCTTGAAATCCCTACCTGACTTAAGCCAACCTATCCAACTACCACCATTATTGAGATATGATCCAATATAATCAAATATAGACCCCATATCCATATCCATTTATTTCACTATATCCTCTATCAAACCCATTATCATCATCCTCATCATATCTAACCTCACTACCACTCTCCTATTATGTGTCACTACTATTGCTTAAGGTTTCATCCTCCATCTCTTCAACATCCATAGGTACATGATTCCCTAAAGGTACAAAAGCTATCAATATCAAAGGGCACACTTTTACCCACCAATGTATATAGGCTAAAGTGACCCTTGTATCTCTAGATCCACTTACATTAGCCTAGACAACCCATGGTATGTTTGTGTAGCTTGATATGGTCTCACTCTCAAGGATCATAGGAGTATCCTAACTTATCTATCATGTCACATGGGCAAACCATCATAGACCCTCAAGTATATCCTATGTAAATACAAAATCCCTGAGCACCTAATTAGGGTGGTACTCCTCTATAATATGGGACTCTCTTACAATTACAAAGCATCTAGTGCTCATGAATCCTAGGTACCATTAATCCCTAAACCATTATAGCTAATAGGTACGGTAAAATATTTAAATGAATAATTATGGTGTTATATCATCAAACATTTGAAAATAAAAAGGGATGTTTCCTCTATAGCCACACCTATTATCTCCTATTTGAGCATAAACATATGCTATTAGATCCTCAAGATCCCCATTCGATGCATCCTAACTAGTCACTTGATTAAGATGTGCTCCCATTCCCTGAACATGATAAATATGCAATATTTGACACTACATCTACCTCAGTACGCTATCATATCCAAATCTATATATAGCTATGCTATAATAGCTAGTCCCTAGGTAAAACATATTGAGTCCTATAACATGCTCTTAATGACACCACCCAAGCCCATATAGAAATACCAAACAATCTTGTCAAGAAGGAAGATGCCACTCAAAACGGACATAATAACAACATCCTTTCAATCAATTAGAGACAGTGGTGATGGATCCCTGGTATGTAGATCATCCATCTGAATGTAAATATAGGTATCAATAATGTCTATATTGACCTTCCCATAAACCATGGGGATACCTTAATAGCTACATAGATCATCAAAAACTACCTTTTATTGTGCCAATGGTGTCTAGAATAATTTTCATCCATGCATTGGTAGCTTGAGGACATGTCATGTATCCTTAACTGTGATGGTAGCCTCCCTAGTTGGTAAGTGAAAAGTCAATGTATCAATATGCCATCACTCTTCTAGTGTACTCAAATAAGCATGATCAGCCTAGATAACTAACATTCATACCATGTCATGCAAGTATAGCACTATAGGAAGCCCATAATGCCTTTGGTCCAAATCTGTGGGGTCCAAAGATAGTGTAATCCTCTCTCATGATAGGTGAGAAAAACCAATCAATATTGTAATAAAAATGTTTAGAATCAACCTAAATACATGCATCTTCTTGTACCTAAGCCTAGCCTGTTTAGTGTAATTGACCCTCTTTCAGAGGTTGGACCCATTTTAGGCCCTTAAAATCATTTATTTTTGGCTTCTAGAGAAAATTTTTTGCTTTTTCTAGGTCAAAGCCATTATTTAGGTGATTTTTCATGTTTTTAGGTGAAAACACTATTTTTGTTTTCATGAAAATGGTGACTTTACCTAAAGTGGGTGAAATTGCCATTTCAGTGATTTTTACCCTTTTTTGGTGTTGTCATAGTTTCTAAGAATGGTAACTTCAATCGAAGTCATTTTTTTCCTTGGTAAAGTGTCATTTACCCTACCATGAAAATGGTAACTTCTTTGATTTTCATCTTACCAAATGTAATAAATGATAATTAATTATAATTAATGACCAAGTTGAGTTTACTTATTGGTTCCTCATTGTGTGGTGGCCACATGTTCCCCCTCACTCACTTTGAAATGTGACACTGAGCTCCTCTATAGGCCATTTTCTCTCAATAATATGTGTAGAAGCCTAGAGCTCAAATTCTCTAAAGGCTAGGGTGAAAATGAATTATTTTTCACCCCTGAGGTGAATATATAGATAAAATTTGAATTTTTACCCCAAAGGCTTATATTTCATTATGTTGCTTTAGGAAGTATATTTTTCACACCTATGGTCTATTTTATGCATTTTTTGATCTTACATGCCTTTTGTTTGTTGCATTATAACCAAACCAAATTTTTGGTCCTCCCCTGAGGCCTATTTAACAACACAATTTTTCAACCTATATTCCATCTTTGTTCAAATGTACATCTTTAAATCATATTTATGCTAAATATGTGTCGTTATCCTTTTCCATCTCATCATAAATCTATTTTATAGATTTTTGCATAAGCTACCCTTGTCACTTTGCCTTGGTGTGACAAATTATTTTTTGATCTATCAATAATATATATTGCCTTTTTAGGGCATACTCATTTTCAATCACATAGTTTCAATGTATGAATGATTATAATTAACTTTGGGAAAATCATTATTTTTTAGCTAGTCCACCCTCCCTTCTAGGGTAAACACTTGCATTTATGATTATAATATCCTTTTAGAAAATTAATGTTTCCCATTTTCCATTCCTAATTATAACCTCCTTTGGGCAAATCATTGTCCCTTTTTCCATTTTTGATTATAACTACCTTTGGGCAAATCATTGTTTCCTATTTTTCATTCTTGATTATAAATATCTTTGGGCAAATTAGTGTTTCTTATATTTCATTCTTGATTATAAGTAACTTTGGGAAAGTTAGTGTTTCCCATTTTTTTCTCCTAATTATAAACACCTTTGGGCAAATCAATGTTTCCCATTATCTATTCCTGATTATAAGTGCCTTTGGGCAAATCAATGTTTCCCATTTTCCATTCCTGATTATAACTTCCTTTGGGAAAATCAATGTTTCCCACTTTTATTTCATGGTTATAATGGCATTTGGTAAAATTAGTGTTTCCTATTTCATTACTAATTATAACCATTTTTGGGAAAATTAGTATCTATACCATGACCCTACTAGGGAAAATATACATTCCATTGCTTATAATCACCTTTGGGAAAATTAGTGTCACACCCTATGTTACTACTTATAACTACCTTTGGGAAAATTAGTGGCTCCACATCCATTACTATTTATAACTACCTTTGGGTAATTCAATAATTCTACCCTTTTTATCATGAGATTGCGTCATTTTTTTCATTTTGAGGGAACTTTAAACAATTCTATTTTTACACATGCTCCCTCAAGGTGGCATCAAAGGCTTATCAACCACCCTTTGTGGCACAAACCATTTGGATTAATGAATTTTTCATTCTTTAAAAATACAACACTGTGCCTGTGTTTCACAATGCCTTTACAAATAGGGTCAAATAATAGACACTTAGTTTTGGCCACTTTCATGATTAAAATAGGATTCCATTTAATTTATATTAAATGACATAATTTAATTCTATAAATCATCTAAATTACCTAATTTAATTTGCATAAGGAATTTAATTGAAAAAAAACATGACGAGGCTAGATAATTTGGTGTATTAACATGTATACACCAATAACATAGTCTAATTTCAACTTAGTCAAATTATAACCTAGTAATTTGATACTTTTAGCTTGTCAAGTGATTAATTCATAACATTTAAAACAATTTTCAAAAGCTAAAAATCACTAAGAAGGTTAATTACATTACAAATCTTAATTAACTTCCCTAAACAAAAATTCCAAATTAAATTAGTGAATTTCATTTACCAAAAAATGAAATTTGTAGCCAAATATAAGGTCAAAGGTCAAAAGAGCTAATAAAGGGATTTATTATTTCCTAAATATTCCAAAATTATAAATCAAACCTCAAAACTGTCTAGAGTGAGTTGTCATGCCTCATAAATATCTAAAATTGAGGTGTCAAGATTTTATGAGTGCTTTGACCCAACCCAAGATTACACTTACTCAACCTAGGTTAATTTAGACTCAACCCAAGTTATAATTTAATATAACCTCCCTAGGCTTAGAGTTAGTTTTTTAAACTATAAATATAGGTTCCCACACCATATGACAAAAATATTTTGTGTAATGTTATTATGTTAGAATACCTTAATGAAGCCTTTGAAAGTAGTGTTATAATGCCCAATTTATGTTAAGAGTCACACCAAGCCATAGGTGACTATTGGAGATATGCTTCCACCATGGAAGAGAATTTATAAAAGACTCTAATTGTCATCAATCAAGAATAAACATACTTATGCCAATAAATAAGCATCAAATTTGATAAAGGAGGTAAGAAATTTGTATTGTCTTTATCTCTATTTTTTTGTATCTTACTTATTAGTTATGCTTTCCCTAGTTCTTAGGCACGAGTGTTTAGTCCTAGTGTATTTTTATATTTGATTTTTTGTCATTTATAATAACAAGTAACCAATTTACATATAATTTAATCTTCAAAAACCTAAGGTACAATATACATATTTTATTCCTTGTGAGATTCCCTCTTGGTCGTTGCCTTATCTTTCTATGATTTCTCTTAGTCATGTCTAGGACCTTGATTTTGATATTCACATTTTTGTAGGACATTTGGCCTCATTTTTCCATTTAATGTTTCTAATCTTTGATTGAGTATGGTTTGTTACTCATCTTATGTTTGATGATGTTTTTATAAAAAATAATTTCATGTGTCTCTTTTTTGACGTGGATTGTTATTTGTATTACTTTGGGTGAATTTTTGGGTATTTTTGTCTTAAGTAAACTTAAATTTTTGATTTATTTATTTTCCTTCATTTTCATAAATTTTATTAGTATTTTGATTCTAACCTAGGCATAGTGTTCCTAACTTGCCAATTTATAAATTAATTTAATAAGTTGTGAGAGTTTTTCATACACATCCATTTGTTTGACCATCTTATATTTTATCCATTTTTAAACTTATATCCCTAGGGTTTCTAAAATTTAGTTGTTTTTCCCTCCACGATTGAGGCTATGGTATTTGTATACAAACATTAAATGAAAAGGTAAATCAAAGTATGTATATTGTACTTTACATTATAATGTTATCAACATTTATTTTCTGATTATGCTTTAACATTGCTACATTTATTTCCTAAATCACCATCTCATGCTATACTATTTTAGCATGTGATGAGTTTCAGGTGGGGCATATATATACATAATATTTTTCAATTTATCCTTTACTAGTGATTTCTATTTTAGTGGCTTGACAACACAATAATATATCTATGTACACCTTAAAAGATGCAATGGGAATGAGGTGGGAAAGGCTCATGGGGGTTTATGATAGTTGTTTCTATTCTATAATAATTATACCATTACTAATATAATTTTTACCTCCTCTAAGTGTTTATCCAATTATCCCATTTTTCTACATATTATCCATATCTTTTATTTTCCTTATATTTAATGGTATTAGTCTAGTTGATACCATCTATTATGTGCCTTCACACTTTCGAAACTATATAAGCCATCCCTATATAGTTTTGAGAGTGATTTATGACATTTATTTTATATTGACATAGATGATATCATATGATGTCATCCAGCATCATCTAATTTTATCAATCAGGTTAATACCATTGTCTTAGAGTCTAAGGTTGGTTTTGGGTATTATAAAACTACATATAAGTTCATATTTAATTCATATCATATTGTATATCACTCATTCATTCTTATTTCACTCGTATATCTTACCTAAGTACTAATTGGAAGCATTAGTGGCTTAGAAACATTTCTTGAGGATTCTCATCTTATATTGTCAAGGAATCTTAACATGAGGAGTCAATGGGAGTTTTTGTTTATATATGTTTAGTTTGATTTAATAATTAAATGTTATAAAATATATATTTAAATCTAATTTAAATTATAGAATATAAAAACATAAATTTAAAATATAAATATTTATAAAATTTAAAATAAGCTCTAAAAAGTAAATTGACAATTAAATATACAATTTAACAATTTTAGGAATATTGGTTCATTATTACTAATTTAGTTAAAGGGTCTGAGTAGTAAAATTAGTCAATAATTATGCCATAATTAACTTATTAATTTGTTAATTCTGATTGTTGTTTAGAATTTTTAAAAATATCAAGTGAAAAGAGAGAAATATAACTTAGCTTAGAACTATGTTGATCCAATTGAGACAGAGGCTGGTATTGACTATGTGATACTAGGATATTATCATAAATTGAGATCCAAATTTTGTTTTTTGATTAGATAGGAGCACTAAAAATGGATAGGAGTGGCACCAAGTTTGTATTCCACATCTGTCACTATTATCTTGAGGATATAAGCTTTCTAAATTTTATTTGGTAGGTTTGTGTGACCATGTCTATGAAGTTTCAGTACTTAGAAGTCTGTAAAGTGTAGTCCTTCTTCAAATGCTATTTTATGTTGTGATTTAACCAATTTTGAATAATAGAGGGGGGGGGGTTAGTGTGTGTAATATTCACTAGATGTGCTTCACACCCCGTGTGTCAGCATGTTGCCTACATACTAATACTCTGAAGAGGGATGAAGCCATATGTAGTTCTCCCACTTGATGTGCTTTGTGAAATTGAGTTTATGAAGATGCAGAATGTTAAATTGGATGTACATGAGATGGATAGGGACTAGTGTAATAATTTGAATAAGCTTTTAAGTGTGTTGGTTGGTTGTATGCAGAGAATAGGAAAGATTTATTGAGTATTCTTTCTTGTATTCTTGTTTTCTTAGCGATAATTTCCAACCCTTTCCAAATGATATTTGAATGGGATTTAAGGATATATTAGTCATGAATTAAATTTTCTCATGTTAGGATGACAATGATAAGGATGGAGAACCAAAAGAAATTGGCTCTTTGGGTCATAAATTGGCTTGTAAAACTTTGTCAAAAGCAAAAAAGAGTGGCATTGGCACCATATTCATAGTGTGGTGCTATTATTGTGAGCAAATGGGACTTGGGGGATGGATAATTCATGGAAATATGAGTCTATCTCAGCTAGGATCAAGTCTGGAAGGCAACAAATGACTAAGAATCAGTGAAAATAATCTTATAAGGGTCATGAGAGCAAGTAAGAGGATAATATGGGTTGGGTATCATTATCCATGCTCAAGTTACCAATTTTTACATTTTATATGACTACAATATGTAAACCTAGTTTAAATTAAACTTATGTTGTCTATGCAAGCTAATTGTTCCTAAAAAATGAATTTAAGGATCCTAGAACTGTGTCACAATGGAAATCAAAATTTAGAATTATGTTGGTAAAATGATGCACTAGGAGGATAGGGTCACAATTCAATGATGTATGTTGATTTTGGTTGTGTCTTGGCTATTCATGTGTGGTTGAATTTTCTATGAAAGAACCTATAGGTATCTAAGTGAGTTCATTAATTATTTACATGTGTCAATTTGATCTACAAAAGTCCTAAAAAGTCAAAAACCTAATTATTACACAATAAACTAAATTGAGATCAAATACAAAAGGGGGAATCAGGTAAGGTAGTAGCTAAGTTATCCTTATAAAACCTTGTACAATTTGAATGCTACCTACATATCCCAATAGGGCCTTATACTAATGTAGTTATCCATATTAAGCTGAGTGTTAATTTTGATCATTGTTATATGAATAAAAATAGATAGATTTTACTTGAATGCTTTAAAATGAGTTCCCTTGACCTAAAATAAAATGAATTCAGACATGGCTTATGTTTCTTAGAATATAAAATAATTGGAATTAGAAAGAATAGTTATTTTTTTATCAATATGCATTATAATTCCCATGTGATTGTTAGATGATGCTTTAAAAAGCATAGATGTGCATATATAGAGATTTTTTTGGAATATTTCCATTAATTGAACTTTCAAAAAATGTGAGAGGGGTAATATGAAACATCTTGAATTTTAAAAGTTACCATTGAATAATAGGGGTAAAAGTCACATTACAACCCTATCTACCTAGTGTAGACTTATCCTAGAAGGATAAAGATTACCAAAATATGGATAACATGAGTCTATAAATAGAATAGGGCTTCCTCAATGATATTTTTATTATTTTTAAGGAAGTACATAAAATATTTAAGGATACTATATATTTCAAGTTAATAGAATGGAGAAGAAAACTAGTAAGGTAAGGATGTCAATATTAAACATTATCAAGAACTTAATGATTAAATTTGTGTGTCTATCTTTATCCCACTTTATTCTAGTGACTCAAAAAATTAAAATTACAAGTGTAAATGAAATTTAATATAAGTGTTCATATGCACTTTGTATTTCTATGTGAATCTTGATTTTTCAACATGACTCAATGCAAAACCTATAATAATGTCACTAAAAGTTTTTATTGTCCAGATTTAAAATTTAAAAAATTGAAATGTTGAATTTTATGTTTTTTTAAATAGAGAAAATAAACAATATACTTGAAATAATATATAATCTAATTTCCTTATAACTTGTAAATTAAATAATCATGTACCCCCTTATTGAGTCATTTGGATAAATGTTGAATGTATGATTAATTGAGAGTGATCAAGTCTCAATTTTAATATCATTCAAAGCCCTTAAGTTCAACTCTCATTTGAATATGTATGTACTTTATAAAATAATTAAAGGGGAAAAACCACCAAATGTAGCAACCTACAATGGAACCATCAAATGTACCTTTCTACAATAGAACCACCAAATGTGGATCATTATAGTATAAAAAGTGAAACCATAGATGTTGAGTTTCACTAGACTCTAATGTGACCCACTTGCAACATGAAGATGATTCACATGGATATAGAATGATTTAGATTATATTTGAAAAATTACACTTTGAAAATTTTGAACTTACGATCTTTTGAAAATTTAAATTTTTAATGTAGTATCATGAACATGAATGAACGTCATGCCCCATGTAATTTATTAAATTGATATTAAATTCTAACTAAATTTTTAATTATTCAAAACTTATAATTTATAATTATAGGAATGAGATCACATGCTTTGTATATGGATCCATAATCTAAATTTTTTAAACCATATTAAAATTGGAAAACTCTATTTTGTCATAAATATATATTTTTTTGTTTATGAGGAATTTAACTCTCAAGACAAGCCCATTGTGATGCCATCATTTTGAGATGAGAGATGTATCCTACAAGTCATTTATACAAAAATAAAACATATATAAAATAGATAGTAATGTAGTATAAATTTATACATTTTAACTAGATTACATCATAGTATTTAATATATCATTGAATTTGAATATGAAACATGTCTTTGATAGATATAACCTTGAAGCACATAATGATCACTTGCATGATGTTGATCATGAAACCAAAGTAATATTAGAGAATAGGATTAATGAATGATATGAATCATGTAACTAATGTAATAATAAATTAACATATAATTAGTTTTATACAATGGCATGCAATTTGTATATAATGTTACACATAGGGCCTAAAAGCCAAATAAAAGGGGCATGTGAATATCACGTAAACACACAAATCCAAGGGAAACACTCAAATGAGATGATGATTCCATAAAATTAAGAATATTTATATATTTCACACACAATGCTAAGGGACACACACAATAAGAATGCAATTCCTAACTTATCATGTAGTAAAGTAATAATTTTTGAAATAATCATAGAGAAAATGAGATTAGTTTACATCCATAATATGTATAAATGACAGTGTTAAAAAACATAATAACCATGTAAAAAAATTTAAATCATGAATGATTACAAAATCATTTTTATGATATATATCTCAACATGATAGAGAGGTTTTTCATAGATACAACATGTTGAAGTATTCATAGAGAACAAAGAGATGCCCCCAACTTAGCATGGTTGTCAGGGTAAAAAAGGAAGCCCACTATAAAAAAACCATGTGAAATTATGTCTTGTATCACACTGACATACCTTATGGAAAGCATTTTGAATTAAAAAATTAAATATTCCTTCTATGTAACATGAAATAAATAATATGTGAAAATAAAAAAACTAGAAACATAAGAGAATGCTTGTAGGCCCTGATTTTGAATTGGTATATTTTAATAATTTTCTCATCAATAAGATATTTAATCATGTTTTCAATAATGTTACCTTTTAAGTCACCCTTATTTAAGTTTTTGTGAAATTTATAAAGAATTGAACCTTTGAATTTGAACCACTCTCATAGTTTAGAGAGTTCAATGGTTTAATGGGATCAATGATTCAATGTTTCTCAAAGAAAATTGTTTGTCTCTTTATGTATTTCAATTGTGTTTTTAAACCTTTTGGTTGAACTTGAACCTTTATTTTTTGAGGTTTAAGAGTTCAATGATTTAACAGTTCACTATTTCAAAATTCAAAGTTTATTGAAAATTTGTATGACTATTTGTCAGTCTGTGTAGTTCACCTTGTATTTTTGAACCTTCAAGTTGAACCACATTCCAAAAGTTTAATGGTTCAATGGTTCAATGACTATACTCTCATTTCACCCTGAGGCTTTCTCTAAGTCAAAATTAGCAAGAGATTTAGAGGAGAATATATCTAAAACTCATTATGAAGTGGAAAGTTTTAACTTTTCATGAGGTTATGGATAATCATTATTCATCAAGGTCACGCGTGAAGAATGCTTGCCATTAATGCATATGTCATAGTTCATGTCTTATCAAGCATTTTTAGCATGTATTATTTTAGTTAATAATTATTTAACCTAATTAATATTTGTATCAAGAGAGAATAAGCCAAATTTAGTAAACAAAAATATTGGTTGATGTAAATGGGGAATAACACAAAGGTATAAGATTTTTGTTGCCCAATTTCATAGTTATTTCAAATACATTAAAGGTGAGTTCTACTCTTCCTGTAAGCTATTTCCATTTATTAATTAAAAAGAAAATTCCTTTTGAGTTTCTAACATTATTTAGTAATTTCAAAGCATTGTTTTTCATTATATCCTCTGATCTGTAGCTATGAAGTCATCTTGTCTTCATTATGAGCATGGTTTTGGTCTCGTCTGCTCTTTCCCTGAATTAGGGGATACCTCTTTGGTTTAATATGACTTAGAAGATTTTAGGGAGAGGGTTAAAAATATTATACCAAATCCTCTGATGGAGAAGATAACATAAAGTGGTTTGATTGAAGTTGAGGCCTTCCCCATTGCTGTATAATGCCCTGAATTAGTTCTAGAGTGCATGAATAGATATGAGCCCTAAAATAGGTGCATAGAACTATAGATGGTAATTTGTTACTTTATGTTGATAGACAAACCTTAATGTATGTGATGATAATTCCACCCAAATAACCTTATTTTAATCTCAATATTACTTCTTCCTATGGGAACTTCTCATTAAAGAAAATGAATTACAAGAGCATGATCGCAAGGAATTGGTTATTGAAATTCCAAAAAGGGGTTTTTAGACTATCCAGACCATTGACAAAAAATCACATGATTTAGGAGGTAAAGGATATTATGGTATTACTACACAGGCTGAAGGGTAGCTCCCAAGCATATTATTGGGAAGATTGGATGTATTTATTCATCCAAGTGATCCTCCAAGGGGAACAATATTTGGACTAGATTAAAATTATATGTGAATGTTTGCATCTGAGTCTCATCAATTATTTGGGAAGTAAAGATTTTTGTATGTCTTCATATCTTTTATATTACCTATCATCTACGAGATAGTGGTTAGGGATACCTCATGCACCTTTGGTCAAAGACATCAAAATTTATGACTATTATTCACAATTATAGATGCATAATTGTTATTTGAATTACAAGAGGGTTAATGATGTTTTTATTAGAAAAATAACTTATGAATTGGAAGGCAATATAAATAAGTGAATGTCTGATAAAGAAATATAGATGATCAATTTTTATGGTACCTTCTTTATCCAATTCCCTAGATTTACTTATATCAAAGTTGGTGGTTTTGACAGTGAACCCGTGATGTTGCCTAGGTACATTTTTTATGTTTTCATATTAATAGAAGTTTGCAGACAACTAACCCATGTGGATAAGAAGTTCTCAAAGAAGAAGGAAGATGGTATCTCTTTTCCCATTAAACTTGGACATTATTCTTGTTAGTCATTTTTTTACACTTTGAATTTAGAAGTAGATCTTAACAAATTCAATTTTTAGTACTTCACTGCTAGATCCCAATTTGATAATAAAGGCTTTGTCAAGGATAACTTGGATTTTGGAATAAGGTTTTCACATATCCCTCAAATAGAGGATTATTGGGAAGATTTTTTAGATTAATTTGAGGTTAGAAAGAGACTTTGGTGTATATTCTACTTGGGGAAAATAGTCACCCTCAATTTAAATATGAACATTTCTAGAATAGATGACAATGAAAAATAATTGATTGATCCTTAATTTTAAAAAATAAAATAATTACCTATCCTAAAAAATTATTAGGATAAAGATGAAGAGGATTGAATTGAGGTCAGAACTCTCCCATTAATAAAGAGAACTAAGAAATGGTTGAGGGAATATAAGTGAGAAGAAGCTCAAAATAAAGGTTCCCTATAATGTGCATCAATGGTTAAACCATCATCCTCAATAAACTCTCCTGATTGGCTTATTGTTATTTGTGATGTAGGTAATTCCAAGCCTAAAACTAGGAGTCCTATCATCAGATAATCCAATAAATCCCTCACAACTATTCTACCCCCTCATGCCACCAGATTAAAAACTAAAAGCAAGAGGAAGAAATAGATTTTTGAGAGAATAGTTGTAGACTTGAATTCTGAATAAGATTTAAGAGAAGTAACAGGTGATAAAGAGATTGATTCACCTATGGCATAGGAGGTTAATGAAAAATAATATATAGAGGTTGCTTTAAATTTTGTTGACTTGATGATGATTTTAGATGTGCCTTCTGATCAATTAAATCCTAATAAAGAAGTCTCAGCCTCTACACCCAAATGGTTGGAAAGTTTGATTAATGACAAAATAAAAATAGTCCCATTTTCATTGCCATTAGAGGACATGGTTAGTAAGTGCCTAGGGAAGACTCCTCAATCTAAGAAGCTAAAAATAACATCCAGGGTAGATGTTGACCCTAACACAAGGAACTGGAGTGCAGAAATTGCTCGACTAATAACTAATGAGGAAACTCAAGATCCTACAGTTTAGGATTTTATAATTGAAAAGATAGATATTAGGACTACATCACGTGTTATGGATGTGCATCACCTTGAAGCATTCACCAAAAGGATAGTCAATAGAACCTAGAAAGATGAGAAAGACAAAAGGGAGTTGAAACAGACCTTCTGGTCAATGGTAGAGTACATCGATGCCATTCATAACCCAAATCCACAACCTATTACACAATTGCACCTATATTTTTATCTAGAATTACCATTCAATCAAAATATGCTAGACCAAATACACAAAAAAAATGGTTGCTAGGGTATTTGATGATTGGTTGGATGACATCATCTAGAAAGGTATGAAATACATTCATGAACTGAAGAATATATATGATCAAACCATAGATACCATCAAAGACTTAAAAAATAGAATGCTTCACGGAAAAAATATGAAGGTAAATGGATGAATGTGATGAATCAAATTGATGAAGTATAGAAGTATGGGATAGCAAAAATTTTATCAAAAAAGAATTTGACAGGTTTAAATGAGGATATGCTTTATATAATTAATAAAAACATCAAATGGAGGAATTCAGTATCATGATAAGGGAAAATTGAACACACCAAAATGATCAAATAAATACCTAAATTCACTCAATCATTACAACATAATCTATAGTGGATTCATTAAAATACATAAAGGATTATGGAGAACAAGAAAAATACATTGATACTATGATTCAATCCTTCAAGGAAAAGATCAGCTTCGTTAAAGAAAGTGACAAATTATTAACCAAAAATTTCTCTAAAATTTCAAAGATGGAATCACTTCTTTATCTCTACATCGACACACTCCTGGATCACACGAAGAAGATGGGGAAATTTAAGAGGGAGAAAGATCTCTGCAAGGCAAGAATGAAACACATTGGCATCCCTAATTTCTTAATAATTTGGGAATTTGTTACTACATCTTAGGAGTGGAAAGTGCAACTTATCTCCTCAACTGAGCAAAACAAATCCATAGATTCCAATCCACCTCCCCAGTCTAAATCATACTTGCATAATATTTTATTTAGTTATTCAGTTAGTTTTCTATTTAAAACATGGTTTTTAAGTGAGTTTGTAAAAACTAAAATCCTGTATGGGTTAGAGTTACTTTAACTCTGGGTTTGTTTTAAAAGATCAGGTAATTATGGAAACTATATATATGTGTTTTAGTGGTTGAAATGCAAGAAAAGAAAGAAAGAAAAGAAATAAGAAGTTTTAGAGTTAAATATTACTTGTATATGATTTTTTGTCTGAAACAATTTTCATTTATGAATGAAAAGGAGAAACAATTACTGCATACTTAGATATGTACCTTTGAGTATTTTCAAATTAGATTTTCTATATGAGATCTTCTTTCATATGGTAATTGCTCTTATATTAGACAAATCATTGTATATGTTTTATTGTTTATTATTTCAACAATTTGTATGTTTATATCTAGTTATTATTGAAGATGGAATCTTTGTCTACTACCAAATAATGTTATAAAATCTCAAATTCATAGCATAATGATGTATGGATGTTAGTTTGCCTTTAATCACTTTTTGGTTAAAAGTATACTGGAATATTTAGAATAATTCAAATTAATTGAAGATCTTAAAGGGAGTTTTACCTTAACTCAGAGGGGAACTATTCTTGATAGTTCAACCATTTGTTGATTAACTTATTTGTTCTTAAACAAAGGGTATAGAG
Organism: Torreya grandis; assembly: GCA_037957365.1. Classification (NCBI taxonomy): domain Eukaryota; kingdom Viridiplantae; phylum Streptophyta; class Pinopsida; order Cupressales; family Taxaceae; genus Torreya; species Torreya grandis. The sequence goes on from JARHVA010000790.1 coordinate 4,149,388, forward strand.
TTAGAAGAAATTAGGACAAATTTGTTAGCCAACAATTTTTAGTGACTCTACTAGGGATCAAATAGTCTTTATTAAAATATTAGTCACCTTAATATTAAGCAACATTGTGCTTCCACATTAAAATATAATTCCTATTCTGAAACCTAATCTTGGTTTTCAAGACAAGCAAGAAGATATAATTGGTCAGTTAAATACCCTTGCTTGGCATACTCATCGTAATATTGATGATTATAAGAGGAAAAAAAGAGTATTATAAAAATAATAAGAATTGGCTAATAATTTGAGATTGTTTTTGCTTAGGTGAAGGAAGAGACAAGCCAAAAACACAACCTAGAAACTAATAACTACCTATCCAATCACAAAATTATAAGCTAGATTTTATAAGGTACACAAGATTTTTAAGAAGAAAGGGAATTGAGCATCCTAATTTTCAAACATTTCAAAACCTAAATTTTCTTTATATTCCTACCCATGTTAAAAAACATAAAATTAGACCTCATAGCCCCCCTAAACCCTCTACATCCTATGTCTATCAAGCCTTAACTCTTTTTGGTACTATCTTTCCTTCTGCCATAAATTTTCTTCCAATGGCCCAACCTTAGGGAGTATCTATAGGACCTATAAATTTAGGGGCCAACTTGAATCCTTTGCCTAAAAATGCAAGGGAAAATTTACCCAAATTTAATAGAGATGGGAGACAATCACTAGATGAGCATCTGAGTGCCTTTGTAGCAGCATGTGGTGTGTTAGGCATGCAACATCAAGATGTAGCCATAAGGTTTTTTGTACAAAATCTAACTGATATTGTAGCACAATGGTTTTATCATCTAATTAATTCCTCAATCACAAAATATAATGATATTAAAATTACATTTGAAAAGAGGTTCAAGGGTGTAGAAGATGAACATTCCCTTCTTGCTCAATTGACTCAACTCAAGAAGGAGATACATGAACCCATGAGGGAATTTATAGCCAAATTCAATAGAATTGTGCACAAAATCCCAACTACTAAAAGACCAACTACTGATAATTACAAATGTTTCTTTATTAATGATATGCCTCTTGATATTAGCTTCCATCTTAGAAGAGGTGTAATTGCTGACTTGATAGCTACTCAAAACATGGTGGCTGGTTTAGAAGATGATCTTATTATGGCTGGAAAATGGAAGAAAGAAGTCCAAATACCTAATGCTCATCCTTCATCTTCTACAGATCCTATGGTCTAGATATTGGTGAATGATATGATTACCTTGAAAAGGAAAATGCCTAAAGCTAATACCCCATTTCAACAACCATATCAAGATATCAATAAAAAAAACTTAATCAACATACAAATACTGGTAAGACATTTCCACTCACATCAACACAACCAACGTTAGCTATTGAAGCTCCTCTTGGGAGAGAGAATATGTGTGTCTTTTATCTGACTACTGATTATGATGTAAATTTTTGTTTAAAAATGCTTAGATATGCTCAAATGGCTGCTACTTAAGATGTGTTGGGGGAGATTACTAAAGAAGAAAGGAACTTTGAGAAATCTGGTGACTCTAAAATACACTTCCTAAAATATGAATTAAATTCAAAAAGAGGAGGTGAAATATTAGTTACTCTTGAAGATCCTTCATTTATTGTCCTCACCAAAATTCAAAAGAATCTGAGATTTTCTAATACTCAAGAAGTACATGTTAAAGGTAAGGAACCTTTTACTAGAACCTCTGATGCTAATCTGAAGACTAAAGAAAATAAATTATTACATGGAAATAATCATGAGATTTCTTTTAATATTTTATAATTTTTTAATTCTACAAAGATTAAAATATCCCCTACTAAATACCTCATGTTGAAACCCCAACAACTTGATAAATTAGTTAAATATGTTAAAATGTCCCTACACAAGTTGAACCTGAGAGACAATTAAATGTTAATACTAAATCTCCCATTACCTAATTATTTGCTTCTCCACTTGAATCACCCAAACATACTTCAAGAATGACCCTTAATTCATCTAATGATACTTCTTATATGGCTGATATGAAACCCAACCCATTTTATGTTTCTTTGTTCATAAATGGTCATAAACCTAGTAATTGTATCATAGACTCAGGTGCTTTTGATAATATAATGCCTTATTATGTATCCAAATCCCTAGGCTTATCCCTTACAAAAACATTTGGTAGGTGTTACTCCATGGATGGTAAACAAATTACTTTGCTCAGACAATCTAAAGATGTACGAGTTGCTTTTACAGCCTATCTTGATAAAAAGGTGAAGTTGACTATCTTGGTAGTAGATATTCCTTCTAGTTATGGGATGTTGTTGAGTAGAAATTTTTACAAATATTTAGGTGAGAAAATTAAATTGGATTGGTTAGAAGCTAAAATTTTAGTGGGAAATTAGAAAGTTAAACTAAAACCTGAACCTAAATGCAAGTTTACATATACCCTTCTGATGATCTAAAGTCTCAAATTTTATTTGAAGAATGTAAATTTGGTAACTATTTTCTTTCCTCTTAAGATGTGAAGGAAGAATCTATCCCAAATTCTATTCATTCAAATGATCTATGGATCATGGAATTTGATGGTAGTTGTGCTACCGCTGGTTCAGGAGCAGGGGTTGTGTTGATCTCACCTGAAGGTGAAAATTTTCCTTACTCTTTCAAGCTAGAATTTAAAAACACTAATAACACTATAAAATATGAGGCTTTATTTCTTGGGTTAATTGAAGCTAAAGGAAAGGGTGTAAATATTCTAAAATCAAGAGGAGATGGTGAATTAGTTATTAAACAAGTGAGAGGAATTTTTTCAATTAAAAATTAAAGATTGAGACATTACAAAAATAAAGTTTGGGATGAGATAGAATATTTTGATGCCTTTTCTATTGAAGTAATTGCTAGAGACCAAAACATGTAGGCAGATTATCTAGCAGTATCAGCTTCTCTTCTTCTCCCACACCCTAATTTCAAAATAAATTCATATATAATAGAACTAGTCTATCATCCAAATGTCCTAGATAATGCTGAAATTGGCAAGTTTTTAAGAATGATAAGCAAATTATAAAATTCTTGGAGAATGCTGAGATGTTCTTGAGGACATATTTTGAAGGTTTTGAACTAGAATTTAAAGAATTCAATCCTAATCTAGGGATCAATTCAAAAGATGATGTAATAGTTAAAGGGAAATAAAATACCTAAAGGATTGGTCTCTCTAGAACAATTGTTCACTTGACATGATGAATACACAAAAGGCAAGCTTGTTCAAGATTTTAGCAAATTGAAGGACTATGAGATAATAAACATTGGAAATGAAACTAATCCTAAGTGGATTTCTATTAGTAGATGTTCACTAGAGGAGAGAAATAAACTGACTAATCTATTAATCAAGTATAAGGATGTATTTGCTTGGTGTTATGATGACATCAATGATTTTAGGCATGGGTAATTTCAGCATCATATTCCTTTGAAAAAAAATTTAACCCCATTCAGGTAGAAGTTGAGAAATTATAACCCAAAAGTTGTTGAGGCTATCTTTAAGGAGATTGACAAGATGTTGAAAGCTAGGATTATTTATCCAATTCATCACTCCACCTTTTTGGAAAACATTGTTCTAGTATACAAAAATAATAGAGAAATAAGAATCTATGTTGACTTCAAAAATTTGAACCAAGCCAATTTAAAAGATAATTATCCTTTACCTATGATGGATGACATCTTGAAAATAGTTTTTGGGTCAAAAATGATGTCCATGTTAGATGGATTCTCAGGTTATAATAAGATAAGTGTAGCTGTAGATGATCAACATAAAACTAATTTTACAATACCCTAAGGAACTTTTTCTTATAACCATATGCCATTTGGTTTAATTAATGCTAGTGCAACTTTTCAACGGGTGATGGATTCATCCTTTACAAATATAAAAGATAGAATTATTTTCCTTTATCTTGATGATCTGACTATTTTTTCAAAAAAAGAGATCATCTAAAGGATCTAGAGATCGTTTTGCAAAGGTGTTAGAGTCATGGCATATCTCTTAACCCTAACAAGTTGGTTTTCTATGTAACAAAGGGTAAGTTGTTGGGACACTTAGTTTCAAAGGATGGAATAAAGATTGATCTAGAAGGGTTAGATCAATAAAACAACTAAGCCTTCCTTCACATAGGATTGGAGTTAAGTTATTCTTTGGCCATATCATCTTTCTCAAGAGGTTCATTCCTATTTTTGATGAAATTACAAAACATATTGTGGGGATGATGAGTGAAAAATAAGCTTTCTGATCGAATGAGACTACTATGAAAGCATTTGAAGATATTAAAGAAGTAATTTTACAAACACCTACTCTAGTAAGTCCTAATTTTTGAAAACATTTTATTATTTATTGTTATGCTTCAGAACATACCATGTCTGGTATCTTGTTACAGAAGAATGAATTGAATGTAGAAGCCCCAATAACCTTTATGAGTGTTCCTCTAAAAAATCATGAACTTAGGTATTCTTTAACCAAGAAGCAAGCTTTCACTATGGTAAAGGCTATCAAACAATTCAAATATTACATTCTACACTCTCATTTAGTTGTGTTTGTGCTTAGTTCAGATGTAAAAATCATTCTCACTCAATAAGATGTTGGGGTGAACAATAGAGAAACATGAGTTTCTAAAATTCAAGAATACGACTTGGATATTAGACCAACCAAATTGGTTAGAGGTCAATGTCTATGAAAAATTATTGTTGAAAGTAAGGAAGAAAAAGAAGAACTCCCCACTATCCTATTGGTAAGTTTACAAGATCCATGGTTCCTAGATGTGGTACACTATCTTACTTATGGAGACTATCCTAGTCACCTATCTCTAATGGAGAAAAGGAATCTGAAGTTAAATGTAGCAAAATATGTCATTTTGGATGATGTTTTCTATAAGAAGGGACTGGATGGATATTTTTTGAGATGTGTGGATAAGGAACAACAACATAAGCTTTTAGAAGTTTTTCACAATGAAACCTATGGTGGACACTTATCTTCTTCATTCACAACTTTCAAAATCCTTAAAAAATATTATTATTGGTTGGGCATGTTTAAGGATGCATACAAATGGGTATCCGACTGTGAAAAATGTAAAATATTTTTAGGAAGGCCACAAATTGTAGTATTGCCTCTGAGGCCTATTGTTATAGAATCACCTTTCAAACAATGGGGTTTGGAAATTTTTGGGCCTCTTTCACCTCCTTCAAGTGCCATACATACTCACATTTTAATGGCAACAGACTATTTTACAAAATGGGTTAAAGCAGTCCTTATGAAGAGAACCACTTCAAAAGTGGTGTGTAATTTTCTCAAAGAAAATATACTAGTACATTTTGGTGTCCCTCAAAAAATTGTAGCAGACAATGCCACCAACTTTTTCTCAATTGAGCTTACTTATTTTTACTATGAGCATAGTATATCTCTATCTCACTCATCATATTATTACCCTCAAGGGAACAGACAAGCTGAGTCCAGTAATACAAATATGATAACTATCATTAGGAAATTGGTGAGTGAAAATCTAAAAGATTGGAATAAAAGATTGTATGAAGCACTCTGAGCTGATAGGGTTGATGAGGCCAAGATATGCCTAATAAATGTATAATAAATGACCTCATCTTACTCTCTCTTTCTACTAAGTTTGATTGCATTTTGTAACTTTTATTTTGATCTGAGATGAGTTAGGATGTAATTATCCATCTTTTGTTGATTTTGATTCTAACGTTTAAAAACCTATAATTCCTAAAAAGTGTGTTGGAAAATTCAAGTTTTGCAATAAAATAGGTCATCACTAGGCTAAAGAACAAATATGAAGTGGATTGTATGTTTTTAGAAGCATTGTAATCAATTCAACTTAGTTCTAGAACTCCACCATACCATTTCAAGTTGTTGAATTTTTGGACTTAGCTTTAGAACTCTATATTTAAGCTCCAAAATTATCTAAATTAGCTTTGTTACTCCTATAAATAAGCTCTAGAACTTTCATGGCTAGATATGGAACTGATAAGGATCTATTCCAAAATGGCCAGCGATCTATCAGGTCAATGATCCCATTAAATCAGAAGCAGATTCCTGATTTTTGTATTTTTAGATTCAAGAAATTTATGACACAACTAGACATCTAGCCACATCTTGATTCAGCATCTATTATGGGTACGATTTAGTTCCATCGTATCTATGAAACAATTATAGCCATCAAAGCATATATATATATATATATATATATATATATATAGACTTGGGAACTTAGGAAGGGATAGAAGATCATTAAAGAATAGAGAGAAAAGGATAGACTAGTAAATTTTTGTAATACAAAATATTTTATAAATGAAATAAGCCATTTCTATTTTGAAAGCAAATTAAATTGTTTAATCATGTTTCTAGGCGGAGCAAGGGCCCACTCCTCCAAAGAACCAGGATCTTCATTTTTTGTCGATATTTATATTTTAGTCACAAAATCAAATAGGTAACTCTGTTAAATTTATAAATGCTTCCAACTCCTTAAAGTTAGAATTTGTTGTAAATTTGTTCCTGCAGGCATTTTAGACTAAATTCTCATTTCTTTGTAATCATTTTCTAGCAATCTATTTTATTATGCAAAAGTGTGTTTATTTCCAGCAATCTATTTTATTTTGTAAAAGTGTGTTTATTTCTAGTGATCTATTTCATTTTTTCAACGTGTGTCTACTTCCTACAAATTCACATAGATTGATTCTAATAAGGTTTTAACCAAGAAGTCCTCAAGACATTAAAAATCCCCAAAACAAAAAGAAAAAATACAGATACCTAAAATCAATTACTAAATCACTATGATTCTTCTTATTGTATATAGCTTTAGACATAGCCTTGGTTAAATATGACATCAACAAGATGTTGATTAAATAAAGGGAATGACAACACCCATAATTTTTGGTACCATTGCCAGGGACTCACTAGTTGGAATTTTTTAATTACGTGTCAACAAGATCTAGAATCATTCATTTAGTAATTAAATAAATTTTCCCTAATTTATGAGTACACCACGAGACTCCAAGGGTATATTTCTCACCAAAACATCTAAACAAGAATTTCCATCATCTTCTAGTTTAAGAAAGGATGCTGAGCAAGAATTGGAGGCACCATTATCTCCTACAAGATAAGAAGCAAAATTGCCATTTTTGTAATTATTGGATCAGTCACTAGAATGAAGTACAACCTTAGGGAGGAAGATTATTTCTATAGATCCATTGAGGGAAAGTTTTGATTCTTAATTGAGTAGTCAACCTCTTACCCTTGAATTCTCACCATCCCCAAAATAGACCACATACCACATTGACTGGGAGAAGGGACTAGAACATACCAGAGAGATGGCACGAGAAGTTGGAAGAGAACCTGAGAGAACCTTTGCCTATCCCATTCAGATCGAGGATGATGAAACCACTATGAAAAACATCTCACCTACACACTTGCCCACATTTAGAGGAATGTCATCTAAGGATCCTAACCAATTTATGTTTGAGTTTAAAGTACTATGTTAGACTTATGATTACAAGATAGATAATCTAAAATTGAAGTTGTTTCCATCTACTCTGAAGGATGCAACAATGAGGTGCTTTATGGGATTAGCATCTAATTATATTACCAATTGGGAACAAATAGAAACTGTCTTCCTACACAAATATCAAGATTATTGTAGAGGAAGAAATTGAAAGGAAGAATTTTTCAAAATCAAATAGGAAGAAGATAAAAATATGGAAGATTATTTGGATAGATTCCTCTTTGTGAGTAAAATATGTGTATTTTTACTTCAACAAGATTTATATACAAACCATTTTTCTCAAAGGTCTCGATGATGAAAAAAAAATGTAGAAACTATTCAACGACAAGGGGTGGACCTAGAAAGGGTAAAATCGTTAAAAATTTGAATCTAGATATGAACAAATTAATGGATGAATTGACAAACTTTAAAGCAGACATATCAGTTTAATTAAACTCCACCATGGATGGATTGCAAGCTAAATAAAATGCCCAACTTGAACCATTAGCCATGTATTGTCCTAGATGCAAGAAGAAGCATGCAATAAGAGAATGTCCTTTGGATAAAATAAAAGTATGTCTTGTTTTTGAATCTAAATAACATGATACTCATGCTTTTTCTCTTCTTCTACTTAGAAAAAATCCATTCAAACAAACCAATACATCATCCAACATAGAAGAATTAAATTTTGTTCAGAGACAACCTAACTAGGGATAGTTTATGCCAAAACTGGATTCTAATCCCTAGATGATGCCATGGGTAGCTCAAATAGTACCACAAAGTTGGGGACAACCACCTTGGGCCCCTTAACCCACATGGCATCCTTAGGATTGGGCAAGTCAATCTTGGTTACTCAAGGACATCAACAACCTTGGGTTATTAAAAAAAATCCTTATGCTTGGCCACAACCTAGATGGGGCCCTAATAATTATGTGTAAGGGAAGACATATCCTAATCAAAACCAACAAGCCATAATTGGACCTCTAGCACAAAATCCACAGGTTGAAAACATAATCCAAACACAAATGCCAACACAACCAATAGAAAACCCAAGAAACAAACAAATAACTCCTGTATACAAAATAAAACTAGCAAAATTAGTTGATTTAAATATAATGGATTGTAAAAACATTCAAACTAGATCTGGGAAAATAGTTAACAGTCCACCTATTATAATCACTAAGATGATAGAAGAAGCTAAAACCCCTATCATAGTTACACTTAAGGAAGATGACAAAGAAAAAGATAAAGAACCAAAAAGAACTTCTACTGAGATTCCATTTCTAGAAAGACTTAAAGAAATGATAGAACTTAAAGAATCTAAATTAGTGCAAGAACTGAGAAGATTAAATATTTAAATACCATGATTACAAGTAATTAAGGATATTTCAGTGTTGAACAAGTTAATCAAACTGTTATGTTTTAAAAAACCTGGAAGAAAGTAGTACCCCAGGACTATTCAAGTAGATAGGAAACTTGCTGATTTATTAGTAGGAAAACTCCTACTACCCAAATATGGAGATCTTAAAAGCCCTATTATTTTTATTTCTATAGGGAATAAGTATATACATAACATTTTGATTTATTTGGGTGCAACTATCAATGTAATGATAGTGAACACTTTGAAAACATTACCAATAATAGGCATATAACCTACTAATACCATATTGCAGATGGTAGATCAGTCTATAACAAAACCAGAAGGAGTTATTGAAGATGTGGCAGTAATGGTGGAAAGATGGGAATATCCAGTCAACTTCCTTATCTTATAACCAAAAGGTAAAACACTTGGTTATCCCATTATTTTGGGTAGACCATGGTTAGCTATAGTTGCTACCTTAATTGATTTTAGGTCAGGTGATATGAATATTTCAAATGGTAAGAATTCTAAGAAAATTTTATTATATCCATCTGTACAACATTTTATTGATAATCAAGCAAAATTATGGGTTGATAATCTTGATACTAATGAGAAAAATCTATCTTCTTTGGCTATGATAACATTGCAAGATCATGTATGGGAAATAGATGATATGGTTAATCCTTCATTAAATGAACATCAATCATTATTGGAGTAGTCAAGATTAGTTCTAGAACATGAAAAATCTATTTTGGAACCATCATAGTTATTTCTGAAACCACACCAATTCTCTACAAATGAAGATAATTTCACTCTGGAGGAACATGATTTCTCTTGTTGAGAGGAAGGATCTATAACTTCAACTTTACAAATATCAAGAGATGATGAAGAATTTTTAGAAAATAACAGTAATAAGGAGTTTAACCTATAACAAGATAAGTATCATAACTCTTCTTGCTATCCCCTATCTAACATTCTTCCTCTAGGAACTTTTGAAGATGTTGTTACATATCATATGTTGTTACCACATACCTATCCACTAAATACCTTAATGGAACCCTTTAAACAAATCAATTCATCATATCCTAGAACCAAACATTTTGAAATTCAACCAGGAAATTTTTTGAATATTAATAGTTGGTTAAAGAATAATGAAGAAGTCAAATTGTTTGATGTTCTGAAAGATCATACTAAAGCTTTTACTTATGACTATAGAGATATGAAGGGAATTCATCCAAGTATCTGGACCCATCACATTTATACTAAAAACATTAGACCAATTAGGCAACCTCAGAGAAGGATTAATCCAGCCTTAAGGGATATAGTCAAACAAGAAATTGAAAAACTATTACAAGTAGGTTTCATCTACCCTACCTTAGATAGCCAGTGGGTGTCTCCTCTTGTAATTGTCCCTTGAAAGAATGGAAAATGGAGAATTTGTGTTGAATATAGGGTACTAAACAAATCCACCCTAAGAGATTATTTTCCCTTACCATTCATAGATCAAGTCTTAAACAACCTTTTAGGTAAATAGTACTTTTCCTTCTTGAATGGATTTAGTGGGTACAATCAAATCAGAGTTGTTGCTAATGATCAGAACAAAACTACAATTACTTGCCCATGGGGTACCTTTACTTATAGGGTGTTTCCATTTGGAATATGTGATGCTCTAGCAATCTTTCAGAGAGATGTATTAGTAATTTTTTTAGACCTAACAAATGACTATGTGGAGGTATACATGGATGACTTTACTGTGTATGAAGATACATTTGATGATTCCTTAAAAAAATTGGATAGAGTATGAACAAGATGTGAACAACATCACTTGTCTCTTAGTCATGAGAAATGTTTGATGATGGTTGATGAAGGGATCGTATTAGGGCACTTTATTTCAAAAAGAGGAATTCATGTTGACCAAAACAAAATCAAGATTATTTCAGACTTGCCTATTCCTCAAACTCCCATAGATATCAAATCATTTTTAGGACATGTTGGATACTATAGGCACTTTATCAAGGATTTTAGTAAAATTGCTGCCCCCATGTTTAAATTGCTTACCAAGGACTGTGAATTTCTTTGGGATGAACAGTGTCAACATGCCTTTGAAGAAATTAAAGAGAAATTAGTAACTTCCCCAATATTGCAAGGACCTAATTGAGAGAAACCTTTTCACATCCAAACTGATAGCTCAAATACCTAAATTGGTGTAGTTTTGGGACAAAAAGATGAAGAAGGAATAATGTATGTTATTTACTATCTCAATAAAAATCTTACTCCCATTGAAAGAAATTACACTACCACTAAAAAAGAATTTCTAGCTGTGATCTATGAAATCAATAAATTTAGACATTACATTACAAGGTACAAAATATTTGTACATACAGATCACTCAGTAATTAAATATTTAATAAAAAGCCCAATGATTAGAGGTAGAATAATTACATAGTTATTACTTCTACAAGAATTTGATATTACCATTGTGGACAATCCAGGCAAATATAATGTGGTAGTTGATTTCTTGTCAAGATTGACCACTATAGGGGAGCAAAATCTTGTCAAGGATAAATTTCCAAATGAACAATTGTTTTTTATTTTAGCTAATACACCATAGTTTGCTGACATGGAAAATTATCTTGTAATAGGGAAGATTCCTCCTTCTATCACTAAAAAGCAAATAAAGAAATTAATCAAAACTAGTGCATAGTTCAAATGGTTAAAATGAATGTTATTTAAATGTGGTCCTAATTTGGTTTTACGCAGGTGTGTGAGAGAAGATGAAATCTTTGACATCCTCTGGGCGTGTCATGATGAACCAAGTGGAGGACACTATTTAGTGAAAAGAATAGCTCATAAGATACTTAGCACTAGTTACTATTAGCCATCTCTATACAAAGATGTGAAGAGATATATCAGGCGGTGTAATCCTTGTCAAAGGATGGGACAACCAACCATTACCACTAAAATGCCTCTGCAACCACAAGTAGTGATTGAACCATTTGAGAGATGGGGATTGGATTTTGCTGGACCCTTTAATCCTCCTTCACAAGGAAAAGAGGACATTCTTGTGTGTACTGATTATGTAGCAAAATGGGCATAAGTGCAGGCTTTAACAAATGCCACTGAAGAAGCAGTTGCTGATTTCCTTTGGCACATAATTATGGTAAAGTTTAGAGAACCAAGAAGCTTAGTTTCAAACCAAGGGCCATAATTTATGTCCAATATGATCCAAGCCCTCACAATGTATTATCAGATCAATCATAAGAAGTCATCTCCCTATCACCTATAAGCAAATGGATAAGTTGAAGTAACAAATAGAGAATTGGAAAACATCCTCACTAAAATAGTTGAAGTTGAAAGAAGAGATTGGGTAAAAAGACTACCTAAAGCTGTTTAGGCTTACAATACAACTTGGAAAACCACAACAGGGTTTTCACCATATGAGTTAGTCTATGGGAAAAAACCCTTGTTGCCTATTGAGTTTGAACTATAGACATTGAGGATAGTAGCTAAGGTGGGAATTGAATTGGATGTAGCTCACAAGGAGTGAATCCTTCAACTCAATGAATTAGATGAATTCAAAATGGAAGCACTTCACCAAACAGAGATAAGCCAAGGTCAAAGGAAGCAATGACATGATTCACATATCAAGGAAAGACAATTCAAAGTAGGAGACTGGGCATTGTTGTTTGATTTTAAGTACTAACAATTCAAAGGCAAATTAAGAAATAGATGGTTGGAACCTTATCAGAGCAAGAAGATATTTGACAATGTTTCTATCCAGTTACTTCCCATTGATGGCAGCAAAAGAATACTCTTGGTCAATGGACACAAGCTAAAACTTTATAGGAAGCCTCATACTAAGGATGAATTCTTGAAACAGATTGAAGCAAATAAATAATTTGATCATATGGAAGAACCCCATTCTTCTAGAATGATAAAATAATTAGACAAAAAGATCTAGAATAAAGGGAAGATGATGAAAACATGTAATTGTCATTCTCTTCTTAAAAAAAAGGATCAATTGAAAACCAGTGATGGCCGTTGATCTTCTCAAATAAATGGCTAATTCAAATAAAGCTTTTTTTTATTCTAGCTATTTTCTTTCTAACCATTTTTTAGGAATGATGAGTCATCATGATGGAGGGATTACATCATCAAGGCTGGTAATTATGTTTTTAACTTGTTAAAGGTTAAATTTAAAGTTTAAATGTGTGATTAGACTTAATTTAAAAGATTAGTATGATGAGTCATCTATTGTACATCATGGTTAAATGTGCAAAATCATGAGAAGGATATTGATGATGCAATGAGTTGGTGGATAGTCATAAAGAATCATTCTTATTATTGCATCAACAAAGTAAAAGTTAGATACTTAAAATTTTCAAAAGAGATATAACAAATTACCTCTGTCAGTTCCATAGTTGAGTATAGTAGTTCTATAATCAAAATCACTAAGTTCCACAACTGAGTACAATAATTCCACTACTAAATTTGCCAAATCAGCAACTGAATCTGCTAGTTCCACAGCCAAAATTATCAATTCTAATGATAAGAGAAGCAAACTTTAGCTAACTTGTGTAAGATTCAAGAAGAATGAATCATGGGAATCAAAAAGAAGTTAGAACTAGAAAATAATACCCAACTCCTTGTAGATGAAGAAGTAGCAACTATCTTTCAATAGGCAGGATAGCTAGATTTTTTGAGAAAATTTACCAAATATGACAATGAACTGGTAAGAGAATTTGTTATCAATTTAGAACAAAACTAGTAGATTAAATAGGCTCTATTTTTTTTTTCTAGAGTAGAACTCATTATCAAGGAAAAGGATGAGGAATTGAACTTCCTCAAACTCAAATTAGAATAGAAATAAATTCTCTTTGAAGAATTAACAAACCAATTCATAGCCAAGAATGCGGAATTAATAGAGATTAAAAGGCAATTGATGGAGAATAAGGAAAAAATGTACAATACAGACCTTTATGTCAATAGTCTCTACATAGACCTAATTAACTTATCTGCCACTCAAGTAGTTATGGGATGATACATGTGGAGAACTCAATGTAATCAAAGCACCCAATACAAACTTGAAAGGCAAATTGGCAGAAGAAGAGAAAGCAAGGAAGGAATGGGAAGACAAATTTTAGGAGGAAAATGAGAAGTATAAATGTCTTGTGAAAATACAAATAGTTTGTATGATGAGTGAGAAATTGCTTGTGTGCAGAAGACCTTCCCCTATTTATAGCATGTTTTTAGAGGAACAATTCATTCACTAGAAGTTAACAAGGATAGCATGTGGCCTTCCACATGAAATAAAAGATGAAGCTGATTTCTCAACCGCATCCTCCTTAGCCAATACAACATACAAAAAATTTCTTTGTGAATTTTACCTCTACAATTTTATGTTAGAAAGAAATACAAGTTTTATGATCAATTTGTATGTAGGGGAAAGTTATCTTAACACATTTGTCTCTGTTCTTCAAAATCAGATTGCATGGTAGGAAAGGGAGTTAGAGCATTGGTCAAAGGCTAGTTCATCTAATCTCTGTATGAGAATTCATTATGGTAACCCACTCACCTTTGCTACACATTTCCAATCCCATGCATTTAATGACAAATTTAGGGGACCTTATCTTTTCAATTTATAACAAAGCATGGATGTCTTCACCTCTTATGAGAAGGCAAATTTTGATAATATCTATGATGCACATTTAAAAATATGGGAATTTCATATGATGGCATTGAAAAGAAGGGAAGTAGTATCCCCTTCAAATTTGATCTAGAGTCTAGAAAGGGCAAAAACTTTATGTACAATAATTCCTCAGATCAATGAAACTCCCTGGTGCATATGGATATGCATGCAGACAAGGCCACCTCTAATTCTCACTCCCATATCTCCTTAGAAAAATAGAGACCTTCAAAATCCCACTAAATTTGTGAAATGGAAAATAAAAGTAGAAGCAGGAGCTGGGTATAGTACTTCTGGATCAAAGCATTGGGATTTTCAGTTCCAGCTATTTGATCTAAGCAATCAAATGGAATGCAAGATATATAATCCCAAATTTGAAGACTGAAGTTTGTAAAGGGACTTACAAACAAGTATGGGGGAAATGATGAGGCCAAGATATGCTTGATAAATGTATAATAAATGACATCATCTTACTCTCTTTTTATTAAGCATGATTGCATTTTGTAACTTTTATATTTATTTGAGATGAATTAAGATGTAATTATCCATCTTTTTTTATTGTGATTCTAACATTTAAAAACCTATAATTCCTAACAAGTGTGTTAGAAAATTCAAGTTTTGTAATAAAATAGGTCATCATTAGGCTAAAGAACAAATATGAAGTGGATTGCATGTTTTTGGAAGCATTGGAATCAATTTTGCTTAGTTCCATAACTCCACCATACTATTTCAAGTTGTCGCATTTTTAGGCTTAGGTCTGAAACTCTATATTTCAGCTCCAAAATTATTTGAATTAGCTTCAATACTCCTATAAATAAGCTCTATAACTGTCATGGCTAGATATGGAACTAGTAAGCATCCATTTCAAAATGACCAGTGATCTGTCAAGTCAATGATCCCATTAAATCAGGAGCAGATTCTTGATTTCTATATTTGTAGATCTAAGACACTTATCACACAACTAGACATCCAGTCACATCTTGATTCAGCATCTATTCTGGGTATGATTCAGTTCCATCATATCTATGAAATAATTACAGCCGTCAAAGCATCTATATATACAGACTTGGGAATTTAGGAAGGGATAAAAGAAGATCATTAAAGAATAGAGAGAAAAGGATAGACTAGTACATTTTTGTAATATAGAACATTTTATCAATGAAATAAGCCATTTCTATTTTGAAAGCAAATTAAATTGTTTAATCTTGTTTCTAGGTAGAGCAAGGGCCCACTCCTCCAAAGAACCATGATCTTCATTTTTGGTTAGTATTTATATTTTATTCACAAAAGAAAATAGGTAACTCTATTAAATTTTAAATGATTCCAACTCCTTAAAGTTAAAATTTGTTGTAAATTTATTCCTGCAAGCATTTTAAACTAAATGCTCATTTCTTTGTAATCATTTTCTAGCAATCTATTTTATTCTGTAAAAGTGTGTTTATTTTCAGCAATCTATTTTATTCTACAAAAGTGTGTTTATTTCCAACGATCTATTTCATTTCTACAATGTGTGTCTACTTCCAACAAATTTACACAGATTGATTGCAATAAGGTTTTAACCAAGAAGTCCTCAAGACAATAAAAACCCCCAAAATAAAAATAAAAAAATACAGATACCTATAATCAATTACTAAATCACTATGATTCTTCTTGTTACATATAGCTTTAGACACAACCCTGGTTAAATATGACATCAACAGGAAGTTGATTAAATGAAGGGAATGATGACACCCATCAAGGGTAACCCCAAAAAGAGCAATAGGAATGGTACCTTTTGAGTTAGTTTATGGGATAAAATCATAGCTATCATCATCTCTAGAATTATCTATCGCTAAGTTACAAAATATAATTGAAGATCAATATTTTCAAGATTCCTTAGAGAAAAGAGTTATGTACTTAACTAAGATTGAGGAGGAAAGGGATGACTTGATTGATCAAATTACTACTCACCAAGCTAGGGTCAAGAAGATTTTTGATCAGAAAACTAGACCTAGAAAGTTAATGGAGGGAGATGAAGTATTGTTATGGGATAGAAGGAGAGAACCCAAAGGAGCACATGGAAAATTTGATTCACTTTGGAAAGGGACTTTCAAAATTGATCAGGTACTAGGTCCTAATTCTTTTAAATTGGAATATCTAGATGGAGTTGTTTTACCCATATCTTATAATGGATAAGATCTTAAGTTGTATCACCTATGAAATAGGTATCCCCTATTTTATACATATCCTTTCCTTTATTGTCATGTGTTGTGTTTTCCTTTCCCACTTTTAGTTTATCTTACTTATTTTCTTCTGTCTCTGTGTTTTAGTTTATGCATAACTAGAGTTTTTGAGTTCTCTACATTTTACCATAAAATGTAGTCCCCAGTCAGAGCCAATGTTACCTTTTAAATTACCCTTATTCAATTTTTTTTGAAATTTATAAAGAATTGAACCTTTGAACTTGAACCACTTTCATAGTTCAAAGAGTTCAATAGTTCAATGGGTTCAATGATTTAATGTTTCTCAAAGTAAACTGTTTGTCTTTTTGTGTATTTCAATTATGTCTTTGAACCTTTTGGTTGAAATTGCACCTTTTTTTTTTGAGGTTCAAGAGTTCAATGGTTCAACAGTTCACTATTTCAAAATTCAAAGTTTATTGAAAATTCATGTGACTATTGGTCAGTCTGTGTAGTTCACCTCATATTTTTAAACCTTTAGGTTGAACCACATTCCAAAAGTTCAATGGTTCAAGGGTTTAATGACTATACTCTCATTTCACCCTGAGGCTTTCTCTAAGTCAAAATTAGTGGAATATTTAGAGGATAATATATCCAAAACTCATTATGAAGTGGAAAGTTTTAGCTTTTCATGAGGTTATGAATAATCATTATTCATTAATGTCATGCATGAAGAATGGTTACCATTAATGTATATATCATAATTAATGTCTTATCAAGCATTTTTAGCACGTATTATTTTATTTAATAATTATTTAACCTAATTAGTATTTGTATCAAGAGAGAACAATCCAAATTTATCAAACAAACATACTAGTTGATGTAAACAGGGAAAAGTGTGGAGGTATAAGATTTTTATTTCCTAATTTCATAGTTATTTTAGATACACTGAAGGTGAGTTCTACTCTTCCTGTAAGCTATTTCGATTTCTTAATTGAAAATAAAAATAATTTTGAGTTTTTGACATTATTTAATAAGTTTGAATCATTCTTTTTCATTATTACATCCTCTAATTTATAGCTATCAAGTCAGCTTGTCATGGTTATGAGCATGGTTCTGGTCTCATATGCTCTCTCCCTAAACTAGGGGATACCTCTTTGGTTCAATATGACTTATAATATTTTAGGGAGAGTGTTAAAAATCATGTACTAAATCCTACAATGAAGAAGATAGTAGAAAGTGGTTTGGTCAAAGCTACATCCTTCCCCATGGTTGTACAGTACCCTAAATTAGTTCTAGAGTGCATGAATAGATATGAGCCCCAAAATAGGTACATCAAAATTGGATATGGTAATGATTTACTTCATGTTGATAGACAAACCTTAATGTTTGTGATGAGAATTCCACCCAAAGAACCCTATTCTAATCTCAATATTACTTCTTCCTATGGGTATTTCTCATTAAAGAAAATTAATTACAAGAGTGTGATCGCAAGGAATTGGTTATTGAAATTCCAAAAATGGGGTTCAAGACTACCTAAACCATTGACAAGAAATCACATGATTTAGGAGGTAAAGGATATTTTGGTATTACTACATAGGTTGAAGGGTAACTCTTAGGAATATTATTGGGAAGACTGGATGTATTTATTCATCCAAGTGATCTTCCAAGGGGAACTATATTTGGACTCAGCTAAAATTATAGTCAAATGTTTGCATCTGAGTCTCAACAATTATTTGGGAAGTAAATATTTTTGTATGTCTTCATATCTTTTCTATTTCCTAGCATCTATGAGATAGTGGTTAGGGCTACCTCATGCACCCTTGGTCAAATACATCAAAATTTATGACTATTATTCATAATTACATATTCATAATTGTTATGAGAATTATAGGAGGGTTAATGATGTTTTTATTGGAAGATTGACTTATGAACTGGAAAGTAATATAAGCAAGAGAATGTCTAATAAAGTAATACAACTGATCAGTATCTATGGTGGATTCTTTATCCAGTTCCCCAAATTTACTTATATCAGAGTTAGGGGTTTTGATGGTGAACCTATGAAGTTGCCCAAGTTCATTTTTAATTGTTTCTTATTAAAAGAAGTTTTAAGACAACTAGCCCATGTGGATAAGAAGTTCTCAAAGAAGAATGAAGCTGGTATCTCTTTTCCCATTGAACTTGGACATTATTCTTGTCAATCAGTTTCTAACACTTTGAATTTAGAAGTAGATCTTAAAAAAATTAATTTTTAGTACTTCACTGCCAGATCCCAATTTGATGATAAAGGCTTTGCCATGGATAACTTGGACTTTGGAATAGGTTTTTGACATATCCCTCAAATAGAGGATTATTTGGAAGATTAATCAGATGAATTTGAGGTTAGAAAGAGACTTTGGTGTAGATTCTCCTTGGGGAAAATAGTTACCCTCAATTTAAATATGAACAGTTCTAGAATAGTTGACAATGAAAAACAACTGATTGATCATCAATTTGAAAAAATAAAATAATTAGTTATCCCATAAATTGATTGGGATAAAGATAAAAAGGATAAAATTGAGGTCAAAACTCTCCCAGTAATAAAGAGAACTGAGAAATGGTTGAGGGAACGTAAGTGGGAAGAAGTTTAAAATAAAGGTTCCTTATAATGTGCATCAATGGTTGAACCACCATCCTCAATAAGCTCTCCTAATCATCTTATTGTTATTTGTGATGCAGGTAATTCCAAGCCTAAAACTAGAAGGAGTCCTATCATCAGATAATCCAAGAAATCCTTCACAACTATTATACCCCCTCATGCCACTAGATCAAAAACTAAAAGCAAGAGGAGGAAGTAGATTTCAAAGAGAATAGTTGTAGACTTGAATTCTAAATAAGATTTAGGAGAAGAAATAATTAATAAAGAGTCTAATTCACTTATAAAAAAGGAGGTTAGTGAAAAACAATAGACAGAGATTGATTTAAAGTCTACTGACTTGATGATTATTTAAGATGTGCCTTCTGATTAGTTAAATCTTGATAAAGAAGTCCCAGCCTCTGCACCCAAATAGATGGAAAGTTTGATAAGTGATAAAATGAAAATAGTTCCATTTTTATTTCCATTGGAGGACATAGATATAAATTTCCTAGGGAAGACTCCTAAATCTAAGAATCTAAAAATAACATCTAAGGTAGACGTTGACCCTAACATAGGGAACTGGAGTGCAGAAATTACTCGGATAATAAATAATGAGGAAATTCAAGATCCTACAATTTAGGATTTTATAATTGAAAAGATATATCTTGGGACTACATCACATGCTATGTATGTGCATCACCTTGAAGCATCCACCAAAAGGATAGTCAACCAAACCTAGAAAGATGAGAAAGATAAAAGGGAGTTGAAATAGACCTTGTGGTCAATGGTAGAGTACATTGATGCCATTCATAACCCAAATCCACAACATATTACCCAACTACCCCTATCTTTTGATCTAAAATCACCATTCAATCAAAAGATGCTAGACCAAATGCATAAAAAAAATGGTTTCTAGGGTATTTGATGATTGGTTAGATGGCATCATCCAGAAAGGTATGAAATACATTCATGAACTGAAGAATATATATGATCAAACCATAGATACCATCAAAGACTTGAAAACATATAATTATTCATGGATAAAATATGAGGTTAAATGGATGAATGTGATGAATCAAATTTATGAATTATAGAAGTATGGGATAGCAAAAATTTTATCAAAAAAGAATTTGATATGTCCAAATGAGGATATGATTTATGTAAGTAAGAAAAACATCGAATGGAGGAATTCAGTATCATGACAAGGGTGAATTGAACTCACTAAAATGATCAAAGAAATAACTAAATTCATTTAATAATTACAACATGATCTATAGTGGATTGATGTAAAATACATAAATGATGATGGAGAACCAAAAAAATACATCTATTCTTTGATTTAATCCTTTAGGGAAAAGATCAACTTTGTTAAATAAAGTGACAACTTATTAACTGAAAATTTCTCTCAAATTTCAAAGGTGGAGTCACTTCTTCATCTCTGCATCGACACACTCCTAAAGCATGTAGAGAAGATGGGGAAATTTCAAAGGGAGAAAGATGTCTGGAAGGCAAGAATGAAACACATCGGCATCCCTAATTTCTCAAAAATCTAGGAATTTGTTACTACATCTCAGGATTGGAAAGTGTAACTTATCTCCTCAATTGAGCAAAACAAATCCAGAGATTCTAATCTATCTCGCCAGTCTTAATCTTACTTGAATAATAGTTTATTTAATTATTCAGGTAGTTTTCTATTTTAAACTTGGTTTTTAAGTGAGTTTGTAAAAACTAAAATCCTAAAATCCCGTATGGGTTAGAGTTACTTTAACTCTATGTTTGGTTTAAAAGATTGGGTAACTAGGGAAACTATATATATGTGTTTTTAGTGTTTGAAATGTAAGAAGAGAAAGAAAGAAAAGAAACAATTAGTTTTAGAGTTAAATATTACCTATATATGATGTTTTATTTGACACAATTTTCATTTATGAATGAAAAGGAGAAACAATTACTACATACTTAGATCTGTGCATTTGAGTATTTTAAAATTGGATTTTCTATGTGAAATCTTCTTTCATATGGTAATTTCTCTTATATTGGACAAATCATTGTATATATTTTATTGTTTATTTTTTCATCAATTTGTATGCTTATATCTGGTTATTATTGAAGATGGAATCTATGTATTCTATTACCAAATGATGTTATAAAATCTCGCATTCATAGCATACTGATGTATGGATGTTAGTTTGCCTTTAAGCACTTTATGGTTAAAAGTGTAATTGAATATTTAGATTATTTCAAATTAATTAAAGATATTAAAGGGAGTTGTACCTTAATTTAGAGGGGAATTTTTCCTGATAGTTCACCCATTTGTTGATTAATATATTTGTTCTTAAATAAAGGGTATAAAGTTAGAAGAAATTAAGACAAATCTGTTAGCCAATAGATTATAAAACATCTATTTTTGAAATGCCCAATAAATCTATGGTAGTCACATTATGGATTTACATCAAAATTTATAGATTATGCTTTAGACATATCTACTTCCACCAATGGAAGAAAAGAGATGAGATTGAATTCAAGTAGATTTTTCTACAATACAGTAGGATGGGATGGTACGCTTGAGAATTTCCTCCTTGGTAGAGCTTGTAATTAAAACCTTTGTGTTTTTTATGAGATAATATTAATTGTGATCATGTCATCATTCTTACTTTCAATGTATTTTATCCTATATTTTCACTTGCTTTGAAACTTAAAAGTGTACTTGAGTTTTTTTCAAATTATGTAATTTGACCTCATGCTATTTAAATATATGGTATATTTGATCAAAATATTTTAACTTATCAATCACAATAGAATCTTGAAGTGGAGATAGAAAATTTTGAGAGAAGATTCTTGGAGCTCACTATTAACCAATTTTTTTAGCATATTACTTTATCTTAGAACATATTCCTTGATTGTTTCATAAATTAGTTGTTTAAGTTTTGATATTTGAGCATATGATATATTTTCATAAATGTCAATAAAAATGTGTGTTAAAAAATGATTTTACAATGGATTTAAAAAAATTAATAATGGAAGAGTAATTGTTACCACCCAAATTTTCACCTTTATAAGAGGGTTCTTTAGGCCCTTTCCAACTAGAGAAGAATTATGGGAACAACCCTAGGTTATGGGTCACCTATGGCAAGGCTAAACCTCAGAAGTATGTTGGATTCCTCTTTGATGCTTACCTAAAACTAATGATAAATTAATGCTTCATAGGGAAAAGGGTTATAAATGGAAAAGGAATCATAAGGAATTTAACCAGGTGATACACCAAGTAAAAATGGGGAACTCCCATAAGCTTGAACCCACACTAGATTTGTAGAGGATAATACTAGCTCACACAATCTCAAGAATATATGTGTTTCATGGAAGAGGTTTAGGAAACAATGAATAAAAACAAAGATAAATTCTAAGACTCACTAAATTCTAATGTTAATGGTAGAAATAAAACTAATATAGACTTACAAATAGCATTGAAAACTCCCTTAAAAAGGTCAAAAAGAGGGAACATGGATGAGGAAGATTCTCCTTCACATAATGTCATAGTGCACAACTCACCAAACACATATTCAAGGCAAAAGATAGATAAAATAAGTATTATATTTCATCAAGAGGTAGTTATTAAAAATTCTTGATAGGGTTGAGCCTAATCAAGATGAGCATATTTTTTAATATCTCATAAAGTGTCCCTATTCTTCAAAATCAAGAGTCCTTATGAAAATATGAGGGAGAGATAGAGATTTGCAATGTTTAGAATGTATAATATAGAGAAGGGGAAGAGAGAGGGAAAAGGGGGGAGCATGTTCCCCATGATTATTAAATGAGTTGTCACCTTTCATTCCAAACAAGACTAATCCATAATCAATTAGTTAACCTATATTTTCTCTAATAGTTTTCAAGTTATTTTCATTGGCTAAGAGATTCACTAGAAGACAAACACTTGTTTTGAATGATGAGTCATTATTATTCAAGGAGAAAATATCTCCAAGAGATCTGATCAACATTGAATATTCTAACTACCTCTCCAACACCAGATCCTCCTTTGATTTAATTTTTCATGCCACCCTCCACTTGTCATCTTCCACTTGGTCTCATTATGAGGATACAAATCCTCATGTTCATGGGTTTGATATATCCATGCATAATTCTTCTTGAGCAGTAGTTTGTACTTTAATTTTTAGGATGTGGTCATTTTGGAAGATAAAACACTATTCCATATATTGATTATATCTACACCTAATCTAACCCCAACATATATTAACTATAGATTAAAAACCAACCGAAGTTATTGGTTTTCATATAGATATTATATAGATGAAAACTTATAGGCTGCATAGCCTAGCTCTTGGACTATATTTAGGTGTAAATAAACCTATTTTTCCTTTGAACCTTAGGAAAACTAAGAGATTTATGTATGCACAAGTCTCCTTTTGACTAGTCATTGACCTTTAATCTATATATTAGGTATAAAAGGCCTATTCTATCTCTGTGACTCTCTAATGGTAGAGCCTAATCCTTTAAATTTACATCTAGTTTAAATTAGATCATGTCTAGACTTAGTTCCTTTATTGCCTAGGTCAAAGACTACACTATTGACCTTCATCAAAGTATCCCAGGCTCAATCTTTTGCTTATTATCCATTGATCATGACTTACCTTGTTTGACATTTTGACCCATATCAGTCCATTTATATTGATTTGTATGGTTGAATGAGATCAATTGATCTTGCCCTTGACTTATCAACCTTATCTAAGTTGGTGCCACTTGGTAGTCCTATGTTTGCCTTGAAGATCTATTCTTAGTTAGTATATTTTACGCAATTATGCCAAGTGGTGTCTTCTTGATCTCCTTAACCTTTTGGCTCATCTCGCTTTGTTGATATCCTTTAGTATGAATGAGTTCCAATCATTGGATATGATTTAGTTTGAAAACAAATATCTATTTTCTAGATTATAAAATTGACATCTACATGACCATCATTTGACATCCATGTAGATGTATTTGAAGTTATATAGACCATAAAATTTAATCTCCAATGGATTTTTTCATTGTCTTAAATTCAATGTTTATGTGAATGTATCCCATTATTTGACCAACTTTGAAGATTTATATCTTAAAACACAAAAATCATGGAGGGACCAAATTTATTGGAGATGTTCCTAATATTAAAAGGATTGTGCCCAATTGATCTACTAGTTTTGAGAGATTTCTAAGTGAACTTAAAAAAATTTCAAGTGAGATCTGTTGTGAAATTCTACATGATGCCCTAGTGATAGTCTATTTCATTTGTCTAAGTATGGGAAAACACTATCAAACTACCTGGGATCCTAGCTTTACACATGTATATATTTTGTTATGCTTCATCACATGAATTGAAACTTAGTGCATATCAAATTATTACAAATCTAAATAGACCCATGTGATTATTTTATTTTTATTCTTCTACATGTGTGAGATATAGAATCATAAAACTTCCCACTTATCTCTATTTGATCTCTTTTATAAATTGGCTAAGTCTGGAAAATTAGCAAATTTGGTCTGAGAGGCCAACTTTGGACCTCAATAACCTTTGTTGTACTTAGATTCATGTCTTTAAATTTATCATGTATCAACTTAAGACTAATTTTATCATAACCATTTATCCCTAACTCATCCACATGTGGTAATGATAATGTCAACAAACTACGTACTCTGAATTTCTGCCACTGGACCTAAAATGTGTAGACAAACAAAATGTAGGACTAGATGAATACCATGTACTTCCATAATCATTCCAATCAATCTTAACACCACATAGGGTTTTTGAAACTCAAGACCTATCCTTTATAAATTGAAAATTTTCACTTTAAGCTAACTTAAAGTGTTTCTAAAGCTTTGTAAGTTACATGGTCCTTTTGGTCCACTCATTCCATCTAGAACTTTGCTCAAGATTTTTGATCATTTGACCTATCAAGAAATCTACTTATTTCTCTACATTTGGATGTCTTAGAGACTATGAAACTACATCTAAGTAGTTTTGTATGTGGGTCAAAATTTTCAAGCATTTATGGTAATTTTTAGGGAAGCATGCTTATAATTCTTGAGAACCCATATCAATTTGCATTGTCTAGTCCATTAGGCATGGATTCATCTACTCTATTTCAATATGAAACATGATATAGGGATAACCCTACCCAAAACTTACTCTTGAAGCAATGAAAATAAAAAAATTCATGTTGGCACTTGCAGGAGATAAATAATAACTAATCTACTAAACAAATGTGCACAAAGGCACTTGGAGAAAATCATGAAAACTATTATAATATGTATAGGGCTTCAATTTAAAAAAAAAAACCCTCCTCATTTAAATGGAAAATTCTAAATACCATTCACTTGTAATAAACCAAGATGAAAAACACTTTGCTTTAGAGGTACAAGAATTGGTGAACCAGACAGTTTTATGGCAAATCCTTTTAATTTTCTCTCCAATATATGGAATGGAAGAAACATGTGTCTAATGTAGACATACTAGTCCATGTCCTCCAATCTTGGTTCATATTAGACTGTAAGGGATGTTGAAGCCTCCTCATTTGATAGGTTATTTTTATGCTCTAAATTAATCACAACATGTGATGGCTCCTTTGAACTGGTGCTTGGTCAAATCTATAGGCTTAGGCAAAAAATATCTAAGTCATCCCAAAAGGTAGCTCCCTCTTGGTCATCTGAGACATTGCCAACTTCAACACTATATTTGCTTTGCTTTCTTTGAAAGGGGCCATATGAAAGTTCATCAATCCACCTAAGGCCCAACATGTCATGTTCTTATGGCTCTAAATTTGACCATTCTTATTCATTCTTGAAGACATTACTACTATCTTTAAAGGATAATTTATCTTAAGATTGTTTAGTTTCGTCAACTTGATTGGCAAGTTCATCTTCAAGACCTAGAGGAAGCATAGGCTAGTTTATAACCTCTACATGATCTATGAAATCATGGTATAATTACTACCATACCTCATCTTGATCCTCTTTTTCTATATTTCTTCCTCATATTCATCTGTAGTCATACCAAATGGAAGATCTTGGGACCATTCAAAATCTCCTTTGCTCTCAGCTACACTCTGGGTGAATACCCCTTCAAATATGAAGGCATCAATACGGCCTTTAGGCTCTAGTTCATAAAATCCATGCCAAGAGGTCTGATGAAAATTTTACTCTTACCCTTTTGGATGAAGTAGACTATCTATCATTATCACTTCATCATAGACACTTTCATTGTCCTCTTCAGGATCAACTTTGACTACAAGCTTCTCCTCTATTATTTGTAAAATAGGTTCTTTCTCCAAGAGGGAGATGGTGGGAGGGTGAATAAGTTAACCTTACTTATAGCTTAGGAAAGTATCCTTACATATTGGGACTTTGAATAGATTTCTTGATGGCTCTTGAGGAAAGTAGAGAGAGTCTTGGAACTCTTGTACATCAATATTATTGAGTTGAGATATGGTTTCTTTATTTACTTTTGGCACAATTAACTCCTCCTCTAAGATTGCTTCTTGGACTGCCCCAACCAACACCTCCTCCTTCTTCTTTATACCTTTCTAAATTTATTTCCATGAGGAAAATGAGTAGGGAGTAGGCACCTTTTCTTATTTTATAGGATAGGGTGGTCTCATAAGTGAGGGCATGATATAACTAGGGTCAAATGTATTAGAGAATATCCATGATGAAAAAGATTCAAGCACTTGAGTAGGAATGGGTGTTGGGGTAGGAGAGGGTAAAATGATTGGCTATTAGAAAGGAGATGACACATAAGACTGATCTAAATGAGCCTATTGATCCTCATAAGACATCAACATAGTCTATAAATTCTAGATGATATTTCTCATCATCATTATGTCATTATTCTCATAAGAGGACCATCTTTCACCCTCATAAGATGACTATCTATCCTTGACCAGCTAAAGATCACTCCTTTCCTCATGTAGAACATGGATAGGGATGACTGGAGAAAACTCCAAACCCCTACAAATCTTATTTATCAACTCAACATAAATTGGTAGTGCTTAATTGATTCCTTACAAGGTTGTGATAGGATAAGCCTAGTCTTAACAAGGGAAATTAAGGTACTAATTTGAATGAAAAGGAGGCTAACCTTGGTCATATTTAGGGTTAAGATGAGGATAGAGGTCATGGTAAGGATGATAGGTTACTTGAGGCCCCATGGGGGGAATACATAAACATTATTTGCTTGATAAGTGTGATGTTGAGGTAGAGAATAAGCAATTTTATTAAAAGAGTGATGATACATATCAAATGATGGTGATTAGACACCTAGGATACTTAAAAACAAAAGATTTGATTTAGAATCACCATTGATGTTAATTTATTTACTTCCAAAATTTGATTAGAGGAAAGACACAACAACAATCTTTCCATTCTTTTTGACCTTTGTCCCACTAGGCATGCCCTAACTGTTACCACTCAAATTTTCACCCTTTAGAAGAGGGTTCTTTATGCCATTTCCAACTTGACCAGAAATATGGGAACAACCCTAAGCTATGGGTCACTTATGGTAGGGATGAACCTCTATAGTAGGTTGACCTCCTCCTTGATTCTCACCTAAAACTAATGCTAAACTAATGTTTCATATAGAAAAGGGTTAGAAATAAAAAATTACTCCTCATAAAGTTAACCATGTGATGCACCAAATAAAAATGGGGAACTCTCATAAGCTTGAACCCACACTAAATCTATAAAGGACAATACTATCTCACACAATATGAAGATCAGGCTAATTACATAAGTGTTTCATGAAAGAGGTGTAGGAAGTATTGATTTAAAACAAGGAAGAGTTATAAGACTCACTACAATCTCATGTTAATGGTAGAAAGAACACTAATATAGACCTATAAACAACATTAAAAACTCCTTAAACAAGGTCAGAAAGAATGACCATGGATGATAAATATTCTCCTTCACATAATGTCATATTACACAACTCACCAAACATATATTCAAGGTAAAAGATAGGTAAAGAGAGTCCTATATTGCATCAAGAGGTGGTTCTTACAAATGCTTGACAAAGTTGAGCCTAATCAAGATGAGAAAATTTTGTTATATCTCATAGAGTGTCCCTACTCCTTGAAATCAAGAGTCCTTATGAGAATCTAAGAGAGAGAGAAAGAGAGATTTATAATGGAAAGAATGGGTGAAATAGAGAAGGAGAAGAGAGCATGAAGGGGGAGCACATTGTCCATTATAATTAAATGAGTTGTCACCTTTTTTTCTAATTAAGACTAATCCATCATCAATCAATTAGCCTACATTGCTCTATTAGTCTTCAAGTTATTCTCATTAGATGAGAGATCCACTACAAGACAAGTGCTTATTTTTCATGATGATTCATGATTCTTTCAAGGAGGAAATATATCCAAAGGCTTTTATAAACATTAAATATTCTAACTACCTTTCCAACCACTAGATCCTCTTTTGCTTTGATTATTCATGTCACCCTCCACTTATCATCTTCCACTTGGTCTCATTATGAGGACAACAATCCTCATGTTCATGGGTCTGGCATAGCCACACCTAATTTTTCTTGAATGGTGATTTGTACCTAATTTTCAAGGATTTGGCCATTTTGGAGGATAAGACACTCTTTCATATCTTATTTGTATCTACACCTAATCTAACTCGAACATATATTAACTATAGATTGAAAACCAATCTAATTTATTGGTTTTCATATAGCTATTATATCGATGAAAACTTGTAGGCTATGTAGCCTAGCTCTTGGATTATATTTAGGTTTAAATAAAATTATTTACCTTTAAACCTTGGGAAAACTAAGATCTCTATGTATGCACAAGTCTCCTTTTAATAATAATTCATCAAACTTTGTTATATATATTAGGTCCAAAATACCTATTCTATCTTTATGACTGTCTAATGGTTGAGCTTGATCCCTTAACTGTCCACCTAGTTCAAACTAGATCTTATTTAGACTTGGTTCCTTTATTTTATACCTTTTTCGAGTCAAATATTTCCCTATCGATCTTCATTGAAATTTCTTGGGTTTGATCCTTTACTTATTGGCCATCGATCATGACTCAACTTGTTTGACATTTTAACCCATCCATCTCTATTGATATTGATCTATATGATTAAATAAGAGCATCGATCTTTCCCTTGACTTGTCAACCTTATCCAAACTAGTGCCACGTGGTAGTTTTTGATGCCTCTGAATGTACCATAGGTGTCCTTAGTGTTCAAATAACACTTCTCATTTTATAATTTTAGAAATTTAGAGTAGGAGTAGTAGATGTTGGCAACTTACGTGTCTTGTGGTGAAATAGTGGTAGAGCGATGTTTAACTATTCTAAAAAAAATAAATTAATTGATGGATTGGATCCATCATGGACCACCTCTTTGTAAAGTGTAAGTATATATGTTAATACTAGTGAATTATAATCAAAGCTTAAACTATATACTAATCTAAATGGATATTTACAATGAAGTTTAAACTAAAGTGATCTAGTGAAAAGTGTGACAAAAGAGAAGGGTAAGGTAGAAAGAAAATAAGTGATTATTGATCTTAGACTAAAACATTATGACAAAGTTCCAATTTCAACTAAGTATACATTTAACTAGTATATAGTGAAAAATAACATAAGCTTAGATCTCACTACACATCAGGCAAACCTCAAAGGATGATATAAATAATTATGAGTAAGAACTATATTTACTTTAAAGGTTTCCTACCACACTCAAATAACATTAACACATTTAAATACAGAACAAATGAATTGAAGCAAATTCAAGATCTTTAAACTAATCTAGAATAAACACAAATTAACAACCCTATAATATAAGATGCAACTTAGAATTCATATAAACCATTCAAATTTAAGACTTGAGACTAAAAATTGAGAGAAAAGCATGTAATAATTGACATGAAAAAACTTGGACAATCATTTTAGAGTTATTTGATTGTATTAACTACTCAAATTATATAAAATTTTCTCAAAATTCTCCCCCGTTTACAAGATGGTGATACTATCTTTTATAGGAGAACAAGGTAGTATATTGGTCATTTATAAGATACAAATGTGCAAGAAGGACAATTTCCCTTTTTCAAAAAGTTTTAGAATACACTTGTTTTTCATAACTAAACTAACCTAGAGGCAATACACTAACAAAATTTAATATTTATTTACAAAAGAATATTCTTCATTCAAATATTATAATGTTTTTACAAAGAGGAATATTAATTAGTTGGTGGGATCATTATTAAAGGGTTCCTCTATTGCTCTTGCAAAAGCCAGGAGAATCACATAAGCTATCACAAGAGATGATAGAGACTTTGATGACTTAGCTGATTAAGGGAATTATTGATGCCTCTAAATGTATCATAGGTGTCCTTAGTGTTCAAAGAACACTTCTCATTTTAGAATTCTAGGAATTCAAAGCATGAGTAGTAGATTTTGGCAACTTACATTTCTTGTGGTGAAATAGTGGCAGAGCAATGTTTAACTATTTCAAAAAAATTATATTAATTGATGGTTGAGAGCCATCATGGACTAAATATTTTCAAAGTGTAGGTATCTATGCTAAAACTAGTGAATTATAATCAAATCTAAAACTATAGACTAATCTAAATGGATATTTACAATGAAGTTTAAACTAAAATGATCTGGCTAAAAGGGGGGTAAAATAGAGGGGTAAGGCATAAAGAGAATAAGTGATAATTGATCTTAGCCTCAAACATTATGTCAAATTTCCAATTTCAACTAAGTATACATTTAACTAGTATATAGTGTAAAATAGCATAAGCTCATATCTCACTACACACCAGGTAAACCTCAAAGGATGAGATAAAGAATTACAAGTAAGAACTGAATTTACTTCAAAAGTTTGCTACCACACCCAAATAGCATTAGCACATTTGAATATAGAACAAATGAAAAGAATAAAATTCAAGATCCTTCAACTAATCTAGCATAAGCATAAACTAGCAAACCTATAATAAAATATGTAACTCAAAATTCATAAAAACTATTCAAATTTAAGACTTAAGATTAGAAATTGAGAGAAAAACATGTAACAATTAACACAAACAAACTTTGAAAATCATTTCAAAATTATTTGATTTTATTAACTGATCAAATTATATAATTTTTTCTCAAAATTATCCCTCATTTACAATATAGTAGTACTTCCTTTTATAGGAGAACAAGGCAATATACCGGTTGGTTACAAGATACAAATGTAAAAGAAGTAAGGATAGTTGTCATTTTTCAAAAAGTTCTAGAATACACTTTCTTTTCCAAAATAAACTAACATAGAGGCAATATGCTAATAAATTAGCATGTGACTTTACAAAATAATATTCCTCATTCAAATATTACAATGTTTTTACAAAGAGGAATATTAATTAGTTGGTGGGACCATTACTAAAGGATTCCTCTATTTCTCTTGTAGAAGCTCCATATCTCTTTGATGTTGTTCCTTGATAAGCTCTAAATGTAAAGTTGGCTTTAGGAGATAGACATCTTCTTGATCAGCCAAGTCATCAAAGTCTCTATCATCTCTTGCTAAATCTTCTTTGATGCTCCTGGTTTTTGTAATCTTTTCTTTAGCAGTGAAGATCATTCCCATAATTTTGTTATTGTCACTACCAGATTGACCCTCACTTTTGATTTTCACCTCCTTCATCACCAAAGTGGCTCTATGCTTATATTCTTCATCATCAATAATGCCTAGGGATTTAGACTTCATGGGATTAGTCAACATGGTTCCAAGCAGTTACTTAATCCTAGTAATCATCTCTTCATCATCTCTTAGGAGTTTGTCTAAGCCTAGTGACCAAGCACCTAAACTCTTGATCTTATCCACCACTGTCCCTAATATAGCGTTTAAGTGGGATAAGCTAATGGTTTTGAATTTATGAATTTTATTCCTAATTAGTATATTGATGAGATTCATTATTTTATCCTCTGTATCCTACCACTCTATCATCAATCCTTTGGCCACCTCACTTTGTTAGCTCAATACATCCTTATCTTAGATTCATTGATTTTAAGGAGTCAAACATGTCAAAAAAGGATGCTTCACACATCTTTATTATGGCCTCAAGAACTGATATGATATCTTGGGTTTCTAAATTATCCTTTCCCTTTTCCAAGTTATGTATCCTTTCTTTCAATCCCCTAATGCTAGCTCTGAATTAAGATGAATGAGCCACATCTAGGCTTTTAACATCTTCTTCATGGATGGGTAGTTCACTAGGTTTTTATCCCCCAACTTGAGTTAGGCCTATAAATGGCTCAACCTTTTGGAATGTGAACTCTTCAGTCCTTACCATGGCTTTTATTGTTATCATTCTCTCTAATCCAACTATCTATATATGGAATTACACATTAGTAGTTGGTTTAGTATATTTTTGAGGTTTAGGATCCTCCATCTAGGCACTACTTGATGCTCCTAGAGCATCTACCTACTTGCTACTTGACCCTATAGTGGTCACTATTTTTCTCTCTTCCTCATCCTTCATTAAATCTCTTATCCATGGCTTGATTTCATCATGCACATCAATGTTGATTATCCTAGTGAGGGTCCGATAGTGGGATAAGGATAGAATCTTCTACATTTTCCCATAGATGAACCCATCAACAATGATTGGTCTATGAATAAGGTATTCCTCATTGAATAATTAGTCTTCACTCATGGGATGAGTGAAAGTAAACTTTGCATTCTTTGATCCAACTAGGAGCAACGCTAACTCCACCTTTATTTTCTATGGGGGTGTTATTGGAACTAAATTCAAAGAAACATTTTTTCCCTTTATCTTGCTTAACCTCTTCTATTTAGGCTTGTGGTTTTTACTTTTATTCTTCTTCTTATGACCCATAAGCTTCAACTAACACTCTAAGTGCATCCTCTACTATTTCTTTGGGATCTAGTGCAATCATGTCTAAGTATTCCACTAGAGATGTTAGTCTTTGAGGTAAGGTTGAGGATGAAGGTCCCTCATTAGGCTTCTCCTTACTTGGACCTTTTACAATATGTACTTGGGGTTGTGTCACTTACATTTTTGGTTGATCCTGAGGTGGCATAGAAGGTCTAGGAAGAAAATGGTATTGAAGAGGTATAATTTTCCATATGTCCCCTGGTAGCTTTTCATTGACAATCAATCTATGCTCAAGCCTAACATTGTGCTTCTTGAACTTAGCCAGTACTTCCTAAAAATTCTAGACCTAATGTGTAGAGGGTCATAAGGACAAGGTTGATGCACATAAACTAGCTTGGGTAATTTTTTGCTCTTTAAATGCTTGCCCACCCTATCATAAGGATCTCAATGATTTTGATCATCTAGTTGCAATATAAAAGAATCTTTGTGCTTGGAAATGGTGTCCACATGTTTCTAATATTGTAGAACATTTATACCAATTATTAAAGGAAATGGATGAAGGAGGAATTTATCTAATCCTTGCACACTCCATTGATACCATGAAGAAGTTAACATGCAATTTCTTGCTCTGCTATTTTTTTGGGAACATAGACATGTAACTTGTAAGGTTGAGTTAGAATCCCTTCAATTTTGACCAATAAACAATCTAGATACAACCAGATATCTCCCATTAGTTCCACATACTTCTTGATTATAGGGCTTACCCTAGGCATTGGGATCCCTATGATGGCTTCTACTAAAGTAGGATAGACATAATCAAAAATTAATTTCATGTGGTGTCTATATTTGAAGATATGTAACTTTAAATAATGGTGGGAGATTGTGAATCTACCCTCAAGTGACAAAATTTTGATGTGAGGCATCCTATTGGAGGCTAACAGGGCACCCAATAGATAGGACATCATAAACAATTGGTTTCTAGTATTCTTCTTAATGGTTGTAAATTGTCTCCCTAGGTGGATGTTGATCATATCTCCAATTATGGGAGTGAGCCATTTTGATACCATGAAGTAGACATAGGATACCCAACTCTTATTAACAAATCTGGTTGAAGGATCCCTAGTTATTCTATTCAATAGGGTTATTATTACCCTAATTCCCTCTCTAAATTAGACAATTGTGATGTTTCTAGCAAAGTATCATATCACATGCTTCTATTAGAGAAATCATGGCCTAAGAATGGGTTCAAATCATTCTTTATAGTCCATTCCTTAATAGTTGGTAGGTCCACATGGGGTTTCTAAAGATTATAATACCTCTCAAAGGTTAGTGGAGAAATGTATGCAACCCTCCTAGAGTGCCCCTCATGAATGATCTAGTCATTTTAGTTTTACAATCCATAAAAATAGGAGCAAGGATGTCAATGCAATGGAGTACCTCTATTTTGGTAGCAACATGATGGAGATAGGCCATTTAAACTACAACTAGGTCATAGTACCTCCAGTTAATTATGGTAATCCTTTGTTCTTCCTTGGTGATGGCTTACATCACTTCAATGGTCTATAGGAGCTCAAACCAATTCTTATTTCTAGTTTTTAAGGCCAAATTGTCTAGGTCAATGTCTTTGAAAACCCTTCCCTCACTATCTGTAAATAGATATATTTTTTTCATCCCTCAATTGTTGCCTCTTAGCTATTATGGCTTCCACACTTACAAATTTCTCATAATTAGATTACAAATGGTCTCTAGGTTAGCTATTTTATGATAAAATCATAATTTAACTTCTTCTATATTTTCTATAATCAATCCAAGTTCACCTACGGCCTTTTATGAAATTTTTAGGGCTGTGAAGCTTTAATGGCAGTAGCTTATTCATAACTAGGCTTATATGTGACTTAGATTTGATTTTCACCTTCACCTTTCTACTTTTGCATTTTAATCACATAAGATATTCTATTTTATTATTTTGTGCTTACATGGTGCTTATTTAGAATCTATATGGAACCTTTCACAACATTTTCATAAATGATTCCAAGTACTAGCCATTGGTTTTTCAAAATCTACCTTTTGGCTTCACAACATTGGATTTAGATCAAGGATTAGCATGAACCATATTTCATGATCCAGGCCCTTGCTTGTCATTGGTTCCTTTTAGTATCAAGCCCCATATTTTTCCACTTGTCATCTCTATGGTTTTTTTGAGATATGGCACCTTTGTCAGTCACATATTGAATGCATGTCTACCACACGTTGAACATACGGACTTTTAGAGCTTTATTGAAAATTCATCAATGATTTCACACCATTGGATCATCTTTCATGATGAAGCACAAGTCATTATATCCTAAAAGATGCATGATATTTAATCAACATCATTATTTAGGTAAAGGGTTACATTTAAATACCTTAGGCTAAGGTTAATTTTGTGTTTATTAAGCATGAATTAAACTTTAGGATAAATTGTTTATGCCTAACTTTTTTGGGATCTATACAAAAAAGGGACCATGGATAGAAATTTTAATCCAAGCTTTAT
Source organism: Torreya grandis (assembly GCA_037957365.1). Taxonomy (NCBI): domain Eukaryota; kingdom Viridiplantae; phylum Streptophyta; class Pinopsida; order Cupressales; family Taxaceae; genus Torreya; species Torreya grandis. Next base: position 4,185,146 of record JARHVA010000790.1, read on the forward strand.
GTCGTATCTAATAAAAATAATTCATAATTTGGGCTAAAATACTTATGTTAAGATCTTAAAACATGCCCAATGGGGCCAAAGTAATATAAGGACCAAATGTTAGATTCTGACCTAGGGCTTTATTATATTAATAACCATATGATAAAATCTATAGTTAAAATCATTTGGGATAAATTTTATGTCACAAGGACCCTTTAAAAATAAAACTTTAGTATAATTCTCTATCCTAAGGTTCATAGAATTAAAATAAATGCAATGGGGACCTTAGGATATAGACTTAGACTACAATCATTTATACATATATTTAGATGATGAGATCATTTCATTATTTCCATTTTAAAGATATCAAGTGTTTGAACATCCTCCGAGGGGTCCCATTAGTCTATAATGTAATTCATGAGTTTTTAATAACATTTTGGAGTATATCTTGGTCTTAATAGAAATAATACATTAGCTTAAATTTGATGACCTCATGGATGTCAAATACATCTTTGTGGATTTCAAATGATGATCGGATGAACATCAAATTTAATCTCATCAAAATCATGTATCATAATGTAAGAGTGCCACATGGTGACTCCACGGGGCTTCCCAAGATTTCAAAATCAATTCAATTCATCAAATTAAAAACTTGATGAAGCAAGAGCCATACAATCATGATCCAAGTAGTCCCACACCACTGATTCCCTTTAATACATGGGACCCTTTACTTTCAAACTTTGAATGTGGGATTGCCACATAGAAAATCCATAGAGCTTCCTAGGCCTTTGATTTTTCAATGTTTTCTTCACTCTATCTAGTTTTTGGTCCAAGATGAAACATGAACCATTGATCATGATCTGAATGCTCGAACATGATTGGTTAGAAGTACTAAGTTCTTAGTTCTATAAAGTTTTCTTTGCATCATCTGATTAAAATCCATGCTGAAGCACAAACTATTAGATCTTTCAAGATGCAAGGTATTTAAGTTAGGGCTCGAGGTGGACATAAAAACTTAGGATAAAGCATTAGGTTTAAGGTCTTGTTCATGTTAATAAACATTAATGAGGCATTATAATTAAAACTTTAGGTTGAATAGATAATAATAAAGGGGACCATGTTAGGAAATTAAAAGGACCCTATTACCATAAATGAACTCTCAATTATAAATATAAAGAAAAAAATGGAAAAATAAAAGAGATTAAGCATAATTATTAGGCTAAGGTTTGGTTGTGTTAAAAAATATGACTAATCCTTAACATAAAAATTAGTCTTAAGTTAAAAATAAATTATAAATATTTCCACCAAATGTAAATTTGAACCAAGGGTTTTAAGCCAAGGTTTTTTGAGGAGAACTTTTAGACATGAATTCAAATTAAAATTTTCACAAACCAAAGGATAGTAAAAAAATTGAATAGAGTCAATCTCTAAGTTATAAACATGATCCCTTCAATAAAGGCTCCATGAAACTTGTATCTTTAAGACATGAAGACCAATTATTATAAACATTAGGTAGGCTCAAAATAAAAATGATAAATCAACAAGCCTACTTATATCAAAGTGGATGATCTTCAAATTATAATAATGTTCAAAACACATTGATATTTTAGGTTAAGGTTCAAAGTATCTCAAGGGTCCCAATTTTTAAAATTGAGGGTATAGTGACCTCAACAAATGGTGACTTCTAAGGGAAACATAGTAATATATTAGAACTTATAGACTTTGGTTTAGACAAATAACTAAGTCATCCACTCTACTTGATCAATGTCAGTATCCAAATAATTTTATAGTTGAAATAAAACTTTCACTTGTAGAATTGGGATAAAACATTAAGACATAGATATTATATGTGTGTGCCTTAATTCCACTTAATATTTTCAATGGAATTCAGGATATAACTTCCAGGTTGCATACCTTTAATCATTAACATTGACTTGGAGCATGTTTAGATATTCACTAAGAACCATGCTTATAGTTTAAGGAAGGCTTGGACATTGATATACTTCCAACCAAGCATCTATATCCTTTATAGAGATTCCTTTGGATCCACTCATGTCCTTGCTCCGCTACCAGCTAGGTGTTCATAGCCCCAATGGAGATTAACAGAATCACCTATACTTAAGAGATTTTGATTTTGCATTGCATCCCTCCTTTTTTGTATTTTTTAGATACTTTATGATTTCATCAAGGTTGGGAACTAGGGTAGCCAAGTTTAATAAATTTTTTAAGTGTTTTATCCTTAGAGAATCATTTATGGTTGCAACTATTGTCCTAGGCAAGGATGTTTTTAAGTGTAAGTATGACTGTGCCTCAATAGATTAAAATTTCATTCTACAAGTGAAAATATTCTTAAAAACAAATTTAGGTCAAGAAATTTTTTCAAGTTATAATAAAATAGTTAACCTATTCATTAGTCTTTACCAGTTTATTCAAATCACAACATTAGGTTGACATTTCAGATCTATGGTCTGCACATATATTAAGTTCATACCCACATTCTTGAACTTTAGAGGTTTAAGTAAACTAAATAAACTTTAAGCTTAGGGTTGTATAGAAATAATTATTGGAAACAAGGAACAAGGAAAAAAATTAAACACACAACAAAAAGCAATAAAGTAAGAAATAAAAGGAAAAAAATAGATATATACATGCCTATATACAAACTAGCCTACCTACACTAAGTCTAAACATCTTACAATTTAATCCATAAAGACCTTAGGAGGAGAAATAGAGAAGTAATTCTTGAGGTACTATATATTTTTGGGTAGTGTGAAATTTTCTCCTTATATATCTTTGAGCCTAAAGGTGTTGTTTCCTAGTGTGTCTGAAATCTGATTAGGGCCAATCGATAAAGGTGTGAACTTGCCATGTTTACCCTTATGCTTAGATGATTTTTCATAAAGGAGGACTAAGTCCCCTTATTTGAACACCTTGATCTTTGATCTTATTTCAAACCACCTCTTCACCATGGTCTAATGTCTGCTAAAATCAACAAAGGCTTTTTCCCATTCATCTTCCATCTGGATGATATCTATCAATATTGAATTTGCAATCTCCTAGCCTTTTTTCATATATCTTTTCATGAATTTTTACATATGAAACTTGATATCAATAGAGAAGATAGGCTCTTGGCCATACACCAATATAAATTTTGATACCTTTAAGGCTTGCTTGATCCTTATCTTATCTACACATAGGGCATACTTGAGAAGTTTTTGCCAAGTCTTAGGCTTGTCTACATCAGACTTCTTGATTGATTTCATTAAGTTATTATTGGTAAAATAAGACACTTCATTTACTTGGGTGTAATAGTTGGATGAAAAATTGAGACAAATTCCATTATCATATTCCCATTCCATCATCTAAATGGATATAAATGCAGATCCATTATCACACACCAAAGAGATTGGAGTTCCAAATCTAGTGCAAATGTTCTCCTCCAAAAAACTAATCACTTCTTCCATCTTGAATTATTTATTTGTTACAAATTCAATCCACCTTTTGTAATAATCTGTGGTAGTTGAGATATACATGTGACCTTATGATTAATTAGGGTTGATTACCCCTACAAAGTCAAACCCCCATTGTGAAAATGGGTTATCAACCATGACTAGTTTTAAAGGCATTAATTCCTTAGGCTCTTTGGTGTTAAAGATCTAGTAAGAGTGACATTACCTCACATGTTTGTGAGAATATTTGAAAACTATTGGCTAATAGTAGCCATCTCTAAGGATCTTGTGGGATGTAGTCTTTCCAGATAGATGACCATTACCACACTTCTCATGAAATGTGTTCATGATCTAGGTAGCTTCTTATTTTGAGACACATCTCATGTAAACCCCTTCAAAGTTATTTATTTATAATACCCCATCCTTGTTCAGATAATCGGTGGTCTTGAGCCCTCTTTTTCTCCCTAGTCAATCTTATAAGACAAGTACCATTAAATTAGTATATGAATGATGGAATCATACCACTCATGAGCTTGAATGTTTTGTTGATCCACCTGCATAATACTTAGATTAGGTATGGTATTATAAATCATTTAAATCAATCCTTCGCACCTTAATAGTTTTTATAGTTTCACTTATATGTCATATTCTTAAAAAACTAACATCTATTTACCTCTACATTCTCTAACTTCATTCTAGCTCATCATGACCTTTATAACAAGGTCAAGTAGAATAACATACACCTTATTTCTAAGGACATAATTCATTAATTTATTCACTACTTTAACTTATGAATATACGTATTTATCAATCAATGAGTAGTTCAATTTAGAATTCTTAAAGTTAGTACTCATGAAAGATATTGGGTGATCACACCCATCAACATTTTGAGTTAAAACTGCAACCATAGTATGGTCAGATGTAAAAGAATAGAGATAGAAGTCCTTTGAAAAATAAGGACTTATTAGGACTAAAGCTTGGGAAATTACTTCTTTGATATCATTGAATGCCTTCCAGGATTCCTCATTCTAAGTGACCTTGGCATCCTGCTTTAACATGTCATTCAATGGCTTGATAATCTTTGTAAAGTCAAAAATGAACTTCCTTAAAAAGTTTATCTTACCAAAAAATTATTTTAGCTCTTTCATACTATTTAGAGGCTCTTTATTAGATATAGATTCCACTCTTTCAAGATCGATGGAGATCCCATCTTTAGTTATGACATGACCCAATAATTTGCCTTAAGTAACACAAAAGATGCTTTTATTTGGGTTTAAGAAGATTTCATACCTTTAACATATCTCAAATACTTGTTGTAAATGAATAAAGTGATCTTCCTTATTTTTATAAAAAATGGCTAGATCATCCATATATATAATGATACACTTACCAATCAGACCTTGGAAGGCATGGTCCATGGCCATTTGAAAAGTAACTCCTACATTTATTAATCCAAAATAAATTATTTTATAGGTGAAGGTTCCCCATTTTATTGTAAAAGGTTGTCTTCATCCTATCTTACTTGTCAACCAACATTTGGTTATATCCTCAAAATCCATTAAGAAAAGACATCACAGTTGATCCTAAAACAACTTGTATCACTTAGTCAAGAGAGGGAAGAGGATATTTATCCTTTTTATATGATTTATTCAAATTTACAAAGTCAATGAATAGCCTAATATCACAATTATTATTCCTAATCAGCAACAAATTAGCCACCCAGGTGAAATTCCTAATGGGAAACACAATTCTAGTATCTATTAATCTCTTGAACTCTATAAAGAGCATTGGTTCTAAGATAGGGCTCACAAGACTTTGCTTTTTCCTAAAGGATTTAAAAATTTCTTTAACGGTTATAGTGTGGTTGATGACTCTTGGATCAAATATCTTCAAGTCATCATAATACCAAGCTATGACATCCTTGTACTTAGTTAGAAACTCTTTGGCCTTCTTGTTCTCAATGTTGGTGCAGGCTTTCCCAATGTTTACCAACTATGGTTGATCTTGGGGTCCAAGGTAAACAAAATTGTAATCCTTCCCACTTACATTAGGAAATTTTGAAACTTTAACCAACTTCTCTTGATCAAATAGCCTCTATAAGGTAATCATGCCTTTGGAAATCTTATTATCATTTAACTGAATGACTTTACCATCAAATTTGTCTTCCCTAAGTACATTATCATTAGTCTCATCAATGATGTGAGCCTTAAATGCTCCAAAATTAGTCATGAAATCTAAAATATATTGATCATCAATGAAGACTTTAAAATGATTTAAATTATCAAGGACTAAAGGACAAGGTATCAACTCAATACTGAAGTTGGGGGAGTCTTAGTTAGGCATGAGGTTGAATGCAGTAAATGCCAGCTTATCCACATCTTGGTTATATTCTCTTCTAATGTAGACAATTCTAAAATCATCAAAACACTCAATTAGATCCTAGACCCTAAACGTATACCTCTTCAGGTACGAGATCTTGCATTGATATTTGATTCTCACTTGGTTGACCACTAGTTCTAAATCACCATAGATTAGTAGTTCTTTGACTTTATTTTTTATAGAAAATTGTAAACCTAGGATAGGGGTCTCATATTCAACAAGGTTATTGGTGTAAGGAAAATAGAGCCTATATAATCAATGATATTTCTTACTAATAGGATCAGTAAGGACAATACAAACCCTAGATTTAGATTACACCTAACACCATCAAAATGTGGCTTTCATAGCCCAAGAATAACTTGAATACTCTTAGGATCACATACCATTGTAGTCTTTAGGGTGAAAACCCCTAATTCTAAGTCAATTATGTTGACCCTTTAATTTATAACATTGTACTTAGTGATCATGTGCTTCACTCTTAGCTCTCCTTCAACCCTGATCTAGTTTAGAAATCCTTTCCAAGGTAGCCATAAATGTGGACAATCCATGAACATCTAGCCATTCAAAGATTTGGTCTATTATATTCTTAGCAAGATCCCATAAACATAAGGAATGTCAACAACAAGGATATCAATAAACTTCTATACTCTAGGCTCAGAAGCTAATTACATATGAACATTTAATAATTCCCCAATCACCTTGACTCTAGATTTGTCTAATTGAATAACAATTTTATTAAACTTAATAGATGTCAAGTCAAGTTGTTTTTAAATACATGCTAGCATGATATTGGTGGATTCTCAAGAATATAATAAACACACATGCAAATTCTTACCAAACATCCTAACTATGAGCAGGAAAGGAGGAGACTCTACCTTAGATATTTACACAGTCACATTGTCATTATTAGCTTTATGTGGCTTGTTGGATTTCTTTGATAATGATTCTAGTAAGAGGTCCATTTGTTTTAAGATCTAAATTAATTCATGTAATTCATGTTAGATTTTATCTTCTTTATGTCTTCAACAATGTTATAACTAGTCTTATTTTAAGAACTAGGAACATCAACATTATGCTAAGAGGTACTCCCTTTGGGTGGTTCAAGATCATTTCTTGAAGAAGTGTTTGGAGTATTTACAAAGTTATTTAGAGGAATTTAGGTAGTCAAGGGTTGTTTCTAATCTCTATTACTTAGATGATAAGTATTATTCAAGAATTATTGGAAGGCCTAGAATTCCTTAGGGACATCATTAGGTTCATTGTCCTCTTGAAAGGGGAAATCAAATGTCTCCACCATGAAAGTTTGATCAAAAGTATTGGACCCTAAAGTAATTACACCACTATATTTATTAGGGACCACTCTAAATGTATCCAAATCTTCTTGGAAAGCTTCAAAATACTTAAAAAATTCAATACAATCAATTTTTACATACTTGGCTATACAATGTACTCTAAAATAATCAGGCAAAGTAATATTAGTAAGATTAATGTCCATACTCCTCTTTTTAGAACATGGTTCATTATTCTTATTATTGTGAAAACTATAATTCTAAAACCTATTGTCTGGCCTATTAAACCTTTGAAATGAGATGTTCCTACCATATCTCTCTCTAGTATTGCCAACTTACTTTTGTAACTGAAGGAAACTAGTGCTTAACTTTTGGACCATTTTCAAGATAGACTCATTCTCATTCTTGGGAGTTTTAGAATTATGTAAATAGTTATTGTTAGTAATAGAATATTATACCAAATCCATTTGATCATTTACATTAAATCCATTATTAGTAGAGTGACTCCAAAATCCTAGGTTCTAATTAGGAGCAACATGACTCAAAGGTAATTGATTTAGATTTGGGAGTTGATTCAAGGCTAGGATATTCTAATTATTATTTATGAAGATGTTTAGAATGGACATATGTGGGTTGATATTTCAGACATAGTAGGCTATTTGTCCCTAGGGCTACATTTGATCATTAATGATCATTGCTTTAGAATAATCCTTAGCTAATGAAGTTACAGTTGGAAGAGACCTTTTAAAAAATCCAAAAATCATAAGATATATTACATCCTTATAGATTTCTAGAGGTAAAACCTCATCAGGTTTATAAGGTTCTATGGTCTTGCTATACATTTTCTAGAATTTGACATTAAATGACCTCATGGGCTCACTTGCATCCCTCCTAATGGTGGTGAACTAGCGGTATATGACACATGGACTAAAAATTTTACCAAATTAATCTATGAAAACATTATTGAAACCATCCCAACTAGTAATATAATTGTCAAAAAAATTGAGAAACCATTTGTATGTAGTATCTTTAAAAGTAAATGGGAACAATCTACACGCTACATATTCATTTAAGACATTTATTAACCTTAAAGTAAATTTAAAAGATTTAATATACTCTTCAAAAATTATAATATCAATTAGACTAAATGTTGGCAAGTATTTTTAGGGTTATGTGGGAGATCATGGACCACACCTGGCATATCGATTGAAGAATCTCCCAACCAAGCCATAACTAGATGAAGGTCGAAGGCAAAGTTATCTTTTAGAGGTGACGTTGGCAAAGATTTTGAATGTCTATGCCTACCTTTATCTTGCCTAGTTATTTTGTGGACTTCAAGTTCAAGAAACAATTCTCTTGTCTCTGATTATGATCTTGGTCAATTCCATCTTGAAGATTGAAGATCCTATTTGAAATATGATGTATTTATAAATAACAAGGATTAAACCTACACATTAAGCTCATTTTGTAAATATTTGTATAAAGAACAATAAAGGATGCCAATATTTGACTGAGTTATCTCAAAGATGTGTCCAATTATGGAAATATGGTCTATCTTTATCAGTCCAAGATCAAATAAACTCATATCTATGATCGATATACCAAAATTTAATCAAAACAAGTTATTCTAACCTCAAATACTATGGATTTTCAAATCTTAAGCCAACTTTACCAAAAGTAAGCATTAACCTTCAAATAAAAATGATCTTTGTCCAAAAAAAGCATTAAAATATGGCAAAAACCATAAATATCAATGATCTTTATGCTTTTGAGAAAATAATTATGAAAAACTACAAAGATAACATTAATCTTAGATCAAAACACACTAAGATTAACAAAGATTCAACCAATTCACAAAGAGAAAGACCCTCCTTTTAGTGCCAATAAGACTTATTGATGCCTTTGAATATATCACAAGTGTCCTTAGTGTTCAAAACACGCTTCTCATTTAATAATTCTAGGAATTTAGAGCATGAATATAAAATTTTAGCAACATACGTTTCCTGTGGTGAAATAGTGTTAGAGCAATGTTTAACTATTGCAAAAAAATTATATTAATTGATGGTTAGGAGCCATCAGAGACCAAATATTTTCAAAGTGTAAGTATCTATGCTAATACTAGTGAATTATAATAAAAAATTACACTATAGACTAATCTAAATATATATTTACAATGAAGTTTAAACTAAAGTGAAATGGTTAAAAGGGGGGCAAAAGAGAGGGGTAAGGCAAAAAGAGAATAAGTGATTACTGATCTTAGCCTCAAACATTATGACAAATTTCCAATTTTAATTGAGTATACATTTAACTAGTATATTATGCAAAAGATCATAAGCTCAAATCTCACTACACGCTAGGCAAACCTCAAAGGATGATATAAAGAATTATAAGTAAGAACTAAATTTACTTTAAAGGTTTTCTACCACACCCAAATAAAATTAGCACATATAAATACAAAACAAATGAAATGAAGAAAATTCAAGATCCTTCAACTAATCTAACATAAGCACAAATTAACAACCCTGTAATAAAAGATGTAACTTACAATTCATAGAAACTATTCAAATTTAAAACTTGACACTAGCAATTGAAAGAAAAACATGTAACAATTGACACAAAAAAACTTGGAGAATCATTTCCAAATTCCTTAATTGTATTAATTAGTCAAACTATAATAATTTTTCTCAAACTTCTATGCCTATACAAGATGGTAGTACTATATTTTATAGGAGAACATGGTAGTATACCAATATTTTATAAGATACAAATGTACAATAAGTAAGAATAGTTATCCTTTTTTAAAATGTTTTAGAATACACTTGATTTTCCAAACTAAATTGACCTTGAGGAAATACACTAAAAAACTAGCATATGCCTTTACAAAATAATATTCCTCATTCAAATATTACAATTTTTTTATAAAGAGGAATATTAATTAGTTAGTGGGCCCATTGATGAAGATTTCCCTTATTGCTCTTGTAGAAGATCCATAGCTATTTGATGTTGTTCTTTGACAAGATCCAAATCTATAGATGGCTTTAGGAGATAGACATTTTCTTGATCAGCTAAGTCATCAAAGTCTCTATCATCTCTTGCCATAGCTTCTTTGATGCTCCTAGCTTCTATAATCTTTTCTTCAGTAGTGAAGATCATACACATAATTATGTTGTTGTCATTGCCAAATTAACCCTCACTTTTGATTTTCACCTCCATCACCAAAGTGACTCTATGCTTATATTATTATCATCAATAATGCCCAACACTATAGAATTCATGGGATTATCTAACATAGTGCTAATAATTTTCTTAATCTTGGTAATTAACTCTTCAACATCTCTCAGGATTCTATCCAAGCCTACTAGTTAAGCACTTAAACTCTAGATTTTATCCACCACTATCCTTAATATAGAATTTAAGTGGGCTAGGCTAATGGTTTCAAATTTAAGAATTTTATTATTAATTAGTATATTTATGAGATCCCTTATTTTAGCCTCTACATCTATCACTATATCATCAATCCTTTGGCTACCTCACTTTTCTAGCTAAATGCATAATGTCTTAGCTTCATTAATTTTAAGGTGTCAAACATGTCAAAAAAGGATGATTTAAACATCTTCATTATGGCCTTAGGAACTACTAAGATAGCTTGGGTTTCCAAATTCTCCTTTTCCTTTTCCCAGTTATGTATCCTTTATTTCATCCCCTTGATGCTAGCTTTGACTTGAGCTGAATGATCCTCAGCTAATCTTTTAACATCTTTTTTAAGGATGGGTAGATCACCAGGATACTATTCCCAAACTAGAGTTAAGCCTATAAATGGCTCAAACTTTTGGAATGTGAACTCTTCAATCCAAAAGTTTAGTAGGCTCCATATAGGCACTACTTGATGTTCTTAGAGCATCTACCTAATTGTTACTTGACCCTGTAGTGGTCACTATTCTTATCTCTTCCTCCTCCTTCATTAAATCTCTTATTCATGGCTTGATGTCATCATAAACATCAATGTTGATTGTCTTATTTAGGGCCCAAGAGTGGGATAAAGAGGGAATCTTCTATACTTTTCCAAATATGAACTAATTAGGGATGGTTGGTCAATGAATAGGGTATTCCTCATTGAATAAGTTGACTTCACTCATGGGATGAGTGAAATTAAACTTTGGCTTCTTTGATCCAACTAGGATCAAGGCTAACTCTATCTTTATTTTCTATGGGGGTGCTACTAGAACTAAATCCAAAGCAAGCTCTTTTCCTTTGTCTTGCTCAACCTATTCTACTTGGGCTTTGGGTTGTTCCTTTTGTTGTTGTTCTTCTTCTAACCCATAAGCTTTAGCTAGCACTCTAAGTTCATCTTATACTATTTCATTGGGCTCCAAATCATGTCTAAGTATTCCACTAGAGATGTTGGTATTTGAGGTAGGGTTGAGGATAAAGGTCCCTCACCAAGCCCATCTTCCAGTTTCTCCTTACTAGGACTTTGTGTAATCTATGATTGGGGCTATGACACTTCCATCTATGGATTTTTCTAAGGTGCCCTAAAAGGTTCAACCAATAAATGGTACTAAAGAGGTCTAATTTTCCATATGTCCCCTAGTGGATTTTAATTAATATTAATCTATGTTCAAGCCTAACATTGTAATTCTTGAACCTAGCCAATACTTCCTCAAAATTACTAGCCCTAATGTATAAAGGGTCATAAGGACTAGGTTGATACACATAAACTAGATTGGGTAGTTATTTTCTCTTCAAATGCTTGCCCACCTTGTCATAAGGATCCCAATGCTTCAAATCATCTAGCTAAATCCAAAAGAATCTCTATGCCTAGTAATTGTGTCCACATGTTTCCAATCTTGTAGAATAGTTTTGATAATTATTAAAGGAAAGAGATGGAGGAGGATTTTCCTTTTATACTTACACACTCCATCGACACCATGAATAATTTGACATGAAATTTTTTGGTATAATTATTTATTGGTAACAAAGATAGGTAACTTGTAAGGTTGAGTCAAAATCCATTCAATTTTGATCATAGTAAAATCTAGAGAAAACCATATGTCTCCCATTAGTTCCACATACTTCTTGATTAGAGGCTTACCCTAGGCATTGGGATCCCTATTATGGCTTCTAATACATCAAAATAGACATAATCATAAATGAACTACATGTGGTGTCTATATTTGAAGATATGTAGCTATTAATAATGGTGGGAGATTGTGAATTTTCCCTTAGGTGACCAATTTTTAATGTGATCCCATTGGAAGTAGCATGGCATCCAAAAAATAAGACGTCATAAAGAATTGGTTATTAGTCTTCTTCTTGATGTTTAAAAATTGTCTCCCTAGGTGGATGATGATCATATCTCCAATTAGGGGAGTGAGCCCTTTTCCTACCATGAAGTAGACATAGGATACCCAACTCTTATTGACAAATGTGGTTGAAGGGGCCCTAGATATTTTATTCAATAGGGTCAGAATTACCCTAATTCTCTCTTTAAATTGGGAAACTAGGATGTTATCAATAGGGTCTTGGATGACATTGTTCCCTTAGAGAAACCATGGCCTAAGGATGGTGTCAAGATAATTCTTACTAGTCCATTCTTTAATAGTGGGTAGGTCCACATGATGTTTGGGAATATTTTAATACCTCTCAAAGGCTAGTGGTGAAATACATGCCACCCTCTTAGAGTTCCCCTCATGAATTATATATACATTTTCAATTCTACAATCCATAAAATAGGAGCAAGGATGTCAATGCATTGGAATACCTCTGGTTTAATGGCATCATGATAGAGACTAGCGATTTGAACTACAACCAGGTCATAGTACCTGTTACTAACTATGGTAATCCTTTGTTCTTCCTTGGTGATGGCTTATATCTCCTCATTGGTTTAGAAGATCTTGGACCAATTCTTTTTTCTAGTGTTCATGAGTACAATGTCTAGGTTAGTGTCTTTAAAAACCCTTCCCTCACTATTTGTAGATAGATATAATTTTACTTCATCCCTCAATTGTTGCCTCCAAGCTACCATGGCTTTCACACTTGAAAATTCCTCAAAATTAGATTTAAAATTGTCTCTAAGTTAGTTATTTCATGCTCAAATCACAATTAAACTTCTTCTAGATTTGTTGTGATCAATCTAAGTTTAGTTAAGGCATTTTATGCAAGTTTTAAGGCTTTAAAGCTTTATTGATGGTAGCTTATTTGGACTTAGGATTAAACATGCCTTCGATTTGATTTTGACCTTCACCTTTATATCCTTGAATTTAAAGCACAAAAGATCTTCTATTTTGTTGTTTTGTGCTTGCATGGTGCTTATTTGGCATCTATCTAGCACCTTTCATGGAATTTTTCATAAATGCCTCCAAACACTAGCCATTGTTATTTTGAAATTTTCCCTTTAGATTCACACCATTAGATCAAGATCAAGGATCAACAGGATATATTGATCATTATCTAGGTTGTCACTTATCATTGGTTCTTTTTGGTACTAAGCCTCATGGTTATGCCACTTGGCACCTCCATAGGATTTTTGAGCTTTGGTAAATTTTTCAATCACATATTGAATGCATGTCCACCATGTATCAAGCCCACAAGCCTTTGGAGCTTCATTGAAAATTCATTAATGATTTCACACCATTATATCATTCTTCATGATGAAGTATGAGCCATCAGATCTTATAAGATACACAATCTTTAATCAGCGCAATTATTTAGGTGATGACTTAGGTTTAAATACCTTATGATAAGGTTCATTTTGTGTTTATTAAACACAAAAAAAACATTAGGCTAAAGTGTTTATGCCTATGTTTTTTGGGATTTTTATAAAAAGGAGACCATGGCTAAATATTTTAAGATAAAGTTTACACTGTATCTAATAAACACAATGCATACTTTGGGCTAAAATACTTATGTTAAGCTCTTATAACATGCCCAAAGGGGGAAAAGTGATATGAGGACCAAATGCTAGATTTTAACCTAGGGCTTTATTGTAGTAATAATCATGATAAAATCTTTGCTTAAAAGCATTTGGCCTAAATTTTATGTCACAATGACCCTTTGAAAATAAGACTTTAGTATAAGTCTCTAGCCTAAGGTTCATGGCATTTAAACAAATGCAATGGGGACCTTAGGATATAGACTTAGACTTAATTTTTTTTTTTTTGTATATTTAGACTATGAGATCATTTCATTATTTATAGTTCAAAGATATCAAGTTCTTGAAAATCCTCTAAGGGATCCCATTAGTCTATAATGTAATTCATGAGTTTTTAATAGAATTTTATATTATATCCTAGTCTTGAGAAAAATAGTCCATTAGCTTAAATTTTATGGCCTTCTAGATGTCAAATATGTCATCACAAACATCAAATGATTATCGCACAAAAGTCAAATTTAAGCTCATGAAGTTCTTAGTTATGATGGGCTTAAATTTGATGATTGTGTGGATGTCAAATACGTCCTCACAGATGTCAAATGATGGTCATGTGAATGTCAAATTTAATCTCTTCATATTTTTTTATCCCAATGCAAAAATTCCACATGGTAATTTCAAGGGGCTTCTCGAGATCTCAGACTTAATTTGATCTATCTAATTAAAAACCCAATGAAGTGAGAGTCATTTGATTATTATCTAAGTAGTTGTACACCATTGGCTCCCTTTAATACATAACACCCTTTGCTTTCAAACTTTGAATATAGGAGTACCATGTGGTCACTCCATGAATTTGACTTTTCAATGTTTTCTTCACTCCATCTGATTTTTGGTTTGAAATGAAGTGTGAGCCATTTATTATGATCTAAATGCTTGAACATGATCAGTCGAAAGGACTAAGTACTCAGTTCTATCAAGTTTTCTTTGCAATATCTGATTAAAATCCATGATAAAGCATGAGCCATTAGATATTTCAAGGTGTAAGGTATTTAAGTTAGGGCTCTAGGTGAAAATAAAAACTTAGGATAAAGCATTAGGTCCAAGGTCTCATTTGTGTTAAAAACATAAATGATGCCTTAAAATTAAAACTTTAGAATAAATAGATAATAATAAAGGGGACCATGCTAGGAAAATAAAGGACCTTATTAGCATAAATGACCCCTTAGTTAGAAATAAAAAGAACAAAAGGGGAAAATAAAGGGGATTAAGCATAATTCTTATGCTAAGGTTTGGTTGTGTTAAAAAAACATGACCAAGCCTTAACATAAAAATTAGGCTTAAGTCCAAAATAAAATTTAAATATTCTTGCCAAATGATCTTGCCAAAAGCAAATTTGAACCAAGGGTTTTAATCCAATTTTTTTGGAAGAGAAATTTCAAACATGAATTCAAATTATAATTTTCACAAGCCAAAGGCTAGTGAAAACTTTGAATAGAGTCAATATATAAGTTCTAAACATGATCCCTATAAAAATGGCTCCATGAAACCTGTCTCTTTAAGACATGAAGACTAATTATTAGTAACATTAGGTAGGCTCAAATAAAAAACCATAAATCAATAAGCCTACTTATATCAAAGTGAATGATCTTCAAATTCTAATAATGTTCAAAACTCATTGAGCTTTCAGGTTAATGTTCAAAGTATCTCAAGGGTCCCAATTTTTAAAAATAGGGGTATGTTGACCTCAACAATAGTCTCACATTTGCCTTTAATATATACTATCAGTCTATCTATTTTATGTGCTTCACCTTATGGTGGCTTCTTGAGTTATTTGACATTTTGACTCATCTCACTCTGTTGATCTACCTTGGTATGAACAAGTGCTAATCATTGGATCTACTTTATTTTAAAAATAAATGGCTATTTACCAGGTCTTAAAATTGATGTCTACATGATTGCCATTTAATGTTTGCATAGACATATTTAACATCTTTTATACCATCAAATTTAAGCTCCAAAGGATTAAAGTCAAAGTCTATGTGAATGTATTGCATTATTTGACCAACTTTGAAGATTTATATCTTGAAGCACAAAAATCATGGAGGGACCAAATTTACTGGAGATGTTATTGATATTAAAAGTATTTTTTCCACTTGATCCACTAGTTTTGAGAGATTTCTAAATGCATTTAAAAAATATTTAAGTGAGCTCACCTGTGCAATTTTGCATGATGCCCTACCAATAGTCTAGTTCATTTAGATAAGTCTTGGAATACACTATCAAACTACTTGGGAGCCCAAATTTGCACATGTATATATTTTATTGCACTTCATCACATCACATGACCTAAAACTTAGTACATATCAACTTGGTACAAAGATGAATAGACCCATGTGATCATTTTCTCTTAAGGCTACCACACATGTGAGATATAGCATTATCAAACTGCCCACTCAACTCTATTTGAGTTCCTTTGTAAATTGGCTGAGTAAACTTATAAAAAAAAATTTGAGAGGTCAAATTTGAACCTTAATAACTTTTGATGTACTTGGATGCATGCCCTAAAATTTAGTGCATAGAAACTTGGGAATAATATGATCACAACTACATGACTAATTTTTCCTAACTTGTCCATACATGGTAATGATAATATCGATAAAATACCTACTCAAAATTTATGCCGCTAGACCCAAAATGTCTAGATGAACACAATAAAGAACCAAATGAATACCATTCATTTCCATACTCATTTGAAGTACTCTTGAAACCCCATAGGGTCTCTACAACTCTAGACCTATCCTTTGGAAATTGACAATTTACACTTTATGTTAACTTAAAGTGTTTCAAAATATTTTCAAGTTGCATTATACTTTTGGTCCACTCATTCCATCTATAAATTTGCTCAAGCTCTTTGATCATTTGACTGATCAAGAACTCTACTTCTTTCTCTACATCAAGACCTCTTAGAGACTACAAAACTACATCTAAGAAGCTTTGTATGTGGGAAAAAATTGGCCAATATTAATATCATAAAACCATTTAAGAGCATATTATTTGAGACTTCTTAGAAAAATATTTGTCAACAATTTTTCATTATCTTCATAGTCTTGATAAGCTACATGAAATGCATGCAAATGTTACTCATGATCACATTTGCCTTCATATAAGGGAAGATTAGGAGCCAAAAATCTAGCTAAAAGTGGATAAGATACATTTTTTGATGCCAAAGTGTTATGTAATAAGTAACATGAGGCCATGAAGGGGTCAGTATGATAAATGGTTTTCTCAATTTTATATAACTTACCTTATAAGGTAGGAGTTGTATGATCAAGAGTAGTATTTGTAGAGGTGATTAGAGGAGTATAAGTAGCATGAGTAAACATAGGCATGGATATGTCTTAGAAACCAAGTGATGTTACCAAAGCAAGGGATGATGCTATGTAAGTAATTTAAGGTGTATAAATAGGAATAGAAGCAATAGTATAAGTAGAGGATTCGACAACTTGAAAAGGCAATCTTCTTTTGGAGAAATGGCTAATTTATATTGATGCTCAAATTTTGATGCTATAATTATACTAATGCTCTTATTTACCTATTGGGGGTACTATTGAATACTTTCAAGGAATTCATATAATTATTTCCCTTGATTTTGATCTATGACATTAATATTTTGTGGATCAATATGAGTTTCATGTTCATTATGGACATCATAGTTATCTTCATTATTTTTAGTTTTAGAATCACTTTAAATTTAAATTTCATTAAACCAATGTATTTTAATAGTATAATTATTATTTTTAGAAAAAAATATTACCTTCCATTGCAAAGTAAACCAAATGATGTTACATATATGAAAAAGGAATGCCACTTTAACTAGCACTATGCATTAGATGCATACAATAGAGTATGAGTCAATAAAAAATAATGACTATGACTATAATATAAGTAAAAATCAAGGTATAAATGGTGATATAGGAAAGGGTTTGAATTATTGTGTTGGATACCAAATATAATTCCTCATTCATAGATAAGTGTTAGCCTAATATTTTATAGCAATAACTAAAGAGGTTAAATTATTCCTATAGCCCACTATCACATCTCTGAGGGTATGGTGAGAGTAACTTCCCTAGGAGATATACTCCTATCATGTGCACCACAAATAAAATGGATAAAATAGGCTTCCTATGTTCAAAAAAGGGACCCTAGGCATTTATAATATTCTATGAGGTACATGGAAACCATAATTTATGTTTTGTATTGTTCAATGATTTGAGTGTTGGGGCAATACCCATTAAACCACAATATCCAAAGAATAGATCATTGATTAGCCCATAAAAAATCGCTAATTAGTTTTAAAAACATTGAAATATAGTTTCTAAAAATAAGAAACAAGCAAATATAAAATAAATGTAAATATGTTTTGTGTATAAAGACCATTCAATTTTAACCTGAGGTCAAAATAAAATTATTGAGTGTCAAATTTTTATTCTAGGTGATAAGATAATTTTACTATCATATTAAATCTAGTGTCGAAGTAGATTGACTCATGGCATTGGATTTATATCTAGGATTGAAATTTATTTTAGTGTCATGGATTTACATAAATTTGTATGAAATCCTAGGAAAAAAAATCAAGTAAACATCAAGTAATAATTTTAAATAAAAATTATGAGCTCACCAATATGTTTATATCTATATATTTTGATTTAAAAATTAAATGTAATAAATAAAAAATATTTAAGTCTGATTTACATTACAATAATATACATATAGTAAATATATAATAAATTAATTTAAATAATTTTAAATGAGCTATACATAGTAAATTGACAAATAGATATGAAAATCTATCTCAAAGTAAACTTGTGCTGATTTTATAGATCAACTATTACTTAAAATTGACTGTACAAATCCTTGAAATGTGTTGCAACTAAAAAAATAATTTCAAACTATTATGAGACAAGGTGTTAGTAGGAGGACAACTATGGATTAAAACATTATCTATTGACTAAGGCCACATCTTGGTTGACTGAGTGGTTGATTTTTTTAACAAGCACCTAAGACTATCTAAGTGGGTTTAGCATGTTTGCATGTACTAATTAAATGTGAATAATACCTAAAACATATATACCCTATATCCTACATAATAAATCTAATGGATATAAAATACAAAGGGGTAAATTGGCTAAAGGGAATAATTGAGTTATCCTAAAAAAAATCATGTAATCTGAGTGCTACTGACATAACCCAAAATAGAATTAGGTTGATTTAGTTTTCCATACTAGGGTGATTTTGTGAATATTTATCTTTGGTACACACACACACACACACACACACACACACACACACACACACACACACACACACACACACACACACACATGTATTTGTGTGTGTGTGTGTGTGTGTGTGTGTGTGTGTGTGTGTGTGTGTGTGTGTGTGTGTGTGTGTGTATTATGCATATATGTATATTATGCATATACTAGGGTGATTTTGTGAATATTTATCTTTGGTGTACACACACACACACACACATACATTATATATATATATATATATAATTATATATAATACATATATGCATATATATACATATATATATATATATATGTATGTATATATATACATACATAGATATATATATATGTGTGTGTGTGTGTGTGTGTGTGTGTGTGTGTGTGTGTATATACATACATACATACATACATATGTATATACATACATACATACATACATACATATATATATATATATATATATATATATATATATATATATATATATGTATGTATACACACACACACACACACACACACACACACACACACACACATATATATGTATATTATGCATATACTAGGGTGATTTTGTGAATATTTATCTTTGGTGTGTGTGTGTGTGTGTATACATATACATATATATACATATACATATATATACATATATATATATATATATACATACATACATATACATATATATACATATCTATATGACTTGAATGTTTGAAAAAGAGTACCCTTGACATCAATAAAATTAATTTAGACTTAGGATATGACTGTTATAATAAAGTAGAATTAGAATTGGAAGGAATACTTTTCTTTTTCTCAATGTGAATATATATATATATATATATATATATATATATATATATATATATATATATATATATATATATATATATATATATATGTTTGAAAAAGAGTACCATTGACATCAATAAAATTAATTTATACTTGGGATATGACTGTTATAATAAAGTAGAATTAGAATTGGAAGGAATACTTCTCTTTTTCTGAATGTGATAGAAATACAAGTTATTTATGTATGATGCATTTAGAATCTTTGATGTGATTTTATATATAATTTTTTTAATATTTCTATTAATAGACCTTACTAAAATATGGGAGGGGTAATATTAAATGTATAAAATTTTGAAAGTTATAATTAGAGCATAGGGGACAAGTTCACACTTATGGGCAAGGCTACACTACAACCCTATCTTCCTAGTGTGGAATTGTCCCAGAAGGATAAAGACTACTAGAATATGGATGATAGGATTTTGTAAGTAGAATTAGGATGCCTAAATTATTTGTACAGTGTTGTCAAGGCATTAAGTAGAATAATTAACCATATCGTATATATGGCAAGTTAAGATAATGGATAATATACCAAAGAAGGTAAGGATGTCAAGATTAAACATTTTTAAGTTCTTAATGATTAAATTTGAGTGTATAATATTGATTAAATGAAAAAGAGGGGAATGAATACTAAATATTACTTTTTTATTGGTCATTATAGCTCACATATTAAGGATAGATTATTGAAATTTTTGTTGACTATTTTTCATGTTTCTTTTTTCTCTATTTTTGAGTAGATATTTTTATGTTTTTCTCTTTTGTGTTATCATGATCATATCTTAAGATGATTGTCCTAGGTTTTGGGTACCTATCAAAACCCTATTTTTACCATAATAATTTTTTTTTTGATTCTATGCAGTTATTAATTGAGGATATCTAGGTTTTCATTCAACCATTTATGGTTATATACCTTAAATTTTTTTTACAAACATCTAGTTTAGAAAAGCGAGAGATTAAAGTGTGAAAACATTAACCCCAAGGTAAATATTTATAATAATGTACTTGTAGACAATAAAAAACCACACACAATAGTTCTAGATGTTAAAACACCCCTAGATCAAACCATTACCCAACTTATGACCGTGACCCTAAGTTAGTGTAGCTAAATAGTTAAAGCAACTCACTAACATACCCTTTTTACCCAACTTGACTTTTGACACTTGATCACCAACAGTCATGATGATCACCAATAGTCAAGTCCCCACCACCTAACCACTCAAACTTAGTTTATATACACCCAAACACATCACAATTTAATTCATGAAGTGAAATAACACATTAAGAATTAAATTTATGTAACGAGTTTCACCCCTTCTATAATCTGCACCTCCATCTCTTTTGATTATAAAAAGAGGGGAGTAGGAGATGAAAAGGGATCCATAAATAGATCCAAGAATTCATCTATTTAGCAATCAATTTATGGACCAATATTCATCAAGATCTATCAAACTTCTTTATAGGTTCTCCCTTTAGCAAGTCATCAACCATGATAGAGACCTGAACCTCTACCAAAATTACTCTAGGATTGCTACTAGCCATCGAGAAAATATTTAAGTATAGTCTTGGTTTTCAAGCTATAATTACTTGGTTTCTGACCCTGACCCTTCTGCATCATATCTTCTGACCCTCTAATCCAAACTAGACATCTAAACCACTTATTGACCCCTTCTTCAACTTGAACCAAACTCTTTTTTGAACATACCCAGAATCTATAGAAACCATTGATGATCACCCTAACCATTGATAGTCACCTTCAGTTTCTAATGATCACCCAACTATTGATAGCCACCTTAACCATTGGCAATCATCTCAACTGTTGATGGTCACTATGGTAGGAAATAATAACTTATTTCCACCCATTTACCCTCAACCAAATTCCACTTTTTGTATCCCTTCTTATTCACAGAGACCCCACCTATTTTATGAACCCAACGTAACCTACTTAGCATTAGTATTGACCCATTATTTTATATAATTAGTCTATTTTATTTATGGATCATTTATTTATTCTTGCATTATCTTTCAGTCCTTTCTATCATTTGATGCAAGTACTTCATTTATATTTATTTCAACTTAACTATTTTAAGATTTTGGATTGACATCCTCCTAGTAAGCTCATGCTAGTCAATCCACCTTGCTACCCATCTAAAAACCCCTTTGCATTAGTGCTTTCTTATCTATAGGTCATTCTTCCCAAGACAAAGTGGATCTCTTCATAATCATCTAGATCATGTGTGCACAAAAAAATAGGTTATTGTACTACACCGTTATTATTAGTTTGTTACTTATTTTTTAAATAAAAAATGAACTAAAATTGAGAGAAACATTTTGGCACATATGGTGGGACTTAGTAGTATCTGTGTGCCCTTTTTTTATTTTTTCTACGCTCATATAAAGAAATAAAAAATTATTTTGGGTATAAAATTAACCTTGCATACATAGATTACTTGCATGTTTAGCTCATGTAGTCAAAATAAAAGGTAAAGTAATCAATCATAGCTTCACTTCTTTGTCACACACTATACCAAACCACTTAAATCAATCAAAACATCATAATAACTAACATAAGGCCTAACTAGGGTTTCATATCCTAGCAGATTACCTTCACCTTTTGGACATCTTACTTGGAGGTCATTATCAAGAAGAGAAACCAAAACTCAGCTCTCTAGTTGAGTCTAAACTTTGTAAATTGATATATATTGCATAGGTACCCAATTCCCATTTCATTGTAGTGTGTGAAGTGAGGGGGTAATCCCCAATACCAAGCCATGTATTGATTTCCAACATAAATCTTCTTGGGAGCCTTGAATACCTAAAACTAACCATAGACTTCCTTTCTACTACCTACTCTACAAACTAAGTTCTTATTTACACTTTCTAAGGAATAAGCCAAAAGTGAGATAAGACATACCCTAAGATTTTAAACACACTATAGTGTATGTTTTTTATTCCCTTTAGTTATTTTATTTTGTTTTCTTTATGTTTGATTTATGATCTTTAATAGACAACAATTAAAAAACCAAACCAACCATGAGCCACTTTCCTCTTCTTCTTCCTCCATGGAGTATACCTTAGATGTTGTGGGTTCTCCCCATCATTCTACTCCCCTTACCATGCCTTAAATAGTTGTCTAAGGTGATGTGGATTTTTCCACCTTCCTTGATAACAACATTATGGCCCTCTAATATTACCTCGACACCTTGTCTCACCATACCCCTACTTCAATTCCTTTTAGTGATCAACCTTATGGGATGCCTCCCCATCTTATGGTTGTCACTACCTCTACCCAACCTATGACCACTCAAACATCTTCCTCCACCAATAATCCACCTACTACCTCTACCCAAACTTAATCAAACACCCAACGAATAACCAAACACCCCCTAAACCAACCAAAAACTCCTCTAACATAGGGTAAAACTTACCATTAGTTACCCAAACCCCATCCTCTATAGGGATACCTTCTACCCATATTGCCACTATTAACCTCATCATTGCCAACTTACCAATTTCCACCCCACTTCAAAGTGTGGTGATTTCTATACCTTCTACCCTTCCACCTATTAGTACTAGAGTCACCACTCACCAAAAACCCATTAACCCATCCATATAAGTTCCCCAATCTACAAATTTAATCATACCTCCCAACAAACCTGCATCAATCCCTCAAGAAATACCCATGACACCCTACCCATGTTATATTCCTAACCTAAAATGATACATAGCTCTATCTTCTACCCAACCTTTTGTGACCATTAACCCTTATGTGGTATCCCAACCTTTAATGACCACATACCAACATGTGGAATCCTCTAAACCTTCTACTAGTTATCCATTTATGACATCCACCCAACCTCAACAAAACTTACCATAGAATCATTTAACTATTCAACCTCAAACATATTTGGTCAAAATGTTGATGGACAAAATGACCAACCTAGAGTCATATATCTCTAGGGATCATAACCTCTTGTCTAATGAATAAATCAATAATGAACCTATTCACCCATCTATCCCTATGTAACCTTACTCTCCTCAATGGGAATTACCCAAATTTTCTAAATTCCAAAGTAATGAGGACCCCCAATAACACCTAAGAGCATTTAGGTATTCCTACTACTTGATTGCCTATGATGATGCTCTTCTCCTTCACACCTTTCCTATGTCTCTATCTAGACCAACATTAGATTGGTATAGTTCTCTCACTAAACACTCCATATTTTCCTTTTCCCAACTTTCCCAAACAGTTTTAGACCACTTCTCAATCAATAAATCTAAGAAGGTCTCCATCATCGACCTCTATTCCATCAAGTAATTTGATGATGAATCAATTGTCAATTTTGTAACATGATGAAGAGGCCTTATTACCTATCTCTCTTTCTCTTTACCCCAACCTGAGTTGATAGAAATTTTCTCTTGAGATTGTACCAAACACATTTCCCCTACTCTATAGGTTTAAATGTTTAAAACCTTTGATGAGGCTTTCACCATGGCATGAAAACTATAAATTAGAGCCATCGATGAGGGGAAATTGAAAATAAGAAATAAAAACTCTAGCTTTAAATCTAATGATCCTTACCAATCCAAAACCACCAACTAATCTAACTACCCCAACACTAAACCAAAGACAATCACAAACATGATTGTCCTTAAAACTGCTCTACCTCTAGTTATCAACCAACCCAACCAATCTAGCTTCTTTAACTCCACCAATCAACAAACTTGAAATCAAAATTAGGGCACCCAAAAACAATACACTCCACTAAGGGAGTCACATGCTTCAATTTGGAGAAAGTTTCTCAAATCCAACATCATACAACTTCCCCCTGTCAAATGAGAATGATCTATGTGATTTCCACTAAGTCATTAGACATGACCTTGGTAGGTGTTACACCTTTAAAACCATTATCCAAAAATTGATTGATAAAGGAAAAGTTGCATTAGACAATACCATTGTACCCCGAATCAGTCACTTGACATCTTTTGATAACCTTTTCCCATCCATGCCCCTTCTACCACCCATGAGGACAAAAAACTAAAATCATCTCATGCTCATGAGGTCCATATGATTAATTTAATCATCAATGAAGTTATCATCAAGGAAAACACTACCTCACTTACCTCTTTCTCCACTTCACTTATTGAAGTGTTAGAATCACCCTCCATTCCTTTAGACACCCAAACAAAGGAAGCAAATACCTCCTATTCTTCACTTGATGAGGCAAAAAACATACCCTTCTCTTATTTGATAAAAATACCAAAGGAGGCAACCATTTCCAACACACCTTCCTTCCCCATCATCAAATCACCTACTCCCTCTTTGGAAACCATTACACAAAGAGAGATCACTTTGCCTACTCCCTCAATGGAGGAAACATCTTCCAAAATCTTATAACATTTAGTTAAGGACAAAGGTGAAGCAACCACTCCCTCACCTCAACCTATGGGCATAATCTTCAAATTTGATGCCCAAGGAACCAAACTAGTTTACAAACCCTTCTCTAGACTGGTCCAAAGCCTAAAATTTTCGTCTCAACCTGATTTGGATTGAGCCACCTTTTGGCACCATCTTGGGATCCCATATCAAAACAAACATGAAAATTTAACCTCACTTTCATCCAACATTAAATCTATCATCACCTAAATCCCTTCATCAAATACCTCTCCCTCTAAAACCATGAAGCAACCATCCAAACCATATCTATCCAAAATTATCGAATCACCTTACACCTCTTTAATCAACCTATCAAGAACCTAGGGATACTTCTTACTCCTATCATTATGCACCCATATTTTAATTTGGACATAACCCCATCTAGTCCACTAAATAAAATCTTGACCAAACTAACCAAAAAGGTAGAACCACCTAAACTCCCACCTGGAACTAGAATCATACCACCCCCTTCTCTCTTACCTTGTATCTTGGGATCCCATCTTTATTCCATCCTAAGAGCTCATCCTTCTATCAAGAAGGTCAACCCCCATAAAACTACCCAAACTAAACTTCCTCCTTTAATTTTTCCTTTACCTACTCCCTCCAAAATATCAAACTCCCCATCATTTTTAGATAAACTATTTACCTCTACCTACCCACATATCTCCAAACCTTCATCATCCCAATCACCCACCACCAAATATTTCATCTTTAAACTTTCCACCTCAAAACCACCCAACACCAAAAAACCCCAACCAAACCCACCTATCAAAATTATTCTACCACCCATAATTCCTGAGGGAAAGCTTACTTCTACGAAGAATCCCAACTTGAAAACCAAAAGCCCATCACCCTTAACCCCTTTGATCAAATCTTATTTGACCATTTTACAAAGGATGTTAAAAACTTCTTCTTTAAACCTACCACATATCAAACCCTTTGACCCTTCAAGTCCTAAACCATCTTGGTTTGATGATAGTTTAATCTACTCATACCATAAGACACCTAGATATGCAATGGAAAACTAAAAAGCTCTCCAAAAACTTGTCCATAACTTATGTGATGAGGAAAATCTATTGCTTGATGAACCTCTATCAATCCCATTATCAATCCATCCATTAAACAAACATATCCAACATTTACCTACACCCACACTCTCATCTAAGAGTGAGGAGGAACTGAAGCAGCCTTCTAGCCCAACACTTGCCCTCATCCACACTATCCATATGGCTACCCGATCTTAGGCCTAGCAAAATGATAAGGGAAAGGCTAAAGTTTCCATTTCATGGAAATATCCTTCCACCCTTAAACCTTCTAGCTAAACTCTATCACCTTCACCTTTACCTTCACCAAAACCCAAAATATCTAATTTGGGTGCCTCTCCCTCTAACCCTTTGAAATCTATCTAGCGAGTAGTTATGAAAGAGATTCACTAGAACCCAATGAAGATGAGTCTATAAAAACTAATCAATACCACTCCCCATCACCACCAAGTACTGGTAAAGGCCCTATAATCTATAGAGGTCCAACCTAAAGACCCTTAGCCTCTTACAACCTTTATCAGAGCTCTTCAACTTTGCACCCTTATCACATTTAAGGATTGACAAATACATTTTGTTCATCCTAAAGATCATGATCTTTCCCTCTTCATCACTACATACATCAATCAAACCTATATCAAAAGGGTAATGATTGATGGAGGAACTAGTATTAATATTATCTCCTCTCATGCTTATAACCAACTCTATCTACCAAAGAATATAATGTCAAAAACCACAATGATCTTATGTTCCTTTAACGATATTATGGCCAAAACCTTAGATAAAATCATCCTCTATATCCACTTAGGACCTTGTATGCTTTCATATATCTTTGACATCATATAAGGAAAGTTCCAATACAACTTATTAATTGGACACCCTTGGATCCACTCCATGAGTTGTGTCCTATCCACCTTACATCAATGTGTCAAGATTGAACATGAGGATCAGGTCATGACCATACAAGCTGACCCTAGTCCTTTTGCATCTTACAACATGACATATCAACCTACTGACATTCTTCTTCCTCACTCATCTAACTTACCACCAACCAATAACTCCACCCCTACCATTGATGAATCTTTAACTAGCTCATATATCTCTTCTTCTCAAATCCCCACAAAGGACCCCTTGGAACCTATGTTCTAACTTTTATCATTGGGAGTGTATCATCTTTTGGCCTTAGATGCCTTTTCTACTCCTCAAGACTATGGGAACCTTGTCCATAATCTTATTTATGATCCCAATATCAAAACCATCATTCATTTCAGGCTTTCAAACCACCAAACCAATTTCATCTATGGGGAACTTGATCATCTACTTCTCTCTCCCTGCACCACCTCTTCTATCTGACCATTTACCTATAATTTTTATTATTTGTATAAACTAGAATTTAACAAATTATACCTTCATCGGTGTGCCTAAAATTGATTTAGCCTTGACTATTATGAACATGGACCCCATGAGTTACCTTTGATCAAAACTTGGAAACCTCGTGAGTAATTTGGCCTTAGGTTCATCCCACCAAAAGAACCCACCAATTCACCCAAACCCATTGCCACCATTGATGAGGATGTTACATCTTCACCAACCCCATCTCCTTCAACATCTAAGGATTTAAAAATCATTCCTCCTAACATTTTTTAGTCAATACCATTACTTTGGGACCTCTAATGTATCAAAATAATGGCCAAACAAAGACCTTTTCTCTGATTCATCCTAAAATGGTAGAAAATGATTCTTTTATCATCCACACCATCCAATATCAGAATGATGATTCTATTATAACCTATCCTAGTGTGGGAGATTCTTCTATGCATAAATACCTTCCTCTTGAAAACCAAACCATGTTGAATGAATCCAATATCAATGTCAACTTGGATACTCAAGATAACCCTCACATTATAAAGATTGGTCAATCTTTAGATTCCACAGAGCAATAGGATTACCCTTCTTTTCTTTATGACCAAAACATAGCATTTTATTGGCCCTATCAAGATATGCCAAAAATTGATCCTTCTATATCTCTTCACAACATCATCATCCATCTTGATGTTAAGACTATTAGGAAAAATCTTCATAGGATACACCCTTGTATTACCCTTATACTCAAAGAAGAGATTTAATGCCTCTTATCTATCAATTTCATTCAACCCATTAACTATCCCCAATGGGTTTTGTTGATGAAAAAAATTGTGCTTGATTCTAATCAATCAACAATAGGAAGTTTTAAGCTATGGGATATTGTGGCTTGAAATAACCTCCAGATTTTAGAGAAGTTGGTCTCTTCTTTTCTATCAATTGTTTGGGAAAAGGGATAGGAAATTAGATAGAAACACAAATGCAGGAAATGAAACCTAAATATGGTGATGCACCTGAGTGTAATTCTAATCCTAACCTGAACACAATGAGACTATATATAGGATTCAATTACATTTAAGAGTAGACAAGTGCATGATCAATGTAAAAGATCAAAATAATAGAAATAGAGGCTCACAATAGAGACTTATTTTACTGAGATACATGGAATGTCAACAAAGGCATAGTGTTCAATCTTCTTAATAGAATCTTTCAATCACATAAGAGGCACAAAAATCACGTACAATTATGTAGAAATTTTGACTCAAGAAAATGAGACAAAAGTAAATGACATTCTTAATCACAACTTTAGAAAATCTACAGTTTAGACTAATTTTGCAAATAACATAGATAATATCAACTAAGGCATAGAGTTCAATCTTCTTAACTCATTCAACCATATAAAATACACAAAAACATGCATAGTTATATCAACTTTACAACTCAAGAAAATGAGACAAAAGTAAATGATACTACTTGGTCACCAACTCTAGAAAATATAAAACTATAGAAAGTATCTCTCTTTGTTAATACTGATCTTCTTCTTTTATAGCCTTGGATGTCTCCTTCCATCATCCCCTTTCTCACACAATTTTACTCCATCCTTAACTCATAGGGGACAAATAGACAATGCTTTCAATGTTTGCAGGTATCCTGTCTTATCAAGAACTACCCTGACTATGGCATGGTGACTCATGACTAGTACCTCCTTCCACACCTGAATTTCTCATTCCATCACCTACTTAGCCACTCAACTATCTATTATGCCTCCACCTATAGGGGACAAACAAATGGCCCTTTTAATGTTTGCAGGCTCCATAAATCTACCCAGTGCACTGTTCCATCTACCAGGAGTAACTCTTGTTAAGTTTCCATCCATCTCACTTAGTGGCAATAGATAGATGAAACACTCTATTCTATTGAAATGGGAGAGGACACTTAGTCAATTTCCTAAAATCCTCTTTATTGCTTAGAAAGCACTAGAGAATGACACTTGGTGCTCTTCACCTGATTTATCGAATACACACAACATTTTTTGCTTTCTCTATATTCTGCTCAAGAACGCTCCACTTTTGACACCTATTGCATTCCACTTCTTTGATTATTAATAGTTTTAACAAAATAAAACTCACTGTGTTCCTTGCTCAAGCAACTTTTTCAAAAGGGGATGGATGCACATGGCAGTCTTCACATGTTGACACTTGGTGCTTCCACAGACCTTTGAAATAACACCTGGGACCCACCACAATCTTTATTCAGCAATGAAGCTCAAAGATGGTCCCTCAGAAGTTGACCCCTGGTGGCCTCCACTATTCTTGGGAAGATACGTGGCATCTTTTGCTTCACCTACTAGGGGTATGTGACACCTTTAGCTATTTCTAGGGATGGAGTAAAAAGGGGTTCGAAGAGTGACACTTGGTAGCCTCCACTACTCTTCGATACTTAGACAAAATGGAATGACGCTTCTCTTTAGCTATGCTATAGAATTATCCAAGGCACATACTATGCTTCTATGGATGGTGACACTTGGTGACTTCCACCTTCCTCTAAAAAGTAGTCCAGGGCCTTCCGTGACTGCCACTTGGTACTTTTTGCTTGATCGTATTGGTTAGCTTATCAAAACCCTTTTTCCAAAAAATAGAAGAAATGCGAGTGCCAATATGAGACACAGATGTCAACACATGGTGCATTTCGCTTAGTTACTATTAGATACGTGGCACAATCTGTGGCTTTCCTAAAAATTATGAAAAGTGTCTCAGATGATGCCAGGTGGCTAGCTTCGTGTCTTGAAAAGTGACACTTGGTAGCTTCCACTCGAATTCAATACTTAGGCAAAAATAAAATGAAGGAAATGAAAAAATGGAAAGAGAACCTAGGCTTAGACTATGCCACTTGGCAGCTTTTGCTGCACTTTGACACTTAGATGGAAAAGAAACCTGCACTCTACTCTAAAACTCTGCTACCATGACTAAGGTATGTAGGAAACAAAATTGTAGTGTGCAACTAAAAATTTGAATACAACATAGAGTAAAAAATTACTCAACAATTACTGGTGACCCCCAAGACTTTTGAGCATACTCAAAAAGAAACCCAACTCTCGCTCTGAAAAAAATTTAAATTTTATAGCTTCAAATGTGTTGTCTGGTAGATGCACCATTTATAGTCAGATAACCCTTGCTTGTTTTACAATTCAATGAAAGCCAAATCTAGGTTAATGATATCCTTATGCAAAAAAGTTTATAGAATATGGACTGTAGCTTTTAGTTTGAATTCTAGCTAGGAAATCAGAACTAGAATAGCTTTGACTTTTGAGACTAAGGAATCATCCTGCAAGTCCTAGAAAATTATTTGATCCCTCTGTTTGGCTAGCAGTAATGGTTTAATTTGATCAACCATTAGAACCATGTTGGCATCCAAAAATGTAGAAGGAAGGCCTAGTTACACTAGATATTTAATATGTTGTCTCATCTCACCGATGCCTTCTTTCATGACTTTGAAAAGCTCTTTGCAATTATTGGCTACAGCATTGCAACAGAGCACCTCATTGACCCATTTTACGGTGGCCATTCTGTCAGTGATTCTTGTGGCTACCAATGTCACATCCATTGCATTGTAGATCTTTTGCAACAAGGTTTGGGAGTCTATGACTCTATTGGAGACTATAGCTAGAGTGTTCTACACTGAATCTTCCACCTTCTCACACAATTGTTGTGCATTGAGTAGGAAGGTGAGAGATGGCTTGAGATGAATAATCTCTAAGGAGATTCTTTTCCATGTTGACTTGTAGAGATCTTTTACCAGTTGTATCACTTTGACACCTCTTAGCCTATTGGCTAGCTCTATTATCAATTGTGCTAGTTTCTACTACTCTGCTTGGAACTGGACTTGAGAAGCCACAATATTATTTTGTTCCTCTAGCAACCTTTATTGCGATTAGGTAACTTGTAGCTAAATTTCTTTGACTCTTCCCTGCAACACTACTTTCTCCTACCTAAGGGCTATTGCTGCATCTTTTGCAAGTGTGAGCCCTACTTTTAATGAATCATTCTAGGCTTGGATTACCTGATGAGTCTGAAGGGAAACAATATCTTGTAACTATTTATTTAGGCTTGCTATTTCATTATCTCTCTTATTTATTTCTTTGGCCAAAATTCTATAGTTCACCCTTTCTTTGGCCAAATTAGCCTCTATCTTCTATAGTCTTCTTGATGTTTTTAGATAATCTTCTGTGACTGTAAAAGTGGATTTTGTCAACAACTCACCTCTATCCTAGGGCCTAAACAGGGACATATCAATGGCCACTGCATTCATTGTATAGTCCTCCAGCTGCATTTGCTCACTTGACTTGACCACGTTGGGTGACAAATGGGTCACCATCAACTACTGTTGAATAGGGTCAAATTGTGACCACAGGTGTGGGACAACCAATGCTTTATTCTCTTTGGTTTTCTTCTTCTCCATCCAGGCTTCTCTTTCCTTCCTAACAGCATCGGCCTACATCTAGAAGGTGGAAGGGGATGCAATATGTCCTCCCATAAAAGGATATCCTTATGGTAGGCCATATTGAATAGGCAGTGGTTGGCTCAGGGTGAGATGGAGGGGCATGTTTTTGGGAATAGAGGGGGAGAAATGAGGCAATGTTAGCACTTGAGGTGCCAAGGATGGGGTGAATTATGAAATGGGGATGGTAGAGGTGATAAGAGGCATCATTTGGCTAGGTGGAGACATCACACCAATAGGGGAAGGAATAGATTGAGAGGGAGGAGGAGGAGTAATACTTACTTGAGGGGGAATTATAGTGCTCTACTCTTGGTGCTGTGAAGGTTCTTCTTCTTCCTCTAAATTTGTTGTTTAGTGGTGCTTATAGAAAACTAGGGATTTCAATAACTCTCGATGATGGGGAAGCCTTTGGTGGTGAAGACACCACACTCCTTTATTGTTCCATGGTGCTAAGAGGCTGGGGCCAAGTTGATGTAGTGACTGCAGTTGTAGCTTGCTCTAAGGCATGTGGTTGCTAGCTTGGTCTCACTCTAGCTTCCTGCCCTATACCGAGCATCAGCAATTGGCTTGTTTCTAAGATAGATGTAGGGGAGGGATGACACTCATCCCAGAGTTCCTCCCATCTTTCATCTGAATCCATGCTTCTAAAAGCATGGGTGGTTTGAGAAATTTCTTACCTATATTTCCAATAGGCCTCAATCTTCTCTACATCCCAACCTTTATTTTTTAATGTCCTTCTCAAACTAGAAGTCATCTTGACTTTGGAATCATAATCCCTTTGCTTGTCATAAAAGGTTTTCCATTGCCTATTTTGTGGTAGGAGCAAATCTGTCAAGTCAACATAGAGACCAAGAGCATCTTTTGTAGGGTTTTTTCTGGTCTCCCAAAAAGGGTAGCCTTCATGTGCGATCTTGGCCCCAGTTCTATTGGTCCTTACACAAGAATCTATGTAATCACTTGGGTCGTAAACCCATTTGTCCTCAACTAGTAGGAAACCTAAGAAGGATAGCTTTCTTAGCAACACTGTCTCAGCATCTTTGGCTTTCAGGCTTATGTTGCCTACCATCCATGGGAGATTGTATATTTTTTTATTCTTCTTCTTCGAGCCATACTCATTGTCAACTACTGACACCTACTTGGTGACTTCCAAGAATGCCAACCTAAGAGTTAAGGTCTTTAGTAGCAACACTGGTTCCCCATAAAAACCATGAACCCTTATGATCATGTGGTGGGAGCCAAAATATAAGTCACACGAGATTGGACAACTGACCAAGAGGTTCAAAACACTTAGAAATAACCTATTTATGACAAGTTCAAGGCTAAGGCAATGAAGAACAAGAGTAATGAATAGTTTCTAAAAATCATACAAGTCACTAGTTCTTGATAAAATGTGTGTCCATGTAGACATAGGAATGGTCCTTTGGGGGTCAAAGCCTAGGTCATACAGGTTAAAATTCATATGTTGGGTGAAAAGGTCAAGGTTCTAATACAATATGAGATGGAACAAATAGTAGGAATACCTAAACACCCCTTTCGATCTAAACTGGGTCAGTTATTCCACCATTGAAAAGGTGATGTGCTCTAAGAAGTCAAGTCAATACTCCTGCATCTTTGTCGACTATCTTCAACTAGAAAAGGATGGCTATTTGTTATGCATATACCACCATGTCATCCTTCATGCCAAAGATGAGAGCCATCATTGATAGTGCATCTTGGTTAGCTATCATGAACTGAGTCCTTAGTGTAAGGAGTGTGGGTACCATAGTATCACCATCAGGCATTTGTAACTCAGACCTCAAAAACCTTGTCTGAGTGTTGATGTTCACCCATGTTCTTTGCATCCTATCAATAGTGGGGAATGTAGTGGTATTGTCATAATGTAGGGCTAGCATGTCCCTGATAGATTGTGGTGTGATTTGCAGCATGAAGGGACCCTATTGAATGGTGTAAGATGGTGCATGGAGTAAGTTTGTGCATAATTCAATCAAATAAGGGCATAGATGCATAGCTGGGACAATGAATTGAGCTAGTTATGAGGTCCATATCCTCATTTTAAACATCTTGTATTGCCTTGTTCTAGCTCTTTGAAGACACCTTTGGTGTTCCCCTTCTCTAAGATTCTTGCTATTAGTTCTTTGAAATATCAGGTCCATTATTCCATTTGCATAATCCTTTACTTTTGATGGGTCACTAGCTTGACCAACTCCCAAGATTTTGGTTCTTAGATAGGTTCTCGATGGTTGTGCAAGAGCTGTAGCATATGATTTACTATCCAGCAACCTATCAAGAGATCTAGGTGTCCCAGCTTCTTGTTGTGGAGATGATGTTCCTACCATCTCTATATCTTTTATGTAATCCTTGGTATGAACCTTGTGTAAGATAGAAACATGCTTACTAAAGCAAACTTTACTAGGTGCTAACAATCACAATGAGCAAGATATTTTCATAGGTGTAGGAATGCTTGAGAGTTTGTAAACTTTAAATCTTGCTAAGGGATATTTATGAGCCTATCAAGTCTCAAATAACATTAAATTAAGATGATCATTAGCAGATCCTACTCAATCTTTGGGAAATAGCGAGGTGGACATGCTATGCAAATTGTAGTGCAAGGTACCTTAGAGATTTTAAAAGATTTGGGAAGCATTTAACACAACAAAATTTAAAGAATTAAAACTTTCTAAGCTGCCAACTCTATGTTTAAAATGATTATTTCAAAGGAAAGTGGGAAAACAACAATAGAAAACAAAAACAATGTGGGAATGGGAAACTACCTAACTACATTAATTAAGCATCCTTATCTCCCTCCAGGGTCAAAAACAAAATTTCTAACATCTTCTTCATGACAAGCTAGCCTATGTTTCCATACAAGTGATTGAAACGGGTATATCTTTGGTGAAATGTCGTCTGTATAGACCACACGGATTTTCTTGCATTTGAGTGAGTCTAAGTCAAACATGCTTTTGACATTCATAAACTCTTCTTATTCTTACAAGCTCATCAAATATTGGTTCTTCATGATGTCATGTCTCATCAAGAAATTGATGGCTGTTGGTTCTCCACTCTGTGTCTTTTTATACCCATCATCTTTTGGCTTATCTCCTTCTACCTCATTTTTGAGTTTTATTGCATCATCATGCCCCTTGATGAATTTAACCTCTTGAATGGATAAATATAAAAGCTATCATCCCCTCTACATACTTAGCTAAGTCTTGATGTTGTCTTCTCCACATCTGGCTAGTTCATGGCCTCCTTGAAGGATAGTGTCAGCTGTCTTAATGACTTGATCAAGGGAGTGTCCATGCTCCTCCATATCTTCTTGCAAAGTGAAGAAAAAGTCAAAAATGATCTCTTCCTCATTAGAGGTTAAGGTAAAAGCCTATGACTTGTCCTCTTGTTCATCAGAGGGTGTACCCATGGTCATTTCCTCCTTATCTGTCATGAAATATTCTTGACTAGCCATGAACCGAGGGCACTCCTCTACATACTTATTTGCTTCTTTCAAAATATATTCTTCTTTGAAAAGTGATAAAGAAGAAGGTTGTGATGAAAAACAAGAAGCTTCTTAAGGAAGTGTGGAAGGGACTTGAGGGGAAAGTGAGGGTTTGGAGTCCTCTTCCCTTGCTGTTAACATAGACTTGGTATTATTGGGGAAAAGACCTTGACAAGTTCGACCTGGCTCATGGACAGGGGTGGTGTATGTTCGATATGGAATTTGTGGTGGTGGATATGTAGTTTGATAGACTTGGTAAGGTTGTCTCTCATGAAATCTCAACTTCTCTTCTAGAAATTCAATCAATCCACACACATCTAGCATCTCATAAGTAAGCCTTTGCCAATTTGCTCTTTTAATGGGATCCCATTCACTTTTAATTAGATCCATTACATCCTTACTTGATGGATGACATGATTAGGTGCTATGTACCTAGGGATATGATATATTGATGTATATGGGTTGATGGAGATGTCAACATGTGGCACACATCCCCTTAGTTATATGGGTACACTATATTATGATAATAGAGTAACTTATGGTAGTAGTACATTGGGTAATGGTCGGCCTACATTGGATTAGGAGGTTACCCATCCATGGGTTAGATAGATGTATATATATAGGAGATGATTATCATGGTAAGGATATCAAGTAAGCATTGAGTCTTCTATTGTAAGAGGATATTGGAGGTTGTCCCCTCGAAGAGACATTATGGAGTTATTCCTTCCTAAAGGAGTATTATATGGTGTTTCCCTACCTGAAGAGTATTTTTACATATATTGATTATCAATATTATTACATTAGGAATTTCTTGGCCACATCCCCTTCTGTTGTCAAGCTCTAATACATATTTTTTATATCCCAGTAATGCTTTTTTGAAGGTGAAAATAAGATTAGGTTGAGCATGGGATGTGACACATTGGGGAGACTAGGCATAAGAATGGTATAGCTCATGACAGGGCTGAGGTTGGTCATATTGGACCTGTGCAGGGAAAAACTCATAACCATATGCATCCTTGTTGCTTGATGTGATTCCATGAGAAGATTGATCTTGATTAAAAATATATGAAGGAGAATAAGACTCATAACTATGAGTAATAGAATTATAAATACCAAATGGTGATTTCTTGAGGATACCAAGACTACTTAACCAGTTGATTTGACTCAGAGTCACTATTGATGTTGATAAAATAAAAACCTCTAAAGGCTAGTCAATTGAAGAACACACAAAAACTCTTCAACTCCTTAAAAGATTGGTCCCATCGGGCATGCCAAAAATTGTTGATGATGAAAATTGTGCTTGATTCTAGTCAATCAACAATGGGAAGTTTCAAGCTGTGGGATATTACGGCTTGAAATAACATCCAAATTTTAGAGAAGCTGATCTCTTCTTTTGTATCAATTATTTGGGAAAAGGGATAGGAAATTAGACAAAAATGCCAATGCAAGAAATGAAACCTAGCTATGGTGATGCACCTGAGTGTAATTCTATCCTATCTAAACACAGTGAGACTATATATAGGATTCAATTACATTTAAGAGCAGACAAGTGCATGATCAATGTAAAAGATTAAAATAATAGAAACAGAGGCTCATAACAGAGACTTCTTTTGCTGAGATACAGGGAATGTCAATAAAGGCATAGTGTTCAATCTTCTTAATAGAGTCTTTCAATCACATAAGAGGCACAAAAATCATGTACAATTATGTAAAACTTCTGACTCAAGAAAATGAGACAAAAGCAAATGACATTCCTAATCACAACTTTAGAAAATCTATAGTTTAGACTACTTTTGCAAATGACACAGATAATTTCAACCAAGGCATAGAGTTCAATCTTATTAATTCATTTAGCCATATAAAAGACACAAAAACATACACAATTATATCAACTTTACAACTCAATAAAATGAGACAAAAGCAAATGATACAGTAACGTGGTCACCAACTCTAGAAAATCTAAAACTATAGAATGTCTCTCTATTTATTGATACTGATCCTCTTCTTTTATAGCCTCAGATGTCTCCTTCCATCATCCCCTTTCCCATGTAATTTTACTCCATCCTTAACTCATAGGGGATAAACAGACATTGCTTTCAATGTCTATAGGTATCCTGGTCTTATCAAGAACTCTCTGACTACGGCATGGTGACTCATGACTAGTACCTCCTTCCACACCTAAATTTCTTGTTCCATCACTTGCGTAGCTGCTCAACTGTCTATTCTACCTCTACTTATAGGGGACAAATAGATGGCCCTTTTAATGTTTGCAAGCTCCACAAATCTACCTGATGTACTGTTCCATCTACCAGGAATAACTCCTATTGAGTTTCCCTCCATCTCACTTAGTGGTAATAGATAGATGAAACACTCTGTTCTATTAAAATGGGAGAGGACACTTACTCAATTTCCTAAAATCCTCCATATTACTTAGAAAGCACTAGAGAATGACACTTGGCACTCTCCACCTAATTTATTGAAGACACATGGCATTTTCTACTTTCTCTATATTTTGCTCAGGAATGCTCTACTTTCAACACCTATCACATTCTGCTTCGTCGATTCTTAATAGTTTTAAAAAAATAAAACTCACTACGTTCCTTAGCCCAGCAACTTTTTTAGAAGGGGATGGATACACATGGTAGTATTCACATGTTGACACTTGGTGCTTCCACAGACCTTTGAAATAACACCTAAGACCCACCACAATCTTTATTTAGCAATGAAGCTCAAAGATGGTCCCTCAAAAGTTGACACCTGGTGGCCTCTGCTATTCTTAGGAAGATACATGGCATCTTCTACTTCTCTTACTAGGGAGATGTGGCACCTTTCACTATTTTTGGGGATGGAATAAAAAGGGGCTTAGAGAGTGACCCTTGATAGCCTCTATTGCTCTTCAATACTTAGACAAAATGGAATGACACTTCTCTTTAACTATGTTTTAAAATTATCCAAGGCACATACTAGGCTTCTATAGATGGTGACACTTGGTGACTTCTACCTTCCTCTGAAAAGTAGTCTAGGGCCTTTCGCGACTGCTACCTGGCACTTTTTACTTGATCCTACTGCTTAGCTTATCGAAACCCTTTCATAAAAAAATAAAAGAAATGTGGGTGCCGATATGAGATGCAGATACTGACATGTGGTGCATTCTACTTATCTACTATTAGATATGTGGCATGATCCGTGGCTTTCCTAAAAATTATGAAAAGTGTCTCAGATGATGCCAGCTGGCCAGCTTCGTGTCTCAGAAAGTGACACTTGGTGGCTTCCACTTGAATTCAATACTTAGGCAAAAATAAAATGAAGGAAAAGAAAAAAGGGAAAGAGAACCTAGGCTCAAACTATGCCACTTGGTAGCTTCCACTACACTTCAACACTTAGATGAAAAAGAAACCCACACTCTGCTCCAAAATTCTGCCACCATGACCAAGGTATACGGGAAACAAAATTGCAGTATGCGACTAAAAATTTGAATTTAATGTAGAGTAAAAAATTACTCTATAGGTTTCTAATATCATCCCCATTACCAAACCCATAGGGGGAATTCACCTTTGTATTTCATTCCATGACCTTAACCTTGCTTATCCAAGAGATGACTTCCATTTGCCTAAGATCAACCAAATTATTGATCTTACAGTTGGCCATGAGATGTTATCTCTCATGGATGGTTTCTCAAGATATAATCAGATCTTGATTTCCCCTGAAGATCAACATAAGACTTCATCACTCCATGGGGAAATTTCTATTACATGGTCATGCCATTTGGTCTGAAGAATGTTAGGGTAACCTATCAACATGTGATGACATACATATTCCATGATCTCATCCACAAAATCATAAAAGACTCTATAGATGACCTCCTTGGGAAATATAAAAATCAAAAGGATCATCTAAAAGTTCTCAAAATTATCTTTGAGTGCTTAATCCATTTCCATATCTGGCTCAATCCCAAGAAATGTGCTTTTAGGGTCCTATATGAGAAGCTTCTTTTCTTTATCATCTCTCTCTAAGGAATCTAAGTAGACCCTACCAAAGTTAGATTGATCCTTCAAATTCCACCTCTAACCCACCTTAATAAACTATGTAGTCTATAGGGGAAGCTCCAATCCATTCGCTACTTCATCTCTCAATTATCAGATATATGTCAACCCTGTTACCATCTTCTCAAGAAAGATACATATTTTAAGTGGATTAAGGCCTACCAACAAGCATTTGATTCACTCAAATCATACCTTATTTCTCCACCCATGCATATCCATCCTAAATAAGACCAACCCTAATACCTTTATATCTACACCACTGACCATTCATTAGGGGTAATGTTCACTCACCATAATGAACAAAACAAAGAGCAAGCTATCTATTATATAAGCTGCACACTTATAGAGTATGATACATTGTATACCCACACCGAGAATCATTACCTTGCCTTAGTATTTATGGCATCCAAACTTTTTCATTACCTCTTTAATCATAAAACTTTTGTCATTACTAACACTGACCCACAAAAGTACATACACTCTAAACCATATCAAAACTAGTGTATGGCTAAGTAAATCATGATCCTAGTTGAGTTTGAACTTGATTTCCTCTAGTAGAAGTAAATTAAAGGGTAATTCATTACCAATAAATTGGTCAAACATCCTTTTCTAGACAACCAACCACTTCTTATTATGTTTTCAGATGAGTCCATCATGGCTCTTTCCCAAGAGGACATCACCTACCAAATGAACATATTTTTTGAGAACTTGAAGTGCCATCAAGGTGGGGGTGCTAGATTTATTCTCATTACCCTAGATGGTGAACCTCTTTCTCTTTATTTCAAACTTTACTTTGAGTGTGCAAACAATATGGCTGAGTATGAAGTCTTAGTTATAGTTTTCCAAACCTCTCTAGCCTTGGGAGTTAAGATGATCAATGTCTTTAGTGATTTTTAACTTGTGGTTAACTAGGAAAATGGATACTACCACTATAATAATGATGTATTACAAAATTAAAAACATCTAGTAGATGTACTCTTGGCATTATTTGACCATTACCTTATCCAATCTGTTCCATGATCTAACAACAAGTTTGCAGATATAATAGCTTCCCTTACTTCCTAGATCCCATCTCAACCTTCCAATTTTAAGCTATTTGTCACCATTCATAATTTTATCACACCCTCTTATATCCAATATAACCTCCCTACCATTTTTAGTACAGATAAATCTCCATTGGATATTTGGTATAAGTAAACCTTTGACTACCTCAACCTTGGGATCATTCCTCCCAACCTCTCTAGGAATGCTCAAAGAGCCTTCATTCAGAGTACCTCTCATTATAACATACTAGGGGGAATACTTTACAAATGAAAATTCTATGGCCTCCATCTCTATCACATACACAATCAAGAAGCTTCCCATGCTATCAAGGAAATACGTGATGGGATTTGTGAGGGACACTTTACTAGCCTAGTTATTGATAAACATATCCTTTGCCTTGGCTACTATTAGCCCACCCTCAACCAAGACTATTGTAATTATGGAAATAATGTGTTAAATGTCAACAACATGCCAATTTCCATCATATGCTAGACCATGGCCTTCAAGTATCCAAGGACTTTTATCCCTTATCATAATGGGGACTAGATCTCATTATGGAAATCAATCCTCATTATTCATAATAACACCACTCCATCATCACCACCAATGAGTATTTAACTAAATGGTTGGAGGCTATTCACCTCATCTTGACCAAAGTGTAAAAGATTATGGACTTCATCAATCATCATATCATTTGTTGTTTTGGTGTTCCCCATAAGATGATCACCAATAGTGGCAAGTATTTAAAGAATAAGCAAGTCCAAGGTCCTTATGATGAATTTGGAATCAAGTTAAGATTTTCCTCAACTTACTATCCATAATTGAATGGATAGGTATAAGTCTCTAACATAACCCTTAACAATATGTTAACCAAGGTGGTTAATGCTTCTAGTCGATATTGGTACTTGCACATCCCTTTTTATTTATGGGACTATCGCACTAGCATTCAAACCTTTACTGGTGCTACCCCTTTATCTTTGGTATTTAAAGTAGAGGTAGTATAGATTCCTTTTATTTTAATATCCTTATAAGACATCATTTCTAAGAGTGATTATCATTAATATCATCTAACATGAATTGAGTTACTTGAGGAGTGCCAACTAGCAGTGCTTAACCATCTTCATGTCTATCATGAGTGAATCAAGCATGACTATAACAAACACCTAAAAGAAAAAGAATTCTTCATCAGAGACCTCATCCTAAACTAAAATAAACATGTGAATAATATAGAGAAAATCAAGTGAAATAATTTTTATTTCAATTAGCTTGAACCCTACGTCAACCCACAAGTATAGATCATGAACTTACCATTTGTCCTCTCTTGAAGGCAAACTAGAACCTGAGTTTCTCAATGCTTCACACTTGTGTTCTTTATTCTATTAAATAAGGATCAAACTCACCTTTTTGTCTAACTTAAGCTCATCCCTTGATTTATGATATTTTCACCTTCCTCACATGTTCATCCTATCTATTTGAGGATAACCGATTACAACATAAAACCATGTGATTAACTTTCAAAGTGATAGCCTAATCCTAAAAATGGGTACCACGGATCTACCCATGGCATGGTTCTCATGGATACTTTGTGTCCCTAATTAGAAAAAATGCCATGGTTATTATCTCTCAAAACTACCCTTTTCACCTATCATTAACCTCTTGTGCTATAGGTTTTTTCCTCATAAAGGTAAACCTCTAAGCCTAAATAGACTTATCCATGTCAAACCTAGCACTAAAATAATTTGGGATAGCTGAATATCACTTGCATCAAATATCTCTAGCATGCAAATTGATCCCTGGAAGGATAGCTGCCCTAAATTTAAAATTACATAAAAAAGATAGATTGCTCCCTAGAAGGATAGCTATCAAAATGAATAAGCCAAAACGTAGACCACTCCCTTGAAGGATGAATAAGTCAAATTTCTCAAAGCAATCATTTGAATCTTCTTGCATTAATCAGCTTCACAAACCTATCAAAACAAAGCAATCAAAATACACTATATCAAAATTAGAATAAGCTATCTTAAGAAATCTACAATCAGCTTTCATATATATATATATATATATATAAATATATCATTAGTATACTTCCTGTATCGATCAGTCTACACCTTTACTTAAAACATGAACTTGTCTATTAAGGTTTCTAGGTCACTAATAGAAAGGGAAAACCAATCCTCAAGAGGTTACACTAACCTTCACACCAACTATCATCCATCTCCATTTTTCACCATCTACAAATCAAGGGATTCTAAGCTTACTTGATCAAGACACCTATTTATCAAACCAATGTATGATAATGTGAAGCATTCAAATGGATTACGTAACTTAAGCCAATCTAGCTTTAGTTTTATTCAATTTTTACCAATGAAAAAACATCATGCTTTTTTTGTATCCTCTCATGATTGGTTCATGTATTCACTTAGACAAATTTATTATTCATTTCATTTCTTTTCACACATATTTTTGTTATTTAAACTTACTTTATGCACTATCATCGACAAAATAACTATAAAATGTAAACATCGCATCATCATAATATCATAACCATGTATAAAACAATAACCATGACTCATAAATCATAACATAACATCCATGATCATAACCATAATAAAAAACATCATAACTATCATAAATACACAAAATAAACCACATCACATCTCCATGATCATAACCATAAAATCACAACATCATTACCATATATAAAAAACATCACATCATCCATAATCATCACATGCCTAAGCTAGTGAGTCTACATCTCATGAGCATAATCATAAACAAATCATAAACATATAAAACCATGAACCATGAACCATAAAATCACATCTATATATCATCATCACATCATATACATCATGTCTCAATAGAATCAAATAGTACATATAATCATGTGTATCTCTCTCTCTCTCAAAAAATATATACATCTCATTGCATCAACTCATAGGTTGGTATCAAAATCATACACATCTATACATATCATATCATAATATATACCCTTGGAGCACCACTACCACTGGCCCCTCCTACACTACCACTACCATATGGTGCCTGCCCTCCTAAGGTGCCTACATATCTACCCATCGAAGTGGCCCATTAACCTAGAGTCACTACACCTACACCACCTACCAAGTTAGCTCTATACTCACCCCATCAAGGATTTTGTGGATACTATGTCAAAAATATGGCCTCATAATAAT
This sequence comes from Torreya grandis, assembly GCA_037957365.1. NCBI lineage: Eukaryota > Viridiplantae > Streptophyta > Pinopsida > Cupressales > Taxaceae > Torreya > Torreya grandis. The sequence continues at coordinate 4,229,354 of JARHVA010000790.1, forward strand.
GCAACTCCTCAATTTTGGTTAAATACCATGTGATGGGAATACTACCTAGTGGTCTTATTGGTGTTGTAATTTCCCCTCCTCCATTTTATCTCACACAGTCCCTCTCTTGGGTCACCAAAGCTAGTGAAGTCCTAGCCTAGTCTCTCTCACCTGTCAAAGTCATCACCTAACCCTATAATATCATAAATTAGCCTTATAATGTGTCTAATTACCCCTATAAAGATGTGATCTATGAATATGTAGTAGTTATCACTATTCTTTCCTATCCATTAGGGCCACTTCCTTATACCTATACCTATATACCCCCATCAAATGGGTCTACATCCATAGCCTACTAGCCCCCATCATCCCATCCAAAATATATCACTACATAAAGGGCATAGTACCATGCTACATAACCATCAACAAAACTATCATCATCGATCTTTGCCCTCACACGTAGCTCCTCGTGATCAAGTACCATCTCCACTAGTTATGGCACTAGAAGCAAAAACTTGGCATCTTCTCACCTATATCTTAAGAATGGATCTAAAATCCCCTATATTAACCCAAACTACCTACAAGCTCTATCAATAGGGATGAGCTCAATCTCACCCTCTCTCATCCCAAAAATACACTTGTAACTCTACATCAACAAAATGTGCTGAGTATAGTGGGACCACCTTGGAAAGCTGACATATGGCATCCAAACCACATCTCTAACCACCAAGGCCTCCAATTCCCCTCTAAACCAATTGCTATCTGTTTCATTTCCTCTATCTCTTGTGAGTGTGTAATCACTCTTCCACAACATGAAGCTCACCCTGAAGTCCATCTGGGCATATCCCTCCCATGGCAACCCCATCAACCTTAACATCCAAATGTTTTCATAGGCCCATAAATGTAACACAAACCCCACACTGATACCATATATTTGGTGAGATCTAAACCCCTATATCTCCCTATATATTTTGGACCAAAAAAATAGGTTCCCACCTAAAAACTTCTGACCTAGTAACATCTACACTAAAACTCCTAGAAACAGATATGGAAACCACCCACTACTCAAATCTAGTAATGTAAAACATGAGACTACCATCATCATCATCATCATTAACCTTCTATCATCTCTATCCTTCTAATACAATCACTTATAGCTAAATCTTCCAACATGCCACTTAGAAAAATATTGATCTACACCATATAGAAGCTCCATATACTCATCTCTCTCATCTATCTCAATATGATATATAGGCTCCCCCCAAATTGGTAGATGTGTGATCTTGTGTACATCTTATAGTAGCATGGTCATCTCATTCATCAGTATGAGAAAGGTGTTTATGGCTATATCCAATCTCTCAATAAGGGCCATGATCATCACCACATCTCACATCATGTGTTGAAAGTGCATCATCACATCGAGGTTGACCTCCTCCATATGCATCCCATCATCATCAGCCATCCCACAATGGATATCTACAAAGATCTAAAGAACCCAATCCTACATCAATATTTGATCCCATTCTTATAAAATTCATTAGAAAACACACTTAATTTTTTATTAACTACTCCACCTATGGATTTCCCCCTTTTTTACCTCATTCATCCTACCTAAGAACACCTATTTAACCCAACTTAAACTACATCAAACTCTTTTATACACCTACCTCATACTAAAACTTCCCTTAGCATTATAAATGTTAAACAACATTCCACACCATAATTTTCCCATAACCTTTTATCCAAAAAACCTAACCCTTTAGTCATCCATCGATAGTTGGCTTGGCTGACCATTTGGCCTCTAATCTTCAACCATTAATGGTTGAATATGACTACCAATGGTCATTATATATGACCACTGGTGATAAATACCTAGCCCTATTTACCTAAAAACTTACCCAAAAACCCTTTCCCACACCTAAATTACCCTAATTCTTTCCTCTAACCTACCCCCAACCTACACACCCTCCTAGTTTTTATTATAACCTGCAAATTCAACCAAAACCAATGCCCAACCTAAAACTAGGTCAAAATTTAGAACCCTCCCCAAACCAATCACAAATCAACCAAATTTAACTAACAATGACCAAAATCAATCTATTTTAACAATTTAGTGCATCCCCTACCTCATTTATTGACCATCATCGAGGAGGAATATTGGGTTTCACTACCTAGCTACACCTTTATTCGCCCTACATCTTCGGTCCACCTCAATAATTAACCACTCAACACAAATCAACTCCTCAACCAATTAGTAACCACATCATCAACACTCTCACACAAAATTCTAAAGTCACCAAGTCTTCATGGGAGTTAGAGAGTCAAAATTTAAAGTGAAAATGACTTGCCCTTTTTACTTGTTATCCTCCATGCTTTTAGGGTTTCCCCTTGACCATTGATAGTTAAGGTGACTATTGATGGTTTATTTTGAGACACTTGACCATAAATGATTAGGATTTAAACCTTTTTAAACTTTTGGTAACCACATCTTGGTGCCCACCTTTTAGATATTACCTTCTCTACCTACCCTACCAACCACATCCACCTTGATGTTAGGCATTTTGGCCTGAACTATTGTATATTTTATGATGACCTTTCCTTGGTTCTTTTGACTACAACAACCAACCTTGTTATGTTAAACATTTCAATTTGTACCACCTAGTACACACCATACCATTTGTATTTTTCCTAAGAGCACTTCCTACCTTGGATACCTATGAGAAAATTGACCCTATCTAGAAGACTTAATAGGAATAACCTAATTAATTATGCCTAACATTGTGGCTCAATTACTCCATCACCACTCCTTATAAAATTGACCTTTATTTTTACCAACCATGACAACTTAATCTTTGCATGATCTTGGATATCACACTTAGTCATAATTTGTGTGCATGTTTGTACTTGAAATTCCCAACCACCATTATCACCAAACTCATGACTCATCATAAATGACTTGTTAAACTCGTACCCAATTTGGTTTTAGCTCATCAACTCTTGATTTGAGGGGGAACACCTCCTCCCATACTCAGGGCAATAAAACCTTTGACTAATAATCTATTTTTGTTTTACATCTTGCTAACACAAATTGTATAACAAAAAGGGGTAAAATGTAGACACTAAAAAACCACACATGATGGTTATAGATGTCAAAACACCCCTAGATTGAACCATTACCCAACATCTAACCATGAACTTGAGTCAGTTTAGCTAAATAGATGAACCAACTCACTAACATACCCTTTTTACCCAACTTGACCTTTGACAATTGACCACTAATGGTCACAGTGACCTTTGATGATTACCTTGACTATTGATGGTCAAGTCCCCACCACCTAACCATTCAAACTCGATCTATGTCCACCCAAACACATCATAATTTAATTCATGCAGTAAGCTAATGCATCAAGAATTAAATTTATGTAATGAGTTTCACCACTTCTAAAACCCACACCTTTATCTATTTTACCTATAAAAGGAGGGGAATAGGAGGTGAAAAGGGATCCATCAATAGATCTAATCATTCATCTATGTAAAAATCAAGTTATCAACCAATAGTTATTAGGAGCTATCAAACTTCTGTTCATGTTCTCCCTTCAACAAGTTAGCAACCATGGCAGAGACCTGAACCTCTAACAAAATTATTATTCAAACAAAGTATCATTACTCTACCAAAATTACTCTAGGATTAACTACCAGCTGTCAAATAAATAGTTAAGTATATTCCTAGTTTTCAAGTTCTTATTACTTGGTTTATGACCTTGACCCTTTTGCATCATATCTTTTGACCCTCTAACACCAACCAAAACTCCAAACCACTTACTAACACTTTTCACAACTTGAACTAGACTCTTTTCTAAACATACTTAAAATCCACAACAACCATCGATGGTCACCCTAACCACCAATGCTCACCTTCAACTACTGATGGTCATCTAACCATCGATAGTCACCTTAATTGCTGATGGTCATCCTAACTACTGATGGTCACTATGGTAGGAAATAACAAGTTATTTATACCCATTTACCCTCTAAAGACTCCAATTATTTTCCAAACCCAACCTACCTACTTAGCATTAGTATTGACCTATTATTTTCTATAACTAGTCTATTTCCTTTATCGAGCATTTATTTCTTCTTGTATTATCTTTTAGTCTTTTCTATCATTCGATGCAAGTACTTCATTTCTATTTATTTCAACTTAAATATTTTAAGAGTGTATATTGGCATCCTCCTAATGAGCTCATTCTTCTTTGATCTAGCTCATGCTAGGCAATCCACCTTGCTACCCATCTAATAACCCTTTTGCATTAGTGCTTTCTTATCTACAAGTCATTCTTCCCAAGAAAAAGAGGATATATTCACAATCATCTAGATCACACATGAATAAAATAATAAGTTCTTTTACCACACCCTTATTATTAATTTCTTAATTATTATTTAAATATAAAATTAACTAAAATTAAGAGAAATAGTACTCTTTCCTTTAGCTACTGAGTAAATTATATATTGCTTTTTATTTTATAGATGAATGTATGTGTATCCTTGTTTAGATTTTATATATAATAAATAATATGGTTTAGCCATAGGATTTATTATAGTTTCATTAAATTAGTTTAGGTTGCATACAATCCCATTTGATTGACCATTACACCTTACACATTTATAATCATTCTGACCTATCCTTTACTTTAAACAAAGTTTACAACCATTTAGCCTTTGTTGAGGTCTAGTGATATCTATGTCCTTGTGTCATAGGATTAGGATTTGGAACCCTTTCCTCATGAAATTTGCATTATAGGTTTCCCTCTTATAGATATATGAGTTTCATTATTTCCTTATTAGATTGTCAAAGTATCACAAACTCTATTTGATTGACCTTATTCAACTCCTAGTCTATTAAGAGGAAGAGGTTAATAATAGGTCATCCTAGCACATGCATATCTAAGGAAATTTGGTTTCACCTACATAAATGTGTAATTATTAATTTATATCTTTTTAATTTTTATATGTTAAAAGTTAAGATTTTTAAAATATTGAATGAACAAAATTAATACTTCATGAGTTATTCCAGTGTTGGATAAATAAAAGTTACCTTCATAATTGAAATTTTTTTATCAAAGACAAAGTGTGATTTACACATTCAGGTTTCACTCCTACTCATTTAATCTATAAATTTTGATTCTAGAATAAAAATGAGGGAAATATGGACATACAAATGTGGTCAAAAGTATTTAGCAATGTTAATTTCTAACACATTTAAAACCATGTGAGTTATGCACTATAATATGACTCTTATTCACCTATAATCCATTCATGTATATGTGAGATCAACCCTTTATTTTCAATATCACTACATATAACCTTTAATTATAAATACTCAAAGTTCTAAGAATCAACATCATACTATCTCCATCTTAAGACACAAGTCCCTTAATTTTTTGAACAAGTCCATGCCAGGAAGATAGGGGTACAATGCACCACTATCCACTTAGTTTTGTCACATCCCATGCCAAATAATAACTAGTTTCCAAAATTTAAATCAATATTTAGGGTCTTCCTACATGTTTCATGAGTTCATCTAAAGGAGGATTTCAAAACATTCCTCTATAATTACAGGTCAAAAGTCATTCAATATCCCCACTTTCTATTAACTCAATAAAATCATTTCCACTTATGTGTCTTGAGAAAATATACACTATTATGCCTAAATTTTACAAGATTCATAAGGACTAGTCATAATCCAAGTAAATATCTATAATTCTTAAGTATTTGATCCATATTATAGCTACATACACATAGGAAAAGGATCACAATTTAAAATTCACTCTAGCTAGGAGAACTATGAGGGATTGATTTCCATCCTTCAAGTATTAGATATGTAGGTAATGGTCAATCATCATGGGGTTGATTGAAATTAGGCTCTTCTTAGTACACTTACCTATTTTTCTTTTATTTTTTAACGATATCAAAGTAACATAAAGGTTTTAAGGGAATGAGAAGACAAAATTTTTTGAGGCAAAATAATAAATTTAATATCTCATATTCCTCATCATTTAAAAGTGAAATAGGTGCATAGATCAGTTTTATCCCCATTTAACTCAGACATGTCAATGGTCAATAAACTTGGGTGCATTTGTATATAGTGGACCTATATATAAACATTTTATAGTTTTGAATCTAATCTATAATTTATAAATTTATACTTTCTCTATATTTTTATATTTTATATCTGTCATATTTAACTGAGATAATTCTATGGTCAACAAACTGGAGCACACTCCACCATTATCCACTTATAACAAAATGTCTAGATTAAGTTTTTTGTTTCTTATCTTGATAGTGAGCCTAAATAGTCATATATTATTTTGATTTTCACATTAAAATATTCATAATAGTCAATAAATATTGATGTGAGAGCTAATTATATTCCTTCTTATTACTTTCCCCAAATAACAACTTTCCATACTTAGCAATCTTTCAAAATTAGAAAAGTTAAATATTGTATATATTTATCATCCTAATATTTCCTTTTTTACACCTATATATGTAGAAAAATATTCTTATTTAATTTAGTTTTGATCAAAATTTAGATAAAACACACCCATACATAAATTTTATATTAAAGAGTTACTCAAGGTTCAGATAAATATAAATATTATATAGTGTATCCTAAGGTAATAATTTAGATAGTTTAATGTGTTCCATAATGAACATAGGAAAGGACACCTTATCCTACTATATTGTAGACTCCACAAAGTCAGGTACCTTATCAAGTTATACACCATGCAAAATATTCTATAATCAGTGATCAAAATAGTTACATGACAACACCTAATGACTTTTTAGATTCAAATTCATATACATGTAGCACTTTTCATTCTTGAAAATTCATCTTCAACAACTATGATCTAAGAACGTATAGGTTCCTCTCATTGATAATATCATAGGCTAGTTTCCTTTCAAAAATATCACAAAAATGATAAAAATAAAAATAAAGAAAATTAAAAAAATCTCAAAAACATTGTTAAAATAATCAAATACTACAAAAGAAAATTAAAATATTTCAAAAAAATCATAACTTGAACATGACAAGATATGTTAGTTACATTTTTACATATGTTATTTATCACATATTTTTGGTAGATAACATATTAGTTTTCAAACACACATGCATTTCATGAGGTATATAAGTGTGATGTAGGACATACATTATACATTGAATCTTTGATATAGGATTTCCCTCTACCTGTGGTCATGTGTATGTTGAGGTCATCTAATTTTACAGGTTAAATTCTAGCAATTTATATCTTTCTATGACATTTATACCATGTTAAGCTACATATATTATATATTTCATGATATTTGATCATATTTTCCATTTTTATATATAGATATGCTAATTTTCTATGATATGAAGTTGATACAAATGGATGGTATAGACTAGTTTTCATTTTTTTTGTACACGATTGATGTTATTACCTTTTTAGGACATGCTAGACATTGTTTGGTTATTATGTGTAATGCTTGGCCCTTGTGTGAAAATTTATTGAATCTTTATCATATTTATGTTTTGTATATGTGATATTTTAACATACCATTTACTTGAAGCCCTTGACCGTATATTTTGTGAAACATTTAAACATGACCCTTGAATTTGATCTTAATGTCTTTTAGATCGAACCATTGGCATTATTTTTGGAGACATATTCATGTATATTGTATGCATCACTTGGCCTTATTGTGTGACATTATTTGGAATTGCATAGCACTATGGGTTGTGCTTTTTATTATTTTTGAGATTGATTATTGGATTTGTATTATATATCATTTAATTTTACTATGTAGTCTACTATAGATATTATTACTATATTTCATGCCTTTTTGATACATATATTTTTCAAGGACAATTATATTTATATGATAACATACTCTCCACATATTGACATAATATTTTATGATTATATTGAATGAATGAGTTTGTGAAGACTGATAAGAAGGGTTACCCCTAGGTAGACCTTTCATGACATTAGTTGGAAATATGTCTTCAAGTAATGAGATACATGACCTTAAAGGGTAAATATACCCTAATATTTTCTCATAATTTTTTGTTATTAAATCACTTTCTAGGCTAAAATATTATCCTACCATTCTACCTAATTATGCCATTGGAATGTACTACCTTGGCTCATAAATTCAATGAGTCCAACCCCATACTTCACTAGGGGTTTATTTTGATGCTTATCAAGCATGGACAAAATTTGCAAGGGAGGGAGGTCCCCCAAGGGGATCCTTCACTAAGGAGGACTCTCAAGAGGACCCCTTGAAGGATTACCCTACCTCAGGGTCTTACTACCCATCTGTGACCATCCTCCAAGCTATTATTTCATGAACCTCTATCGAAGACATTCTTCTCAAGATCTTTACCCCTAAACCCAAGCCGGTCTTCCTAGACAAATGAACTTCTGAGGAGGATACCTAAAAGGGTAAATTTATTCTATCTAAGGAGCTAAAAATAATAAGGAACAAAAAGAGAATTTTAATAACAAGTTGCAAGAATTTGGGTTGACCCTTACCAGCCTTATACAAGAGTGAAACACCCTACATAGGTAGGTTGATTTGACTATGCAGTCCATACAATCCACGAAGATTAATCAGACCCCTATCAAATAGTTCCCAAAGTTCACAAAAAATATCATTTACTTGAGGACCTTGACCCCATGTTTTGTGAAACATTTAAACATGACCCTTGAATTTGATCTTAATGTCTTTTCGATGGAACCATTGGCATTATTTCTGGAGACATATTCATGTATATTGTATACATCAATTGGCCTTCTTAGATGACATTATTTGGAATTACATAACATTATGGGTCATGATTTTTATTATTTTTTATCTTGATTATTGGTGTTGTATTACATATCATTCATTTTTACTATGTAGTATACTATAGATATTATTACTATATTGCATGCATCTTTACTACATATACTTATACATGAAACATGTTCCTTTCATGTTAGTATGTTACATACATTCTTCAAGGAAAATTATATTTATGTGATAACATACTCTCCACATATTTCCATAATATTTTATGATTATATTAAATGAATTCATCCATGAAGACCGATAAGAAGGGTTTCTCCTAGGTGGACCTATCGTGACATTGGCCAAAAATATGTCTTCAGATAATGAGATACATGAACTTAGAGGGTAAATATACCCTAATATTTTCTCATAATTTTTTTATTATTAAATCAATTTATAGGCTACAAGATCAACCTACCATTCTACCCACTTAAGTCATTACAATGTACTGCCTTGGCTCATAAAGTCAATGAGTCCAACCCCATCCTTCACTAACATTTTTTTATGTTTCTTGCCAAGCATGGCCAAACTTTGAAAGGGAGTAAGGTCCCCTGAGGGGATCCTTCATTGAGGAGGACCCTCAATAGGACTTCCCAAAGGAAAAACCCACCCCAAAGGCTTACCACCCATCTATGAGTACCCCCCAAACTAGTCTTTCAAATACCTCTATCAAAGACCTTCCTCTCAAGATATTTATCCCCAAACCCAAGATAGTCTTCCTAGATGAGGGAGCTTCTTAGGAGGATTCTCAAAATTTTAAATTTATTATATCTAAGGAGATAAAAAAAATAACAAAGAATAACTAGATATTTTTAATAACAAGGTGCAGGAGGCTAGGCTGACCCTTGCCAACCTTGTACATGAATGGAATGCCCTACATAGGTAAGTTGATCTGATTGTGTATTACTTCATCTATTCTACTAAGATTAATCAGACCCTTATCAAATATTTTTTAAAAGTCATGGAACCCTCCCCTCTTCCCCTACCCGATTCCCCCAAATTGGCCCCTTTTAAGAAGACAACCCTATATGTTCAATGCCAAAAGAGGCCATGCATGATTCTTATAGGTGATGCAATAAAAGGACCTATAAATTTATTGAGGTAAAAGATCTTAAAGTTCAAGGGTAATATCCTAGAGAAGACACCCAAGGAGGATGAAGAAGCACCAAAGGCCCTCGTCTTAAACTTTTACGTTGTTTTTTTTCCTGCTTTCGATATGCTATAGTTAGTTTTTGTTGTTTTTACTATTTGGAAATGGATTTTCATGTTTCTCTTTTTGCATAATACTTTTGTGTTTCCTAGATCCTTGTAAAACTAGTTTATTTAACCTATAAAATAAAAAATGATATAGTTAACTTTTATTTTGATATGAGTGAATTATATGGTACATCCCTCATCTTAAAATGGAGGAATCATATCAGGATTGTATTAGAAATCCAAGCCTCCATGAATAAATAAAATTCATATTTGGGATAGAGTAAATATTACAAAGATAACATACTTCAGGTTTTAAAGTTTTTGAATAATGCAAAATCAGATTCTACAAACAAAGTATTGATTTCAAAGACTCATATTAATTTAAAAATCAAACACATGATACTTATTATCACATTGATGCATGTTATGGGTGAAAATGACATAGTTAGGGATAAATTTTAGAATAATCAAAGTAAAAATTCATACACACTTGAATGCATAGGCATAAAAATATGCAAACCATTTATAACATTAAGGTCACATATTGAATATAGAGTTACAATTAAGCATATAAAAGAATCATAATACATATCACTTGGAATAATATTTAGGGGACATAATACTTATTCATGCTCATGAAATTTCAAAGATAAGAGTTATAATTTAAAAATAAAATTATTCATTTAAATTATAATCTATGAAGAGCTCATGGTCATGATTGGGGCATGCATATTCTTCATTTTAATTCGATCATGCAAACTATATATATATATATATATATATATATATATATATATATATATATATATATATATATATATATATATAAAGTGTGATTAAATATTTTACATATAATTTATGTTTTATTGTAGTGACACTCTATGTAATTGGCATTGCTATATACACATAAAAGTTAACAATTTAAAATTTGACCAACACTTTCTCTTTTAATTATTTTTCAAGCATTGATATCCCTAAGTGCATGCCTTAAAGGTTGCATCAAGAAAGGGGTGGGTAGGCTCATGGTTATTTTTAGATGTATATACTATATAATGACTACATTAGTATTATAATTATCTTATCTTCTTCAAATTCTCTTTCCATGTACCTCCTTCCACCTTATTTTTATCCAATTTTACCAATTTACCTTATATCTTACATCTACCAAGCAAAAAACATTTTTTTAGTTCTTTTTCCCTTCATGTATTATATTGGATATCTTGATATATTTATGAGTCTATATTTTTAATAATTTATTGTATCATCCTAGATGATAACATCATATGTTAGCTGACATCTTTCAATTATATCTACATGGCTAGTATTGTCATCTTAGAATTTAGAAATGGTTTTGGGTATTGGATCAGTATATAGAGTGGTCATATTTCATTCAAACATAATCATATACACGTTATTCACTCTATTTTCACTCACATTTCCACCATAGGTCATATTTGGAGGATTTTGAAGATTGTCTTGTCTTAATATTTGAAACTCAATAAAAGGAGTTGAGCTAAGGAGGTGTCATAGTTTTTGGAGTCCCCAAATAAGGATGTTAGGTCTTATTTTCAAATTTTAATTATAAAAAACAAAATATACATTTAAAATACCCACTTGAACCAAGGGGAGATTGATGCTCCATGAGTCCACATCAAGGTAACTATCTCTAATCCTATATTATTTCTTTTACTTACATAGGAAACCCTCTATTAGATTTTTGAATTTCCTTGGTCATTACCTAAACTAAATAAGTATCATGGGATATGTTTTATCATATTTGTTTGAGTGGGAGTCTATTGAAATAGGATTTTTTCAAGTCAATCCTAGCCTATGCATACACTTTGGTAAACCTAATGTGAAACCTATTCCAACCTTATATCCTTTATCCATATTTATTGGCCAAATTGATATAGTTTCCTTCCTATTTGAAAACAAAATAAACTAGCCTAAATCCATTCTATGTTTTCACATATTGTATCAGCTAGATTGATATATTTTTTCATGTGTTTTTATACATATTATAATTAACATTAAAACCCAAAACTAATTTTGTTGTATTTTATAGTATCAAATATCAAAATTCTATATTTATAATATGAGATTCTAATTTAATGTTTTTTGGTACTAAATATCATATTTTTCATATTCCAATATTAAGGTTATTATAATCTATCATTAAACAACCTTTTTATTGAGTTTAATTATAGTGAATCAATTCAATTTTTTATTTCAAAGCATGATGATAAATGATATCTTATTTTGATTAATTCCTACCAATTTTTTAATTTTTTGGATCAATTCAATGTATTTTTTTCAAATCATGGGATAATTCTATATTTTATTTTATTAAATATGTATAAATGAAAGAAAAATATTATAATGAAACATCCATGTAAAAGTTATCACAGCTTAAATTCACCTTAAAATACTACTATACGATAAAATCACAAATAATTACAACATAATAAGTAGAACACACAAGGAAAAAATATATTTATATTTATATATACTATTTATTACAAACATAGACTATTCAAAAAAAAATTCAGAACTTTAGTTTCTAATATTTTATTCTCTAAATATCCATACTATGTTCTGGGTTATTTAGTTCTATTGTGTTATCCTTGTACTTCACTATATTATTTTATCCTTATATTAAACGAGTTAGGAGTTGTAAATATAATATGGAACTTCCTCTATTAATATTAACATTGTTAACATGTTTTTTAAAACCTTTCTCCACTTATAAATACTTTTTGGGGTTTTTTGTGTATATAATCTGTAGTTGTCTGTATATAGTCTAAAGTTAGCTATGTGAGTTAGGAGCAACATGTATATAGTCTAGATATGATTTTTTGAGTTTTGAGGTACTTGTATATAGTTTGGATATAGTTGTGCGAGTCTAAATTTGACTATACATAGTATAGATAAGCATGGATAAACACTCTAGAGATATCATTTATTCCCCATTTGTGACACCCAAATTATCTCTTAGACATTAAATACATTCTTTTGATAATTCCTCACTAAAAATATCAATACACTATAATATTGTTTTCTTAAATCAAGGCTTTTTTCCACATCTATTGATGCTAGTGTTATTAAACATTCTAAATCTCTCTAAAATTCCATTTGTATACTTGGATTAAGATATTAAAATACTATAATCAATCTCTTTAACCTCAATGTCAATAAAATAAATCAATAATCCTAAATAAATCATCTCAAATTCTTTGTTCATTGGTGATTTAAAAATTTAAACACAAATATCCATGTAACATTTAGTGTGGACAAATCAATAAAAATATAAGTGCAAAAAAAAAATCATAAACATCCATGTAATATTTAATGTGGTTAATTTATCACATGTCATACAATATATGTCATGATTGGTACAAGTAATTCATGAAATAAAATCCAAGTATCAATTTAAATATAATAATAATTGTAATGTATCTACTGTTTGCCTTAAATTTATGAAATCCTTTACACAAAGTAACATCATACATAATTCATTCAATAATATGATGATTGATAGGTTATAATAAATTCTATACTAAGTCACTTATTTGTATAGGCTATTGTAATAAACAAAAAACAAAGAAATATCTTTACAAAGTAAATAAAATATAAAACAACAAAATATAACTTAGTTAAATTTATTTTATTTATTATAGGTTACCTTAAAGCAAAGAAACTCAATCAAAATCACTAATAATTTTCTGGTATGGCTCCAAAGATAAATGCATATTTGTGTGTGGGTCCACATGATCTAACCATGCACATAATTGTTTGAATATTTTTCTATTGGAATGTAGTGTGACATAAAATTTACAACTTGAAGGCAATTTAAATAAAAGGGCATCTTGTATGTTGCAATTGAATCATTTTTTCTCATCCATGAACAATATTTTTTTTCTATCTACATGTTTGTATTTGTCTATAACCAAATACATATTTTTAATGTATACCATCATAATGTTTCATTTCTTTGATATAAAAAATTTATCACCTATCTCCCATTAAAAAATACCCCAAGTAAAATAGATTCAAACATTTTTTATCAATTAGAAATGGAGAATGAAATAATTAAGCACTCTTGAGTGAAAATAAGTAAATTGTAACACATTATAGACACCAAAAATCTTCACACCTATGATTCTGAATATTGAAAATAACTTTAGAACCACCTAGGTCCCCCTTAAGACCAACCTACACCTATTTGGCCTTACCAAACCCATTTGTACTTAGTTTGACCAAGTTTAACTAACTTGACCTTTAAGACCCTTTTCTTGTGGAACCTGATCATCGGCGGTCAGGATCCACCTCTTAAAAAATAACATGCAAACCATTCACATTGATTTTCTAAAAATAACTTGTCTAATTCTAGTTTCAAGTCTTTGCATGGATGAATTATATTAAGATTTCCTAGTTACACCTTCACTTCCACCACTTGCTTGTACCTATAAGAGAAAGAGGTTTGGGAGGTTAAATCCATTTATAATAATTATCAAGAGCTCAAGCATTTTGGAGTTTTCTTTTGTAGGTCAAGAAGGTCAATCAACATCATTAGCATTATTAGGAATTATCAACCATCCTATTGGGAGTTTAATTTTTGTCACATCTCAAACAAGCTATCAAGTACTGTTACTCTACTAGAATCAAGCTAGATTCCACCGATAGGCTAACTACATCAACCACCCACTGAACTAACTTCTGGTAAGACAAGTATTTTTTTGTCAATAATCACATACTTTAATTCCATTTTGTAATCAATCTAACCCTTTCCAAACTCTTGTAATCCATCTATGGGATCCCATCATTTATCTATTTATCAAACCTGTAATTTTATAGTCAATCACCAACAGTCATACCCAACTACTGATGGTCACCTATGGCACCAAAAACAAACAACCTATTTTCACCCACATACACCAAATGAAATCCAATTTTTAATGTGTTTGACCACTCATAGACCTATTTTATATTTTATAAACAATGACCCAACCCCTTATCACTAGTATTAATTAGTTTATCACTAATTTGATCATTTATAATCTATTTTCTTAGAAAACATTCTTGTGTTTGGTTTTAGTAATATTTTTTTATTGATGCAAGTACCTTATTTTTATTTTTTTGAAATTTATTATTTAAAATGTGTGGATTTATATCCCTAAGGAATCCCTTGCTTCCAAGATCTATATATCACTAAGCAATCCACCCAACTATCTATGTAATGAACATGTTTGCTTTAGTGTTTCATTATTTGTAGGTCTTCCTCCCAAGCCAAAGAGGATATATTCACAATATTATAATTCAATACATGCATAACCAAATATGTTTTTTAACCACACCCGTATCGAGTTTAATTTCTCTCCTTCGTTCAAAACATAAGCAAAAATTTACATGAAACATCCTGGCATACCCCGTGGGACCTAGAGTCTTTACTCATGTTTTATTTGCATTTGTATTCACTTATCTCTATATATTCTCATAATTGAAATTGAAATTTATTTTGGATTTCAAATAAATTTAATCCATTACTTGATTTTATTATTAGTTCACTTTGAATTAAAGCACAATAATCTTATCATAGCACCACTTTTTGTTGCACACACTAGTTAGACCACTTTCATCAATCAAACATCAAAAAAATTTGAGACAAGGCCCGATTAGGATTTCATCACCTAGTGATCATCTCACCCATTCCTTAAAACCCTACTTTGAGGTAATTACCAAGGGGAAAACCAACTTAGTTCTCTAATTGAGTATAAACTTTAGATATGAATATATATTGGCTAAGCACTTAATACCATTATTGCTATATAAATATGAAGTGAGGGGATAGGCCCCAAGACCAAGCCATGTATTGATTCCAGTACCAATAATTTTGAGCACCTAAATAACTTGAAACCAACCATAGACTATTTTTATAGTACCTGATTTACAACCCAATTTCTATCACACATTCTCATCAACTAAGGCATAAGCCAAAAGAAAGATACAACTAACCTCTAGGCTTAAATGTACTTCATAGTGTGTGCCTTAATTTATTTGATAATTTTCTTGTCTAGTTCTTTTTTGAGTGATGAGTTTTTTATTTTCTTCTCTCCCCCTTTTCTTATATGGTTCTCACTCACTAGTAGTGAAGAGATCTAGTAGAGTAGAACATGACACTTAAATCAACCTCTTCTAACTCCTCATCTATGGAGTACATCTCCAAGGTAGAAGATTCACCTCATCCATTGGGAATCCCTACTTATCCTTAGGTATTTCCCCAAGGGGACATGGATTTTACCACTTTTTTAGACAATAATCCAGTTAACCTTTAACAGTGTCTTAACACCTCCCCTCACCATATCCCAATTTCAACTCCACCTTAGGATCCTCCTTATGGCATGTCATCCCACCTTATGAAGGGTATTCCTATTGTTGTGATCAACACCCAAGCATCTTTTTATACTAACCCATTTGATTCCATAGATGGAAACCAACCTATCCAACCAACTGCTACCCTTACACCTTCTACCCCTAGTAGTGACTCCTCTACCTTGGGGATAAACCAACCATTAACCCATCATAATCCACTTATTTTAGAACACCCACCACTAGCACTACCAACTTCCCCTCTATCAAACCTAATCCATTAGTCAATACCCTTTTACCAAGCTTAGGGGTATTTATCCCTTGTACTTCACCACCCATTAGCATAAAGGTGACTACCTCACCTCTTATCACCAACCCAACTATCACCCATGCCTAGCTCATAGGGATTCTTAGTAGTTACCCATTACACCAAATATATGATAAATCCCTAACCCATAAGGGTGTGTACCCACTACCTAACCACCATCATCAACCTACCCTACCCATCCTCTCGCATCTATATTCCAATATGTGGTAACCTCTCAACTACTAGATAATTACCTGTATGCTACCCAATCTCCATCTTACAATCCTTTTGGTACACCACCTCAAACTAACTTAATGAAGATGCTCATGGGAAAGATGACCAACCTTAAGTCATCCATTTAAATGTCTCATAACATCTTATCCTATGATCAAATTTGTAACAAACCTATTCATCCTTATGTCCCCATCACACCTTACCCTCTTGAATGGGAGCTTCCAAAATTCACCAAATTTCAAAGTAAGGAGGACCCCCAACAACACCTTAGGGTTTTTAGGCATGCATGTTACATGATTTCTTACAATGATTCCCTTCTCCTTTGAACCTTCCCTATGTCTTTATTTGGCCTAGAACTCGACTGGTATAGTTCCCTTACCAAGCATTCCATCTTTTCTTTCACCCAACTATCACAACTATTCTTAGATCACTTCTCCATTAACATTTCCAAGAAGGTCTCTATCCCTAACCTTTATTTTATCAATCAATTTGATGATGAGTCCATTACTAATTTTTTCAATCATTGGAGAAGCTTGATTAATCAAATTTGATTTTCTTTGGCTTAAACTGAACTTATAAAACTTCTTCTCAAGCTTTCACCAAACATATCTCTTCTACATTGCATGTCCAAAGCTTTTGAACTTTTGATTAAGCTTTTACCATGGCACATAAGTTAGAAAACTGAGTGATAGATGAGGGTAAACTAAAGTTATGAAACAAGAACTCTACCTTCAAGACCAATGAAACCTCCTACTCCAAACCAAGCATCTAAGCCAATACCAAAAAAAAGACCAGGGGAACCATGAATGTCATCATCCTTAAAACTACCCCTCCACCCAATGTCAATCAACAAAATTATCCCATTACCTCTAATGAAAACATAAGGAACCCAAACCAAAGCAACCAAAAATAATTCACTCCACTTGGAGAATCTTAAATCTCGATTCTAGAGAAGCTACTTAAAGCTAACCTTATACAACTTCCACCCATTAAACCTCCCCAGTAGTTTGATTCTTCTCATTCAGCACCTATTTGGTATAATGTGAATGACCTCTATAATTTTGATTAGGTAATTATACATGATGTCAGCTAATGTAATACTTTCAAGAATGTTGTTCAGAGTCTTATCGATAAAGGGGAACTCATGTTGGATAATCCTAATGCCCCTTAAAGTTAAGCTCTTGACATATTCAAGAAAAATTTTCCCAATCATCACCCTATCAAAGTATGGACTCACAAGATAAATATTCTCATGATTACCACATGGTTAATATGGTCCTTGATATGCCTATCATCCAATCTTCCTAACTTTCCCCCACTTCATCTATCAAGGTGGCATAGTCACTTTCCCTTCCTTCGAAGGCCCAAACTAAGGAGGTTCATTTTCCCTTACCTTTATTCATAGAATCTTTGGAATCATTAATCACCCCTTTGTCTAGCCAACTTGAGAAAAAACCATTCTTATCCCACCATCTCCCCTAACTACATACCAAGCCACAACTATAGACTTCATGCCCAATGGAGCAAATTTTTCAAAAACACCCCTCATTGAGTAGCCACCTAACCTAAACATACCTCCCTTACTTAAGAAAATGATCAAGGCTATTAACCCTCCTCCTCAAGCCATAGGTGTCTCCTCAACACCTACTACCTAGGAAGCTGAGACTAGTATATAAACCTTTTTCCAAACTCATTTAAAATTTATGTATGACTACAAAACTAGACATGGATCAAACTAATTTACGATAAAAATTATGGCTTCCCTACATTAAAAAACCTGAACCTTCTATCACACCTCCAACTAACCAATCTATCATCTCTATATAGCCTCTTAAACCAATCCAAACTTCTACCAACCCTTCACCTTTTTAGTCAACCAAAATAGCTGCCACATCACCAACCAAACTGTTCAAAACTCTTGATGCCTTCTTTACTCAAAGTTTGGTTCACCCATCCTTAAAAGTAGACTTAACCTCATCCAAGCCTACACTCAAGTCTTGACCCACACCAACCAAGGGGACAAAAACATTGAATATCTACATGACTAAGACTCTACCTCCCTCTACCTTTTCCTATATCTTAGGGCCTCAACCTTCTATTTTGATTAAAAAGTAACCCTCATTTAACATATTTCACCTACTACCATTGATTACACTAGCCTACTTATTATCAAATGAACCTAGCCTTCCCAAATTATCAATAGTCAAACCATCAAACTCAGCCACCCCAACTACCAACATACCCAAACCAAAGCCATCAACTAGAAACACCACCTTACCCAAACCATCTCTCACAAAACCTATTGCCACCAACATGCCAATCTTACCAACCCAAACCATGATCCCTAAACTCTCTTACCTCTATCTAAATCTTATACACCTATTATTTAAAGATTATTTTAGACCTCCTACCTCATATTACCTCCTATCATACCTTTAAATCCTCCCAATTTGAAGCTAGCCTGGTATAATGATCATCAAATATGATCTTAGCATAGGACACCTAGGCATGACACAAATAAATTCAAAGCTCTCCAAGCCACTATCCACCAACTCTATGATAAGAATGATATTTTAGTAGATGACTTTCTATCCATTCCTCCACCAATACACCCAATAGTTAGTCACCAACACATTCCTAAGCCCCCACTCTCCCATCATAACTTTCCCCTCTATCCATACCATTAATGTGGTCACACAATCAAAAAAAAGGATAAAGGGAAGGATAAAGTGTCCATTCCATGGACATACCCACCAACTCACCCTAAACCAAACCAAATCCAAACCTCTATGTCTATAGCTACGCTTAAAGTTACCATCTTAGACACCTCAGAGGTTAACCCCTCTGAATCCATCAAGAGGGTCATTACTAAGGAAATTCACCATTCCCTAGCTAATATTATCCTTTATGAACTCATTTCCACCTCACTCCACCATCATTAGGCCATGATAGATTCTATGCAAGCTATTGAGGTTAGACTAGGAGACTCCCAACCTATAGAGGCCTTCATAGGCACTCTCTAGCTATCCACCCATGTCACCTTCAAGGACTTTAATATACCTTATATACATCCTAAGGACTTAAATCCCCCTCTTTTTATTACAACCCACATCAACCAAACCCACATCAAATAGGTTATGATGGATGGGGGAGCTAGTATCAACATCATCTCTTCCCATGTATATGAGCAACTCAAGCTATCAGATAATGTAATGTTTAAAACTATAGTAATCCTTAGATTCTTTAATGACACTATGACTACTACCTTGGGAACTATTGATCTTCACATTCATCTGGGACCTTGCACATTCCCTAAACTCTTTTATATAGTTGAGGGTGAATTCTAGAATAATTTTTTACTAGGGAGATATTGGATTTGGGCCATGGGTTATGTACCTTCCATCCTCCATAATTATGTCAAGTTTGAATATGAAGGTCAAGTTGTTAAAATACAAGCTGACCCTAGCCTTTTTTTAGCATGCAATATGACCTATCGACCTAATGACATTCTCTTACATCCATCGAAAACACCACAAATAACCACCACCAAGCCCTCACCCATAGAAGCTAAAGCCATTACTTCCCATTCCACTAAGGCATCTACCAATTCATCTATCCATATAACTAGATACCCACCACTAATCATTTACAACCCACCTTTTAATGCCTTACCCTTGGAGAATACCACCTCCTCACCCTTAATAACTTTCAAACTCCCCAAGAATATAGAAAGCTCAACCACCAACTAGGTTATGACCCCAACATTAGAGCCATTACTCCCTTGGGGCCTCTAAAATATCAAACCCACTTTATCTATGGGGTAATTGACAAGCCCCTTAGCATTTTTTCTATCCCCTCTTCACCTCAACCATTCACCTCCATATTCTCTTACTTGGATAACCTAGACTTTCCCAAAGTATACCTCCATAAGTGTGCCTAGAAAGGATTCAAATTAGGGAAATATGAGCATGGACCTCACACATTTATCATGATTGAGATTCAAAATCCTCACAAGAAACAAAACCTTAGCTTCATTCTACCAAATAAGAAGAAAGCCAAACAAACTACCCTTATCATTGTTGAAGAAGAGACCCCTTCCTCACCAGTACCCCCTACACCTATGGGTGAGGATGAGGACATCATCCCACCTAAATTATTTTTAGTCAACATGATTACCTTTAGACCCATAACTTATCAAACTGAAGGGGCACATGTATCCATCCCTCTAGTCCATCCTAAACTAGTAGGAGAAGACTCTCCTACCATTCACACTATCTAGTGTCAGGATGATGATTCCATTCTAACCTAAATTGGTGCAACTAATTCTTCCATCTACAAATCCTTACCTCTAGAGACCTCAACCATGTTGAATGAACCCACCACAGATATTAACATAGGCACTCTGAATAACCTCCATGTTATCAAACTAGGCCAAACTCTCACCCCTGAGGAACTACATAACTTCTCTACCTTCTTCTAGGACTATAGATTGCATTCACCTGGTCATATGCTAGCATGATTGGTATTGACCCAACCATCTCCACCCACAAAATTATGAATAATTATAACTCTAAGCCTATTAGATAAAAAATCTATCAAATGCATTCTCACATAGCTCTCCTTGTCAAAAAAGCATTATAATTCCTCCTTTCTATCAAATTCATTCAACCCATTGATTATCCTTAGTGGGTTTTAAACATTGTGCCTATCAATAAATTCATAAGGGGACTACATATTTATGTTGTATTTCATGACCTCAACCTCACCTTCCCAAAGGATGACTTTTCTCTACCTAGCATCAACCAACTTGTTGATCTCATAGCAGGCCACAAGATGTCACTCATGGATGGATTCTTGGGTTATTAACAAATTTTGATTACCCCTAAATATCAACACAAAATTTATTTTATCACCCCATAGGGGAATTTTTGTTATAGAGTCATGCCCTTAAGTCTTAAGAATGTTGGTGCAACATACCAATGTGCCATGACCTATATTTTCCATGACCTTATCCATACAATTATTGAAGAATATGTGGATGACCTTCTCGATAATTCTAAATTTCACAAAGACCACTTAACCATTCTCAAGATTATCTTTGAGATAATTATCGATTCTCATGTCCACCTCAATCCCAAAAAAAATTCTTTTTGGATTCTTTTCAAGAAAAATTCTAGGCTTCATCATTTCCCTTTAAGGAATCAAGGTTGCCTTGGCTAAAATCAAAGATATCCTTGAGATACTACCTCCAACCAATCTTAATAAATTCTATAGTTTGTAGGGGAAGCTCTAATCCATTCACCATTTTATCTCCTAGCTCTTTTATTGATGTTAACCCTTCTACCACCTCTTGAAAATAGACATCTCTTTTAAGTGGAATATTGATTTTCAAAATGAATTTGATGCACTCAAAGAGTACCTTATATCTCCACCTATCCTCATACCTCCTAAGGATGACCAACCATTCTACCTTTATATCTCTACCATTGACCATTTATTTAGGGAATTGCTTGCCCATTGGGATGAGCAATACAAAGAGCAAGATATCTATTACATTAGCTAGACACTTGTTGAGTATGAGAGTTAGTACACACATCGATTAACTATGTTTAGCTCTAGTCTTCATTGCTACCAAAATTTTCCACAACCTTCTTAACCACAAATTTTTTTCTTAAGTAATACTAATCCACTCAAGTACATGCACTCCAAAAACCATACCAAAACTAGCATATGGCTAAGTTGCTCATGTTTTTAGCTAAGTTTTACCTTGAGTTTCTCTAGTAAAAATTGATCAAGGGGCAAGTCATTAACAAATAATGGCTGATGCACCCCTAATAGACACCCAACCTCCCCCTATTGAATTTCTATATGAGTCAATCACAAGTCTATCTCAAGTGAATTTCACCAATCACATAACCATGTTTTTTTATGGTTCCAAATGTCAATGAGGTGGGGGAGCTAGTATCATCTTTATCCCTCTTGATGGTAAACCACTTCCTTTATATTTTAAACTTGACTTTAAATTTATCAATAATGTGGCCAAGTATGAAGCCCTAGTAATAGGTCTCAAAAATACCTTAGCCTTAGGAGTTAGAAAAATCAATATTTTTAGTGACTCCCAACTTGTGGTCAATGAATTCACTGGCATTTACCAGTGTAAGAATGAGATTTTGTAGCTATACAGGCAATTAGTTATAGATATTCTATCGTCATTCAAGCACTACCATATTCAAACCACCCTATACTCTACCAACAAGTTTGTTGATACCATAGCTTCTCTTGCCTCTAAAATCCCATCAATACCCTTAGACTCTAAACTAACAAGAATTATCCATCACCTCACCAAACCTTCCTACACCAAATCAGACACTCTAACCATATTTAGTGTGGAAGAGATTCTACTTGACCTTTGGTATCAATAAACCTTAAACTAACTTCATCTTGGAATATTTAATTCTAGCCTCTCTAGGAATACTTATCAAGAATTTATTCAGAACACCTCCCATTACACCATTATTGGAAGATTTCTTTAAAAATGTGGTTTTGATGGCTTATTATTTTGTTTCCTTCATGGTTTAGAAGCCTCTCACACTATCAAAGAGACACATGAGGGTATCTATGGGGGCCACTTTAGTGGAATCACTATGGCTAAGCACATCCTATGCCTAGGTTAAAACTGACCCACCCTTAACCAAGACTATTGTGATTTTATGAAAAAGTGTGTCAAGTATCAACAACATGCTAATTTACATCACACACCTAATAATATTCTTCATGTTTTTATGAACTTTTGGCCCTTTTCACAATGGGGTATGGACCTTATCATTGAAATAAACCCCCACTCTTCATAATGACATCATTTTATCATTACCATGAATGAATATTTTACCAAATGGGTGGAGGTTATTCCTCTTGTCTTGATAAGAGCTAAAAAAATTACCAAATTTATCACCCACCATATCATCTGCCTTTTCATTGTTCCCAAAAAGATCATCACCAACAATGGTAAATCCTTCAAAAATTAACAAGTTTAGGCCCTTTGTGACATATTTGGTATTAAACTTAGCTTTTCATCACCTTATCACCCACAATCAAATGGACAAGCTAAAGCCTCTAATAAAACCCTTAACAACATATTTACTAAAATAAATTATGCCTTGGGTCAAGATTGACACTTACACATCCCTTTTGACTTATGGGCATATCTTACTAGAATATGAACCCATATAGGTGCTACACCTTTTTATCTTGTGTTTGAAGATGAGGCTATATTACCTCTTGAAGTCCAAATACCTTCTCTTCATATATCTTTTCATGATCTTATTTTAGAAAATGACTATTATCAAGAACGTTTAGCTCAACTTGAGCTACTTGATGAGCATCATTTGGCTTCCCTTTCCCATCTCTGTGTCTATCAAAAATGAATCAAATGTGCCTATAATAAATACCTAAATTTTTGATAATTCAATATTAGATATCTTTTTCTCAAGGAAAATCAACATGTAACTAATATAGAGAAAATCAAAAGGGGAAAATTTACTTTTAATTATCTTGGACCCTACATCATAACCCATAATTATATATCTAGAGATTATCATTTATCCTTTCTCAAAGATAAACTAGAACCTGAGCCTCTCAATGCTTCACATTTGCATTCTTTTTATTATTAAATAGGGATCACAATCATCATTTGTCTAACTTAAGCTCATCCCCTATAACCACATTCACTTCCCTCTTTTTAGGGGAAACTAACTACAATTGAATCATGTGATTATCCATCATAAGAATAACCTAATCTTGAACCATGGGTACCATGGCTCTATCCTCTATCCATGGCATGATTCTTATAGTACTTCCAAATCTCTTTGAGATCAGTTCATATGGTCATTGTCACCTATACCCCTTTTTCACTAGTGGAAACTTTGTGTCAACCTAGTTTTGCCTTCATAAAGGTAATCCATTGAGAATGTATAAGCAAGTTTATGTCAATCAATAATAATATCAAAAATCATAAACAAACTATGGGTCATTCCTAGCATCCATAGACTGCTCCTTTAAAGGATAGCTATTGGAAAACATTTTGAAATTGTAAAATGTAAGGTGGACTTCTCCCTTGAAGGATAACTATCAAAAGCATTTGAAAACACATAAACTTAAACCACTCTCTTAAAGGATGCTTGAGTAAATCATTTGTCAAAATCTAGTAATTTATAAGAAGATTCCCACAATGATCAACTTTCCCAACCCTAAAGCAAATATACAATAGCAAAAACCCCCAAGAAAAAATAAAAGAATTTTGAAAGACATAATCATCTCTCATAAAAGCAACAATCTTAGAAAGCTGCAATTGACCCTCCTTAGTAGACTTCTTGCATTGATTAGTTTACACTTTATATATAAACATAGACTTGTTTATACTACCTATTTGGAAACCTAAAAGAAAGGCATACTAATCTCACTAACAGTTCTAGTTTCACCTATTCTCCCTCCACATATCATATGCATGAGACTATGAGCTTACTTGACACACTGTGATCAATATACCTATTTATCAACCTAAAAAAATTAATGCAAGGCATCTGAATGGCTCATCTTCACTAAGTCAATCCAACTTTGGGTTTCATGTCAGTCCTTACCAATGAAAGGTCATTGTGTTCCTTTTTCTTATCTTTTATTAGTTCATGTGGATATAAATCTCATGATTCTTATCACATCTAGTTTGTTACCTAATTAATTCATGTATTTTCATCTTTAACCATATTCACATTCTACCTCTATTATCTTAAACAAAAAACATCATGTTAAAAATGTGAACATGATCAATTATATCAACAAGCAACACCATATATCTCTCTATGTACCAAACACAATATAAGGTTATCACAACAACCCATAAATATCAACCTATCCATTTAAAATTATCACATCATCTGGGCTTATAAGCATATCATTACACCAATATAAACATAAACCAAATCAATGAGAATGACATCATAGCATATACCATTTACCATTCCATCCATATGACCATAAACAAATCCATTACATTATCATATAACATACACATCCTATCATATCCATATATAAAATCACATCATAACTATATTTCTAGCATCACATACCTAAGCTATTAACTAGAACACTAACATCATAAACCACAAGTCATGAACTATAAACCATAACCATAACCATAAAAATGAACATCACATGAACCATGAGCATACATCATATACATTAAATCAACAAAAAATATACATGTAACAATGTATCAACTCTCTCAAAAAATATACATCTTGCTACATTAGTGTGTAGGATATAATCAAAATAGTACATCATAATAACACATCTAAATGTAATCATAGGCCTACACCACTACCATTGGCCCTATCTATGCTTACACCTATACCTTGTGGTGTTCCCCTTGGGACCCTTGCATGACCCATTATAGTAGCCCACTGACCTAGAGTAGATATTGGGGGCCCACCAACCAAACTAGCTCTATAATCTACATATCTCATGGCCTAAGGAAACTAGTATAGAACCATCACCTCAAAGTATATAAGCTCCTCTATGGTGGCTAGGTGATATGACCATGGCACTATCACTGGTGACCCTCCTACTGCACCTACTTCAACCCTCCATCTCAGTAGGTCCCTCTCCTACAAAACTATACCTAGGCATGCTTGTGCCTAGTCTCTCTCACCTATAATAGTGACAAGCTAACTTGGTGATATGGTGATTTCGCCCTATAATGTGGCCACTTATCCCTATAACACTTATATCTAAGTTTAGGCCATAACCAACACTTCTCCTACCTATCCATCTTAAGTGGTTGGATCTATAGCCATTAGCCCCTCCCCTCCATCATCTCTACCCACATCTACCACTACATAGATCAATTGGTACCACACCATATAACCACCTATGTACCTTACATCATCATTAGGGTCCCTAAAATGAATCTCTTTAAAATCACCATATAGAAATGTTAGGGTAGGATATAACACTGACAACTAAACCTCTGAGTCCTACTTCCTATACCATGGATGTGGACTTGATACACCCTATAGCAAGCCAAATTAATGTTGCACCTAATCGAATGGAATCAACTCAACCTCACCCTTTTGATAGCCCACTATCCACCTATAACTCTATATAGTGAGGGTCAACCTTCTATAGCCTATCCAAATTAGGAAATATAAGTATGGTCTCCAAGTGATGTCCCCAACTACCAATGCACCTAGGGTACCTCTAAACAAATTGACATCATGTGCCCCACCTATTTCCCCTAATGTATCATAGTCATCTCTTGATATCATAAAACTAGCAAGGAACTCTACTTATGGATACCCTAACCATGGTAGTCCCATTGGCTTTAGAACCTAGATGTGATCATAAGCCCAACAATGAAGAACTAGGCCCACATTGATACCATATCTTTGGTGGTGTTTGAATCCCCATAACTCCCTATAAATCTAAACTAGAACAACTGGGACCTAACCAAATATTATCCTCCCAAGTAATAACTCCACCAATACATCCAATAATACATAAGGAAACCTTATGCTACTCAAATTTGGGATCCCAAAGCATGCAACCATAACCATCAACATTATCATCAATCTCCTCTCTTTTAGAGATCTCTAATATAACCCTATATATCTAAACCCTTTAGAATGACATTAGACCTAGTCATTATCCTCTCCATACAATACTTAACACACTTATCTACTCCTCTTACTCTATCTAATATATCATCTCACCATGCTATGGGAATCAAGTGATCTTATGTACATTATTTAGGAGAATAATCATCTCCCCAGTCAACAACAAGAAGGAATTAGTAGTAGGATCCCATATCTTAATGAGTGATACTATCATCAATGCCTCTCTAGGCACATAATAGTAGTGCCTCATCACTCATAGCCCTACCTCCTCCATGTGTGCCTAGTCATCTATGGTCATCTCCTTGATAAGCATAGGGAAGATACATGGCACACAATCATGTATCTAGATCTACTCCCAAGCCTACACCAAACCAAACACTAGGTTAAGATATTTTTAATAGGATTATCTACCCTACCTTTTTGATATTTGACTTATTCTCCTGTCATTCCTACCCACCTATCTCACCCTGTCTACATTACCCCCAACAACCTAGATTATCTTATCAACCCATTACCCTTACCTAAACATTACCCAAAACCCTAATCTTACCCTTAATCTAACCCCAACCTACTTGACCTAACCCTAAAATTTAACACACTTTGAAAAACACCTAACCCTAGCAACCTAAACAAACCCCCACCCATTACCCTTACTCAATCTATTTAACCCTAACAACACCCTAAATAGCTTATCAAAACCTAACCATCAAAAACATCTCCTCAACACTTAGCCAAAATCCCTACCCTATCCTACACAACCACTGGTAGTCATGATAAACATCAATGTTTATAGACCCCTACTTCCTAGGGTGTTGACTTTTAATAGTCAAACCTGACCATCGATGGTCACCTGTGGGTGTTTTATGTGTGGAATGCCCAAACCCTCCATAGGCACAATCAATTAACTAAACTTCAAAAACCTAGCCTAAGCACCATAACCACCTATAATATTACCTAATTCACCTACCCATCCTATTAATATACCATTTCACCCACCAATTTACCTAAAAAGCTCAAAAACCCTACCTAGGGCATATAAGCAAAATTATACATTTACAGACCTACCCACCCAAGCAAATTCAATAATGCAAAAATAAGCCTACTCTAATAATTTTAATGCACCCCTTACTTCATTCTATGACCTCTTCCATGGTCTAAGCCCATGAGTAGGTGCTTGATTGCATCTACATGCTCTTTGCATCCCAAACCCATGTAATCACCCACATGCCTCTAGTTAATGAGCAACACCCACCTCAGAAAATACCTTCCTTGTAAAGCACCAAAATCACCCACACCAAAGTCAAAAAGAAAAATAGTAATAATAGTAAAAATGATTCTTGTTTTTACTATTTACCCATTCAACTTATTAGGGTTTCCCTTGACTATCGATGGTCAGGGTGATCATCGATGGTCACCTTTTGGGGACCTTGACCATGGATGGTCAAGAAACCCTACAAACCCTAGTTTCAATTTTTACCTAAAAAATACCATTCTTAGCACAATATACCAAGATTTTTCCTACTTTTTGAGATGCCTTTCTCTCACCATCCCAACCACCTCATCACCTCATTATCGATCTCTTTTGGCCCATCTAGCATGCAATTTAGTGACACTTATTCTTTGGCCCTTTGATAATAGCAACAACATTACCATGTTGACCCCTTTTTGAATTTTGTGCCACCTCACATATACTGACCCACTTTTGTCTCTCTGAGAGCACTTCCTACCTCAAATACCTATGACACTTGACCTATTTTTTTCCCTAGGAACACTTCCTACCTTAGACACCCACCAAAAACATGAAAATTTCTTGGGAGACTTTTGTTTATGAGTGTTCTCATCCACCATGCCTATAGGTAGTCATGTAGTTCACTTGTCACTTATCCTACTTAATACCTACCCTTATTTTTAGCAACCTTGGTAATTATAGTCTTTACATGATCTTGATTATCTCACCTTTTAGTTGTATTCTATGTACAAATTTGCACCTCATTTACCCTCCCTTGTGTGACCACCTCATGACTCACCATATACCACTAATAAAACTTTTACCCACTTCATATTCACCTCATTGACTCTTAGTTTGAGGGGGAACACCCCTTTACACTCTCAAGGATACCAAACCCTTGACCCATACTCCATTTTTGTTTTATAGCTCATTCACACAAGCTACACAACTAAAAAGGAAAAAATGTAGACAATATAAATCTACACACCTACACTTATGAATGTTAAAAATAACCCTAGACCCACCTACACCCTCCTTGGGACCAACCTACATCTATCTAGCCTCACGAAATGAATTTTCACTTAGTTTCACCAAGCTGATCAAACCTCAACTTTAAGGCCCTTTTCCTGTGGACCTTGACCATCAAAGGTCAACCTTGGGAATCCCTAACTATCGATGGTCAGGATCCACCTCTTAAAAAACAACATGAAAACCACCCACATTTATTTTTCTAAAAATAACTTGTCTAATTCTAGTTATGAGCCTTTGTATGGATGAATTATATTTAGATGGCCTAGTTACACCTTGACTTCCACCTCTTACTTGTGTCTAGAAGAGAAAGAGGCATAGGAGGTTAAATCCATCTACAATAATTATCAGGAGCTTAGGCATTTAGGATTTTTCTTTTACAGGTCAATAAACATCATCAGTATTATCAAGCATTATCAACCATCTTATCGAGATCTAACTTATTATCACCTCTCAACCAAGATATCAAGTACTGTTACTCTACCAAAATCAAGCTAGATTCCACCAATAAGATAACTCAAAACACCCATCCAACTAACTTCTGGTAATACAAGTACTTAATTAAAAATATTCATATACTTTAATTTCATTTCACAATCAATCCATCCATTGACCAACTCTTGTAATCCATTTATGGGACCTTGTCACTAATCTATTTGTCAAACCAAGAATTTGGCAATTAGCCACTGATGGTTAGATCCAATTGCTAACAATCAAGCATAACTACCAATGGTCACCCCAACTATCAATGATCACCTATGGTACTAGAAACTAGCAACCTATTTTCACCCACCTACACCTAATAAAATCTAGTTTTCTATGTTTTTAACCACTCACAAACCTCTTTTATATTTTTTGAAGCATATCCCAGCCCCCTAACACTAGTATTAATTAGTTTATCACTAATTTGATCATTTCTATTCTATTTTATTAGCAAGCATTTTTGTGTTTGGTTTTAGTAATCTTATTTGATTGATGCAAGTACCTTTTTTTTAGTTTTCTAAACTTGAATATTTAAAATGTATGGATTGATATCCCCTAAAGAATCCCTCACTTTTGGGATCTAGTTATCTCTAGGAAATCCACCCAGCTATATGTCTAATGAACAAGTTTACTTTAGTGCTTTTTTATCAACAAGTCTTCCTCCCAAGCCAAAGAGGATCTCTTCATAATATTATGATTCAATAAATGCATAACCAGATAGGTTTTTTAATCACACTTGTATCAAATTTATTTTTTCTCATTCATTCATAACTTAAGCAAAAATTTACATGAAACACCCATTCTCTACATGTGTTTTTTTATCCTTGCTACATCAAGATTAAACATGTGATATACATATCTATAACATGAATCCAAAAAATTAGGTTTCCTAATTATCGATCTAAATTATGTAATCCTTGAAACTCCAAACATTAGGCCCTTTCACTTCCAAATCAAATGAGATATAAAAATTAGAGAGAAATAAATGGTTTTTAATATTGGTGTTGTATGCCACAATATGTAAGTATAAATTTTTTTAGCATCAAAACAAACCCATGATATTTAATAATAAAGACAAAAATTTATTTAATGATAAAAATTAATTAGGAAACTTCCATTAAAAATCTAAATAATTTCATAAAAAATTCCTGTTATTGAGTTGAAAATCAAATATTTAATATACACATTGAAAGTAAAAATTTAAATATACATTTGGTAGTTTACATCATAGAAAAAGAAATAAAGTAACTTGAATGAATATATGGCTATCTTTAATATAAATAATTTTTAACTAAATAAAAATTTGATACATCTAACATATGTCATAAAAACTTAATCATTATTAGTATGAGCACATCAATCTATAAATAGGATAAGATGCTTTAGAAACTTTCTCACATCCTCTTTCATCCCAATTAAGGATAGTTGTGTGAACTATATCATCATCAACCATTGGAGTATAAATTTTGAACTTTATTTACCTTTGTGTATACTATAAAATTATCTTTAAGAACATCTTTCTTAATATAATCAATTATAATATTGTTTATATCATTATAAAGAAATTGAGCATCAACCTAGATTGTATCTAAATTATTAATATAATTTTCAAAAACTTATTGCAATGCTATATTGTCCATGAAAATAGAATGTGTTCCTCCACTTGATCTTGTTCTAGTATCAACAAAAAATTGAGTTTTTATCTCTATCAGATGAAATCCAAAATGCAGGTTGAAATTAAGAAAATGTAATAATTAAAAACCAGGTCTCCATTCCTCTTAGTTGAAAGTGATCAGTGTTTATTAGGGAGTTTTATTTTTCTTTTTTTAATTAAATTATTGTATTAAAACCTATTAAAACCCATTTAAATTAAAAAAATCAAGTTTTTTGGGAACCTTTACAAAAAAAATAATATTAAGATTAAAAAAGAATTGAAAATATATTAACAATCAAACAAGACAAGCAATAATTATTTGTTAATACCTGAATGGGATCCAAAAGTGTCAATTAATGGTGTTTTATTTTATGTACATGTTGTTTACATCACCAATAATTTTTTTGCTTATTAACGATCCTATAGGTCTTTAGTCAGGTCATCATGATGTTTAATAAAGACACTTATTTTTGTTGGTTTTGAATTTGACATGCTTCCTTGGACTATTTCTTCATTTACAAGCATCTTTGATTGTAATAACTCTATCAATTATAATAAATAATAAAATAATGGAAACAAATTTATTAATAATATGTGGGAATTTTTTGTAATAGTATTTTGAATTTAGATTTGGAGTCTCACATTGATTTTCCTTTAGATATTTTAAATAATATTTTAACATCATCTCCTGATTTATAGTTTATACTATGCATATTATTGATGTTATTTTTCAAAAAACTTATTGCTTGTAATGTATTTGACCTATCATTAAGAACAAGAATAGTATATGATTTTTTATTTCATATGTTAATCATTTACTCCCTAAAACTCACTGATATCTCAAACTAAAATGGATGTTATAATATAAAAAATTAATATCTATTGGTTTCACAATATCTAAGGGCTTTGTATGTTACCAATCAAATTGCATTTCCACCTCATCCTTAAAAAATTCATCTTCACTATGAATTCCATGTATGCAATAAATCATAATGAGCCTAGTAAACTCACCTTCATCATTTAAAATTTAGTAACATCATTCATAAATGTTTTCATTCATGTTCTTAACCCTTTCCACATAGGTGAAAATAATTTTAAGAAATAAGTGTGATTCAAAAACATGGAAAATAAAAATACATGTATAAACCAAGGATATATAACTAAGGTAAGTGAGAAAATCTATAATATCACTTTCTATAATATTTATTGCAGCATTATAAGAATAAAAAATAACAACTCCCAAACTAATGAGAGGAAAATTTTATTTTAATCCTATCAAATTTATTCTCAATTGAAATGGAAAATAACTTTGGCATGTGAATTCATATGTATCGTTATCTCTTTCCATGGACATAATAGTGAAATATGATATATATAGAGGGTTCTAACATCCTTTGGCATTTTTTTCTTCGTCTTTATTTTTTCCTATTACTATCCTTCATTGTAACAATAGTTTTTATTTTTCATTTCATTTACATTATCCAAAATCTTGAAAAACTAAGAAAAGTGGCTTTCATGAATATATAACTTCTTGACAACATTAGATGTAGTGCACTGTATCAAATCAATTTATTATGGATTTCACATTTTGAAATAGGCTATAATTTTTCCCTTGCATCTCTATATTGACTTGTTATTTTATAATAAGCACTTATTTTTTATGATGTGACACTAAGTTAAATGCACAATTTTAGACAAAATTATCCATTTATAACTTTATCTACAAGTACAGAGAACTATTATGAAGATAATCCCCTTGTTTATTAAAACAAATTTATATTATCTAACTAATTTGTCTTAAAATATGGACCACAATATTTTTTTAGATCATGGAATCCCACCATTTGTATAGAGTTCAAAACACAAAACCTATTTTTATCATATATCATCTGGAAAGAAGAGAAATGATAGCTTATCATTCAAGATGTCTATTGTCTATTTATAAAAAATATTCAAGAATTCATTCTCAAAACTATGTCCATAACATGAAAACATGGGGTCAAAAATGATTTTTGAATTACAGTACTAATATTATTTCAATTCAATAAAAAATATTAAATACCTTACAATTTTCATCCTTTTCATTACTGGTACCAAGTCAATGTGGTCTTCTCTCTATGATCTACGTTGAACTCACTTTGTATAACTAGTTAATACATATTATATAAACCCATAACTTATTCACCTTGTTCTATTGTTTAAAAATTATAATTATATTATGAGTTGTGGCCATTGATGATAGAATAAGAGTAGACATTTGTTTTATTCTTTCATGTACAAACATAAAACTAGGGTTTTCCACAATAGTATTTTATGCTTCGATGGTATATTAGCCATCAATAATATAAAAATGAGTCCCAGGATCATGCAAGTCTAGATTCAACTCTACATTTATGATATTGCTATTGGTTTTATTAAAAGGTAACAATATTGCATCCCTTTGAAGAGGCATCAAGTTACATGACATTAAATTTACTAGTTTATTAACACTATCTATGTGAAGAGATCAATACTAGTATTTAGATGGTATTAGATGGTAACACTCAATTCAAATCTTGAAATATTTCTTATTGAATTTTTTTTTATTAAATCTCCTAAGTTGTTGAAGACTTACTATTTTTTCTTTTTTAAATTAACTTATTTTAAATTAGACTTTTGTCATGTGAACTATGTTAATTTACAAAATTATGATGTTGAGGTATCTTTTTCTAGGGTGGGCATATTTTGCCTCATAAAATTATTCATTTTTTCTTGGAATGTTCTTTTACCAAACTCCTCTATATTTAAAAAATGAGAAATAGATGAATTAAATCCATATTGATAAAAAAAATTAATACAATAATAATTTCACTATAAATGTTTTGACTATTTTCTACACCAAATCTATCCTAATCTAAATAAGGTTCTATGTTCCAACCATAGAATTAATAAGAATACATTTAGAATTTAGCATGATGAACTATTTTACTTTATGTATACAATTTTAAATCTAAATTTATTTTAATTACTTGGAATGGATGTTTAAATTTATTTATATGTTCCACCTGAACAATAATAAATTGTTCAAAAATAAAATCATACTTAATATAATTCCAATATCTTCTTATTCCCCTCATACTAAATAAAATAACCACAAGTCATTATGGTAGTTGTCTAGATAACACATTTCTTAATACCATTGTTTATCTCTTCTCTCTCAATAAATGGAGCCATTTATGAATAATATCTCTCTGTATGAGGTGTATTAAACCAAATCCATTATTAACTAAAATAAAATAAATTATTATAAACTATCGAAGTTAATTAAAACATATAATAAATTAACCTATCATAGTAAAATTATTTCAAATTATAGTGATTTATAGTCTAACTAAAAAATAATTTAGGGAAATATAACAAATCATATTTTCCAACCTAACAACATGATGTGAGAGGGAGAGATGGGAATAATTTATAAATTCTTCATGGATGAGAAAGTTTACAGGGTGAAGAAGGGGATGAAGGTTAACTAGATTTGGATGAGATGGGAGATGCTTATGTTGGATTTGATCTTGGAAGATGTTATGATAAAATAGTTCAAACTTGGATCAAATATTATGCACTTTCCTACCTAAGATGGGGAAGAATGAGATACCCATTATCTTGGGATTATAGGCCTTTGTTCTTACTTAAACTTGAAAAGACTAGAAATGATGGTGATATTGGTAGTTATGCTTCTAGTAAATCATTTATGTCATATTCTATTGGCTAATGGTTATATTAGAGGCATTAGAGATCTATTTAGTTGGGTGTTTTAGGGATCTACTTTATTTGACTCATTTTTGGTTGAGATAATATTATTGATGGATTCACTTTCTCTGCAACCTTTGAGATCTTTTCTCTAACCTCTTATCTAAACCATTCAGAGAGTGTTGTTAGCTGACACTTGATTTTACTAAATCAATACTTATTTGTATCACCTTGGATATTATGTTTCACCCTTGGTGATTGGTTTTATGGGACTAATTATTGGCCTTTTATGGGCAAATCCACTTTGGAGAGTTTCTAGGTGCCATGTGAAAGAATTATATTTAATGCTTCCCAAGTTAGTGTTCTAGTAAGTTCCACCTTGCATTCTTAGTTGGTTGGTTCCCATGTTTCTTATTAAAAATATTCATATGTGTTGGGATTTATTTGGTGAGTTTTATCTCAATATTTAATAATTATCTTAATTAGGGTCTAGATTTTTTCACAAATTTATGTCTTGGCCTTGGTTTGCTTCATTATGGTTGTTCAATGAGTTTGGCGGGCCTCTTGGAATGAGAAGGTATTTCAAGAATGTTTTCAAAGATTAAAATAGAAGTAATAGTTTTATTTTCACTAATATAATGGACAAGATATGTGTTTTTAGTTTCAAAATTCAACCCTCTTTAGGAAGGGAAGAGTACTCATTGACTCTAGATCTGAACTATTCTGTTTCATCTCTCAAGGGTGAGGGTTTTCTTCGGTCATCTATGAGAAAGGTTTAATGTTTTTCATAGAATCTAAGTAAAAATTATTCAAATAAAATACTCATATGGTGATTCAATTATTATACCCTAAGGATTCTATTATGGAGGTTTAAAATCATGCCACTTTCATAAGAAGAATAGATTTTTACTAGGATGAAAATTTTCAAGGATTCCTCCTAGAATCCTAGTCTAAAAAGATTTATGGATCCCAATGGAGATCCATAGTATGGAGGCTAGGTCTTCCAAACATAATATTTTATAATTTCCCCATTGTAAATTCTTTGGAATCCCCATGAGAGACATGGGCCTCCCATTTTGCTTAGAGTGGCTAGATTATTGTTTCCTTAGACTCCCTCCTAGGGAGACCAAGTTGTATCTTAGGAAAGTTGTCCTTGTCTAAAATATTTAGTTAATGATCCAATCAAAATTAGAATAGGGCTCATTAGGGACCCCTTTAACCTTTATACTTGCACTTTTCCTTTGTTAGTCTTATTTGGTTGGGTCCTTTGGTGACCCAAAAGGCTATTTTCTCCTCTGATTGGTGCTTGTGTGGATATATTCCTAGTTGGATAGCTTTTGGGTGATGGGACTGTCATCTATTTGGTGGGAGACTTGGGCCTCTTTCTCCAGTGGTCTAATATGGTTTTTTATCTAGCTAAAATTGGTCCTTTCCTACACCAGTCAAATATGGTTGTTTCTCTTTTCTATTTTTTTCTTCTTTTGGATGGGTCATTTTTGTTTTGTTGGTTTGTGTCACCTTATTTTATCTTTTGAAATCTAGGGGCAAACCTAGACCTCTTGATGTGTTCAGGATGTATTTTGCACTAGCTTAAAAGTGGGTATATCTTAATCTAAACAAATGGAATTAATAATAATAAAAATGTGAATATAAAATTGATTAAAGGTTAAAAATACATGACATAAAAATTTAGGAAACTAGTGTTTTCCCTCATAATTTATTCTAGTGATGGGATGCACTTTAAATATCATGATTACTACTAGGTGTTATATCTAACAACATTGAAATTAAATAGTTAATGCAAGTTATTCATTAACATAATTTAACAAAAAAAATTCAACAATATAATTAAATATAATTTATCTTAATAGGTGTTATGTATTTAAAATCAATGAAATTCAATAATCTATATATAATTCAATTCCATTTCTAACATAGATAGTGTAAATAAGCAAGAGTACTAACCATAAAATATTGTTTCAAATTTGGGTTATTATTATCATAAATGAGCCTTGACATTTTGACTTTGCTATTTAGTTTATATTGTAACTATATTAAAAAAAAATTCATATTTTTGAAACATATTTTATCATATTTCTATTTTGACTTTACTATTGATCTCCACAGTTTTTTAAACCATTTACACTCAAGACCCTGGTGCTTTCACAATCAAATTTTTCTTCACAAATAACTTTATTGCAAAAAAATAACTTTATGAGTTATTCATGAACTAAATTTATGAATCCTTCATAATATTCAAGTTTGTGAAGTGTTGGATCTCTTCATATTTTTTACCTTTTATTCTTTCATAATGCCAAAATGTTCATGATCTTACAACTTATGCTCGAATCATTCCAATTATGAGAAAAAAACATATTTAAGTTTGCAAAGTGTTACCTATTATAAGATTTTTAACCTTTTATTATTTCACAATGATCATATTTTCATGCTCTTAGAAATTATCTATGGTTAGATCCTCCAATTATGAGAAAAAATAAGGCAAGTAAAGTTGGCACTATCATGCACTTTTACACTTTGTAAACTATTTCACATGGTAGATACAAACTCAAGTACTAAGAAATAAAAGGTGAAACAATATCAAATCTCCATGTTTGATATCTATTTAGACAATAAGAGAGTATTTTCAAATATGAGAACTGAATAATGGTTCAACATATTTTGAAAATATTTTATTATGATATATATTGCAAATATGATTATTATTTTCTCATTTATACTTTGTGGCCACCCACTCTAAAGATCTAATCCTCATAATGGCAATGCCAAAAGAATACATGTTAATAACTTCTTATAGTTACTTTATGTTAAATGGTTTAACATATTTTTTTCATTTGATATGGTAAAAGTTCTAGTCTTACATGGAAGAAGAACTAGTGTATAAAATAGTAGTAAATAGACACAAGCCCCATGGGATGAAAGATAAAAGCCAAAAAAATAGCGCTAACTCAATAACCAAGTAGAGGACAAAAATAAATATAATGTAAAAATAAAACTATTCTAGGAGGGGGGATCCATCCATAGGTACCTTCACATCCTTAACCACCTTTTCCTATGTGGCATATTTTTTGTTTATGATTCTATCCCTAGTTATTTTTCCTAGGCCTTTTATATCCTCTTTAGGTAAGATCATTCTAGGTCTCTTCTATAACTATTCCTTCACATGGGTCTTCTTAGTGGGGGATTTTTATGGGATCTTAGGGGAATAAGTCTCCACTTCTATGATATGTTGCTTTGAGGGGTTCCCTTCAGCCTTTTCTATTTGAGAGAAAAATTGGATCATTTTGGTGACCTCCTTATTCATAGAATTCCAATCTTGGATTAAACTTGCTAAACATAACCCTGCCTTATGAAGTTTGTTATTAAACCTTTCCAGCTAATCCTTGTTGGTTTTAATCACTTCTATTAAGTGGGTCTTGGATTTTCCTAATGCTTCCCTTGAGAATCCTTCCTCTAGTATAAGTGGTTTAGGCTTGAAAATAGAGAGTTTTATGGGAGGATTCCTAACTAAGATTTTAGAATGAGGGTGAGTGTGGGAAAATCTAGTTATTAGGCAGTGAGATCCCAAGGTAGGATCATCCTCAGTGGAGGATCCCCCCTCCCTAACATAACCTCCTTTCCCAAAAGGGTCTCTCTATGTTTGAATAATATAAGGATAAGACCCATCATGTATGATAGGATTGGATTCATTAATTTGGTATGTGAGAATAGTGCTCTCTAGAGATCTCAAAAGGTAATAAAGGAGATTGATTTTGTAACCCTGAAAATGGTTCAATAAAAGAAAATAGTGGGAAAAAATAAGGGTGTACTTACTTTTGACACTTATATTTGCACCCCTAAAGAGATGCCTATCTCTCTTCATCTAAGTGTCACAATGGAAACATCCCTCTTACTATGGGTGACAATATTGAGAGATGAATCTCTAGAAGGGATAGTTCCCTTGATGCACTCTTTGAAGCACTTCCTTACCTATCAACTTGTGGATGAAAAGGGTTGAGAAAACCACTAAGAAAAAAAGGTGATGCACCAATGTTTAATCTCTTCCTATTTGATTGAATATTTGTTACATAAATACAAACAAAGTTTCTGTCACACAAAACTCACAACTCAAAATTCATTGTCACATCAATGTTTCATATGTTATATTCAAGAATGTGTTTGATGACTAGGAGAGTAATGGATGATTCCATGAGGGAATACAATCATAAATCACTTTTAATACATATATACACATATAAAAGAATACTAAAAAAAACCTGAAACAACACACTTTCTACACACTTGGTAGATAATCAAGGATAACATGCCAGAAAAGAAGATTTTTTATAGACAAGACCAACAAGATTTCACTAACATTCAATTGCGGAATGTGTAAGTGGGAAAAAAACTTGTTTATTTCTTCAAGATTATTTCACTTGGACATATGTAAAAATGAGAAAATAAGTTAAAAATATATGTATAAGGGATATTAAATGATCCATGCAATGTTAATAAGTCCAATTGCCTATACAAGCCATGAAAATTGTGAAAAGTGGCATAAAACTCTCAATCCTGACACAAAAAATTGCCTTTATAATTTGCATCTATTTGAACATCCCACCACTAAGGATAGGTAATATGATTTGGATGAGAGGGAAGGAATTTAGGCATGTAATTCCATACATTGGTTCTAATCCTACTCATTTGAAAACTATTGGAAAGAAGATATCATTGCCTATAGTCTTAAAAACTCCCTTTTTTGCTACCTTTAAAATGTATCTTCCAAAATGACTTTAGTTTCAAATTAAAATACATGGAAGGGAATTAAATACAATTGGAAAGATTATCCATGGACATAGACCCCTCAACTTCACCTTAAAAGGACATCTAATTGAGGTTTCCATACTTTTCACCCTTGTGTTCACCATGCCAATTTTGACTGAATAAAATGAGAGCTCTAGTTATGACACTCAAAGGTTTTTATATATAATAAAATTACCATAGGTAGTTATAATATGTCCTTATATTCCCTCTAAACTTGATTTCATCTCTTCAAACCTCATAAAACCTACACAACACATAAAATGGTGAGAAAAATACTATTTTCATGTTGTCTATATAGTTACATTATCTCCTTTTAATTTGTGAGAGATTTAGTGAGTGATATCCATTATAAAATATGTTTTCTTTCCAAACTATGCCACTAGTGTGGCTATCCAAGCTCATTTTCCTCATTGGGTCATAATCAAGGTTTTAGTAGGGTTTTAGCTAGTTCTAGGTCTTAAGCTTTGTTAATAAAACTTGAACATTGAACCTACATAAAAATTACAAAAACTTTATTCCAAAGGACCCTAATAACTTCCATAAATCCATTTGGTTCCCATGTATAGCCTTAGAAAATATATGAGTACTTGCAAACACCCATCGAGCTTGGTTTTCTCTCTTTTTTCATGATTAGATTATGTCAAGGCTAAAATGTACTCTATTATAGGTCTATTTGTATTTAAAAATATCAAAATTTTATATTTACACATTATAATCATGTTTCAATAAAACATATATCTTTCCAAGATTTAGACATAGAGGTAGACCTCAAAATGGTTTAGGTCTCTTGAAGGCTTAGTGGGCTTAGCATACCCTCTACAATTTTGGCTCATTATCAATGTTATAACATGATTAGGATGGATTATTACACATTTAAACACTTTATTAATACTTAAAAATACATAACATAAACTATCAATCACTCCATTCATCACTTTTCTTCTCTTTTTCCAACTTGGCCTAGTGGAATCCTATCAAATTAAACTATATGCATGCACAATCAAGTCACTTTGAGGGTTTGGAGCCTATGCAAGTGTTCCTAAAAATAATTAAATGTTCCATAAACATCAACTATGTTTTTTCAATATCCCAAGGCCTCATCTTAGGTCATTCACACATTTTTCCATCTTTTACTTGGTAGACCAAAGTTTCTGATTTTCATGAGTGGCTGATCTCTGAGAAAAAATAGAGAGATATAGCCCTTATACATATTGAAAAATGAGAGTTTTTATAGTTTTATAGGTCCATAATTAGGATATTTATTAAAGGGAAAGGTCTAAATTCCTCATTTAGGTACCTAACTAACTCAAAATGCGTAAAAGGGGGCTAAAAAACCCTATTTTCTTGTATTTTTGTCAAAATCCCATTATAGGTAACCTTTCCAAACTAATATGATTACTATATTCTATCAATAAAATTTTCACACTTTTAAACTATGCTTGTGGAGATTTTTAAACCATCCAAAACCTTTTCTGTACATGATTCTTCATGTTTGTTCATTTGGTAAGGGTGTCTCCTAGTCACCTATATGGACTGATGGATTTGTCCAAGTAAATAAAAGTGATTGAAAATGTTTTAGGAGTCTTAAATTGTATATATAATTCACTTTAATCATCATGAATCAGTTATTATGTATTGAAATCTATTTTTCACCCCTAGATAACCCATGTTCCATT
Source organism: Torreya grandis (assembly GCA_037957365.1). Lineage (NCBI taxonomy): Eukaryota > Viridiplantae > Streptophyta > Pinopsida > Cupressales > Taxaceae > Torreya > Torreya grandis. The sequence goes on from JARHVA010000790.1 coordinate 4,271,598, forward strand.
TTTATCCTTGTTTGTCTAGACCCTATTATAGGTGCATACAGGGATCTTAGGACCTTATGTAGATTTGCCCTTCCATTTAAAGGTTTAGTGACACCACTAAAATTATTATTGAGGTGTTAATTCACTTGTTTACTAATATTGATCTCCCATCTACTATATCAATGCATTTTATCCCAAACGAGGTTCCTACCTATAAGTGTATTATGTTAGACCTTCCTTTGTTTGTTCTATGCTTTCCCTCTACTTGATAGGATATATAAAGGTCATATTTAAACCTTAAAAATAATTTCACCCTAGTTCTTTACCTTTCTATCATCAATAAGGATATGCCCTTTGATCATTACTCATTGACTAAGATAGACCTTGCTTTGATTGACCCCTATTTTACCCTTGACTGAGACCTTTTTCCTGTAGGTGTATATTATCTATAAGGCTTGATCTTGATGTTTTGAATCTATTTATTCATCATACAGATAAAATAATTACATATTCACAATAGTGACTCAACTTTGAAGGTATTAAAACACCAAATAGGCCTCAAGTGAGATCACTATATACACATCTTGTTGATTGAGATAACACCTCCTATAGGTGCATATAGGGATTATTTAAAATCAAGTGTTAAATGTAGATAATCTTCACTTAAGGTTTGGAGGGTTAAATAAATCATGTGTTAAGTGTAGATAATCTTCACTTTAGGTTTGGAGGGTTAACTAGTACTTATCTTCAACATGACTGGTCAAAACTCCACTTAGACACATTTCTTGCAACCTTATCCTCATGCTCAATTATAAGTGTTGATTTTTCCCTGTTCCCTGACCTATAGGTGTATGTTGGATTTCTTAATTGATATGGTCATGATGTTTTGATTTTAACTTGAAATCTTTTGAGGTTACAATGCACCATGTTTTATCCTATATTCCTCCCTTAATGAACCTAAAGCATCAAATAAGCATCAAATTTGGAGTGGCTAACCTAACCTTGTTGTAGGTATGAATCTTACATACAAGGTACATTTCAATGCATTTATGGGATTACAAGGGAGCCTTCATATCCTTTCTTGTGATTTCAAACATATGACCTCATCCCATTTATTGAAAACATCCTAGCCCATCTCAATGTCTAAGGTTGATCCTTCCAAGTAACAAAAGGTCATCTACTTTTTAGGCTTGTAGAATTCAATAAAGTATCATAGTACTTTCTTAGGAATATTGGAAGCCTTCAAAAAATTATCTCCTTTTTCTTTTTTACTTATATATTTGGCATAGGTGTAGTCATCTGATAGGGATACAAGGTTTATCAACTTATTTTCTCCAAAATTTACCTCAACCACATTATATGTCATCTTGAAAAATCTCCTAGGCCTTTGTTTGCTCAAAATTGAGACTGATTCCCAAAAAATTCAACCATCACCTTAGGAAGGATTCTCATGACTTATTTTTCATTATATAAATTCACACAAGCTTTTCATGGTCTCATTAATATGCAAGGGTTATAAAGATAATCTCATTACATGCTTTCACACTCATAGAACATCTCAATCCCCTGTTTAATCCCTCATGTAGGTGAGCATAAAATTGAGCAGGTAGTTTACTTAGGAAGGTGTCTAATAGAGAGAAATAATGGACTCAAAATACTTATTATAACCTTTAAAAAATATTTACATTTTTCATCCCTCAAATTCTTGACCTCATTACCATGTCATTCACCTTAGTATGACATCATCAAAGAGCCTACAAGTGCATGTTTGGTTAAAATATGTGGGCAGAGCATGGAATTATGGTAAACATAGTGGTGGACTAGCTCAAAACCATCCAAATGACACAATAAATATTCAAACATTTTATCTCCATCCTTTGAAACTTGGAACCATCTTCAAAATACCTTTTACAATATGGAAACACCTGCACATGTGTGAGAAAGAGCATATAGATGTACCAAGTGGTTGTTTGGAATGGTATATGAGCATGTATTCAAACTTTAAACTCTTTATAACATGTAAAAGTACCTCATTCAACTCTTTAATCCTTTTAAAATACAAACACCTCTATTACCACTTTTATATGCATAATGAGCAAGCTTATGCATGGAATTCAGCTGAAACTAGACATGAAGTTGGCAAATGAAGCAAGACAAGCTTGTAAGCTACTCATAGAATTCCATGGTGAGATAAAAACATGGATATAGTGATATGACCTAGGGAATAATGGGACACTCTTTCCTAGTTTTATGAAACCTCTACAGTTTAAAAAAATCAGCAAGTAAGAGACATCTCAACTAAAACTACACTTGGTGATGTCTCCTTGCATGATATACCAATTTTGCTCATCCAAACCTCATGTATCATGAAAAAAAGAATGGAGATCATATAATAAAGATAAAAAAATCCTCTAGAGACAATACCAGTAATTAGTTCATATGTATTTGGTATAAATGGATCAAAACCTATAGGGTACACCAAATAGCTATCAAATCTACACAATCAAATTGTTAGTGATTGTTCATAAAGAAAATTTAATGATTTATCAAGTTACTTATATTAAAATTAATGTATTGGAATTTAAAATAACCTCCCAAAATCATTTTTGTAAAAACTTCCTATGATTCCCATACTGAGTAAAAACTTGAGGGTCACTTCAATTTGCCAAGAAGAGCAAGAAATGTATAGAACAATTTTGGCATCCAAACTAATATTAAAGATCAAACCAAGTGTGGAGGTGAGAATTATAAGGATGGTAATACCCCCCAAGATATTTACCACATGGCACTCTTCCCAAAAATCTATACAAGTGCCAATTTTCCTATTTTTTCATTAATTTCTACAATTTCAATTGAACAACTTGAAAAATTAAGATATAACTAACTTATTGGACGTTTTTAATGACGTTTGGACACTTAGGCACCTTGGGAACCATGAAAAATGCTTTAATGACCCCCAAAATCTCATAAAATGACTCTTAATGGACAAAATGACTAATGTAGCTAAGACTAAAGCTAATGTGACCTTAAATGACATCATGTAACAAGTTTACTTCCTATGACAACATATTATGACCCCTTAAAATTTTTAAAATAAAAAAATCCTAGGAATGCCCAAATTTGACTAAAAGTCAAATTTGGTCAATAAAATGGTGACTCATAAGGGTCGTATGCCTGCTATACTAAGGAAACGTAGCCTTATCCTAATAAGGGCCAATGGATTCAATGGATTTTTTAAGATTTCTAGAAATTAATTTCCTAAAACAAACACAAAGCAAACACACCACACCAAAAAAAGCAAGACAAGGCAATACACAAGGTAAAACTCACACTTGTGCATAAGCACTTAGGAAACACAATGAAAGCAAGAAAATATGTACAAGGGTAGAGGATAACCTTAGTAATAATGTTTGAGATATATCCCATTGACTGGGATATGAAGCTCCTCTCCATCCAAACTTGAGAGTTGGAAAGCATTGTGTTGCTTACATTGTGTGATTACATATGAACCACTCCACAAAGCATCAAACTTTGTGTGTTTTCCAAGTTTAGCTTTATATTCATCCCACTTTAGGATAATGTCTCCCTCTTTAAGACTTCTTGGCATGGATTTCTTTTCAAAGTATCTCTTTGTTTGTTCTTGGTGAGCTTTCATAGTTAACATAGCTTTATATCTTATTTCTTCAAGCTCCATTAACTCACATAACCTGACTTTCATGCTTTCATTCTCCATAAATTGTAGTTGATAGGTGAGGATCAAGGTTGGTAAATCAAGTGAAATAGGTATTATATCTTTTCTCCCATAAATAAGTGTGTATGATGAGTTTCTAGTTGCTCTCTTTGGGGTAATCCTATAAGCCCTATTGACCATTTTTTGCCCAACAGGCTAAAAAATCAGTCCCCCTTCTTTCATGTTGTTTTGAGCCAGTACTTTTGATTTTTTCAAGAGTCATTCCATTTCTACGAACTCTACAAGTTTTCTATAGACTTCACAAGGACTTCTACGAACTCTACAGACTCTTGTCTAAAGAAATTTATAAGGAAAGAAAGCTAAAATTGTTCAAGGACACTTTTCCTTAAGGTTGGAAGAGTGGTTCAATGACATAATCTTTCCAAGAGTTAGCACCTTTGAACCATTAAACCATTGAACCGGTTTAACACCTTGGTTCATCACTTGGTTCAAAGCCTTGGTTTAATTAGTCAGTTCATCGGCTTGGTTTAATCAGTCAGTTCAATAGCTTTGGTTCAAAGGCTTGGTTCAATTCAGTCGGTTTAATGTTTCAACAAAGTTTAATGCTTTGGTTCAAAGCTAAATTCATTGAACTAGTTCAATGCTTCGGTTCAAAGCCTTGGTTCATCATGACAAGTTTAAAGGCTTGTTTTAAATAAGCACAGTTCAAACAAATGGCGCACAGTGTTGAACCATTGAACCATTTTTGGTTCAAGCAGTTAGTTCAATTGGGCAGTTCAAAGGAGCATCCACAAAGCTGAAGGACAAGTGCCCTTTCGGAAGGCAGTCAGGTGCAAAGGTACCCTTCGGAAGGGTCATTTTCGAGAAGGCCGCAAAGGGTGATTTATTTCAAAAAAATTTAAGGTAGTCGGTAGAGGCAAGGAAGAAATCATTCAGACTTTTATCCGAAGGAATTAATTTGGAAAAATTATAAACAAGAACCCTGAAAGAAAGGGACTTAAGGTAAAATTAAAAGACATGTGACAATTTCTTTTAGACTTTTTTTCCAAAGGAATTCCATTGAACAAAATTTTGAAGAAATCTGGGGAGGCCACCAAAGAGAAAAAGTTGAGAAAATTCCAAAGAAAAAGCTTGCAGGGAAAAGGGCTAAAGCAAAAAAGCTGAAGCAGGAAGAGGCCCAAAGGAATTTGCCAAGGACGGTGTCATCCTAGAAGCTGTCAACTTTAAAAAGATAGACTAGCCATTGATTTTCAAACTATGATGGGCCCACAAACATCATATTTTACACCAGGAAAGCTAGAGTGTGGAAGGCACCAAGTGCCAACTACAGAAGGCTTTGACATGATTTTTTAGGAGTAGCAAAATGTGCCACGTGTCCCCTGTAAGGCTTGGTAGGAGTCGACAAGTGTCAGCCTCTACGGTCTCTTTGTTTTGTCCCATGAGAACTATGGTGGGCCCTATCTAAATTGCTAAAGAAAGTGGAAGCTAACACATGTCCTCTTCCATAGGACTTTCAAAGGGTGCCTACAGCTTCCATGAGTCAAGTAGATGCTACCACATGTCTTGCCCATTTTATAGCAAAACATGCCACATGTCACTCACTAGAATTGGTAGAAAATGGCCAAGGCAAGTAGCGAGAGCCCAAGGAACACAATGACCCACCAGAAGATATACCCCAAGGGCTGAAGGAGCCAGGAAGAGACAAGGCAAGGAGGAAGATGAAGTGCAGGAAAAGACAAAGCAGTCCAAGTGGTGAGGAGAGGTGAGTTATTACTAGATGGTCATCAAGCAGTGCAAATAGTGAATGGCACAGCCTAATTTTTCCATTTGGCATTTATGAGGGGACAAACCATAGTCTATTTTTAGGAAGAGAGCATTTTGTTTGCAAAAAAGAGGTGTGACCATGTTTTTCACATTAATGTGGAATGCCTAAGTCAAAGAAAGAACCAACAATCAAAGGGCCCCCTCTTCCCAAGGCTCAGAGTGCACATGGGCCAGCTTGTAAAAAGAGTGCTAAAGTATTTTCCAAAAATCACCAAGTTCTCTTCCTCTCTCTATATATTGTAAAGCTTCTCATTTGAGAAAAGGATCCACTCTCTTAGCCTTAAGGCAAAACTCTGCCTAAAAATCTCTCGGGCTTGTAAGGTAGAGCTGCCAGATTTTACCTTGAATCAGGACTTAGAATTTTTACCTCTATCTAGAATTACACTTTAAAGTATATGTTTGTGTTCTTATTTTGTGTTAAGTCATTGTCTTTAATTTTTTTCACATATCGATTACAACATGTCTAGTGCATTGTGAAGTCTCTTTTCTGCAGGTCTACCAAAAGTGTCTACAGAAGGAATATAGGTGCATGTGAATATGCTGCCTAAGTGTGTCATAGATCACCTTTAGTAGTTCCTTCCTCCCTATATCTCTACAGACCCCTAACTCACTAAAACAGAAGAGTTTCCCATGTCAGATGAAGTGTATGGGCATTTCTTCCTGGTGAAAAGTGTATGTTCAAACCTGAGTGGATCAAACTTTTTTGGTGTATCACTTTTTCATTTTTAGGCTTAGGTTCTATTTTTAGCATCTCTCTCTCCCTTTTCATCCCCCCCTTTTTCATTTTATTTGTTAGTGGTAAGAGAAACCAGGGCCTAAAAGATACATCAGAGGGATCTAGACCTTATCTATAGACTCTCCCCTCCAACTTCACCAGTCCCATAGGTGAGAGGGGAGTTTCCATTGTTGCATGTGGAAGGGTGGGAGCTAGGTGTCCTACCTCCAATGAAATCCACTGCATCAACTATTTTTGGCACACTCGGTGGGACCAACTAGGATAGGTTGTGTCCAAAGAGTTGAATTTTTGGTGTGTTCTTCAACTAACTAGCCTTTGGAGGCTTTTGCATCAACACCAATGGTGACTATGAGTTGAATCAGCTAGTTAAACAACCTGGTGCTGTCAAGAAATCACATTTTTGTATGTATAATTGCTTTGCACAAAATCATGGACCTTGTATTCCTTCATATGACTTTGATCATACTCAAAATTTTCATGCAATCACCTCAAGCAGCTCTCCTAGTTACCCTTTAATGATAAGGGAGGTGGTGCTAGAGTTTAACAAGTAGGTAATGGAGATAGATAGACTGGACGAGCAGTATGGATATCAATAGAAGCTAACATATAAAGAGGAGTGATTATTCAGGTAAGCTCAGGCCTTGTAATCCATGGAATAGGAGGTAGCAAAATGGAGGAATCCATTCATGCAAGGTAGATACCCTTGCATGCCCCCTTCTATTCTAAATAAAGCCCCCTCTTATGCACCAAATACTTTCTATATGATGGCACTTGCTCATTCCAGCTCATCTGATGCATCAATCAACCCTACTCTTGACCCTGAGTGCCTATCATTCAAACATCAAAGGGAACTAGAACAACCTCCCATGGAGATGAACTTTCTAAATTCCTTAGATTGTGAATCTTCCTTTCGAGGGAACATTATGAACCAACACATCTCTCTCAAAACTACTCCCACTCATCATGATGATACTGGTGACCTCCAAGAAAGACTCTTTGAGGATAATCTAGCCAGACAAATTGAGGATTTAGAGGCTAAGATGAGTCTACTTCGTGAAAGAGAAATGGAACTTTTAGACCTTGTGGAGGAGCCCCAAGACCTTGGAGAAAACAAAGTTGCTTCCTGTTCACAAGAGCAAAATTCCAATTTTGAGATCCTAAACTAAAGGAAAATAGTAGAATCATGGGGCAAGAAGGAGGAGAAGAAAGGTTTTGCTCAAAACCTTGAAGAAGATGAGGTTGATCCTACTCATGATGACGTTGGTGACCTCTAAAAAAGGATCTTCTAAGAGGATATGGCTAGAAGAATTTTAGAGTTGAAATCTAGAGAGAGATTCCTCAGCCAACGTGTGATGGATGGTTCAGACCCAATGGAACATTCTATGTCTAAACACACCCCATATACACACTTCCAAGAGAGCTATCAGACCACACCTGATATAGATGAAGTGCTGACCAAGTGGAAGGAGGAGAATCATTCAATTCTAGCTCAAAGACTGCCTCCTCTTCCACATGATTTTTCCACTTCATCCCTTCCCAAGGAGGAACTTGTTCTATAAGAGGTGAGTGAGGATTAGAAGACCCAATTTGCAGTTTCCCAAGAGGATATCATGAGAAACAATGAAAAAGAAATCATCATTGATGATCCTTTGAATCCATCATCAGCAATGGAGAAGACTCAGGTCATGCATACATGCAGATGTTCCAGCAATACGAGGAGGAACATAAGCATGGTGAGCTCTCTCCCCCTTCATTTGATGAACTTCCTTGTTGCTTCGATGAGGAGGATGACTACATCAAGGAGCCTAAGTTGGAAGAGGATCAGGAGAATATATTTGAACATCTAGAGATCTTGATCTTTGAGGAGGAAAAAGAGAGGTCTGTCTACCTTGAGGAAAGCCTTGAAGAAGAAAGCTTTGAATAAAGAGGTGATGCTCTATGGGATGAGTAATTAGTTTGTGATTCTATTTCAGAAATCACAATAGTCACCCTTCTTCAAGAAGGCCAAGAGGAAGTAGAGGATGAGTTTGATAGGATCTTCAATGAAGCATAAGGGGATGAGTCAAACCATGATGCATTGCAGAGGGACTGTGCAGATCAAGGGGCCTATGGTGATGAGCCAGCAACGATTGATTTCTTGGTGAAATGCACTAGAATGAAGGACCAAAATTTAACAAGCCTCCATGAATAAGAAGAATACATGTATGTTGGAGGCATGTATGATTCTAATCCACTCAGATATAAGCCAACCCAGGTGGTAGGCAAGAGGAGTGGGTCACCAACTCTCCATTTCATTCAACCACTTATTTGACACCATAAGTTTCCTTGTCAGGAAGGAGACTTAAGAATATTTCCCTTTGATTCAAGAGGTGTCAAGATCCTATTTCCCACTAAGTGTACACTTGATTACCTTTGTATTAGCAACTAAACACAGAATTTAACTAGAATGAATAAGTAACTAGAAATATGAAACAACACAGAATATGAGAGACAATACCAAATTGTATTAATACTCAATCAAAAGAAAATAAAATAAAGAAGATGCCACACTTATTCTTCCCACACCTCTAGAGCTCCCACACTTCTAGGGTTCACCAGTAATTCTCCTTCAATAGTTCACTCTCTTAATTACAGTCACAATAATCAACTCAAACACAGAGTTGTTCAACTCCACTAGTCAGTAACAACGCTACCAGTACACCAAGTACACAACCATACTCTAAGTAGATCTTCCTACTCTTGCATCAACCTGTAAATCACTAGACCTTACTTACCACGTAGATGTCACTACACCGTGAAGAACCCTTGTCCTTGTCTCACCAAATCCTTATGATTCTTCAACAAGTATCCCAGTGGATCTTCTACCAGAACTTGCAAAACTTGCAACTCTCCTTGATCATACACACTCGGCACCCCCTTGGAACTAGGAGGAGCTACTCTTGCTCTCTATAAGCACAATGGCTATCTAGCACACTTGCTCTCTCTCTTCTAAAGGAGCTAATCTTTGCACTCACTCTAGTACAATTTTACAATATAGCCCATGAGTCTATTATATAGATCTCATGCATACAATAATTAGACTTTCTTAATTACAATAATTAGATCCATAGATCCAAGACTAAAATTAGACTTTATCATGCAAACAACCAGTTCATTAACAAACTATCTATAACACTTGCACTTTCGAACCACACAGGTGACCAATGTCGGTCCCTGTCTGTCTGGAGGTGACCAACGTCGACCGATTCCTACTGATGCCAGTTTCCTTCTGTCTACCCGTAACCAACATCGGTTGGCCTAACTAACGTTGGTGATCATGACACTCAGTAACCTCCTCCCATGTTTGCATTAGTGAAGCTTTTAGCTCCACAACCTAATAATCTCCCACCTGGAGATAAATAGCTACACTATACATGTACCTATACATTGTCTAATTTGTTTCCTGGCTTATATCCCTCTTTAAGCTCAACCATGAAGACCAACCACCACACATCTAGTGGTGCAACACCTATCATCCAAGTAACCTACCACATCTGAACCTACAACTCCATGTAGTGCAGACCGTGACCCTACATAACATGTTAACCTGCTGCTAGTCCCTCTCAGATACCTGAGAATCTACCTTCCCTAAATTGGCTCCAAACTCTCTAACAACTCCCACTGCTTGGGAAAACTCAGGTCTACACCAGACCTCATGTGATTTCAAACATTGTTCTAAGCTCAGCTTGAACTGTCTAGCCCTTAGTGTGCTTACTGGTTCTGCATCCTACGTATTGAACCCCGCTAACACCTTCTTCACATCAGCTCCCACTGGAGACAAAATCAGCCTGTGATCTTCCATGTCTCTCATGCCAAAGAATTTTTTGGCTCCCAAATTCTTCATACATACATCTAAACTAACTTTACCTTTAGCTCAAAAACTCCCTGCATGTGTAACCCTACAACAAGCAACCACACAATAGTAATAAGATAATGTTGCAATCATCATCCAACCTGGTAAAGTTAAACACAATAGTTACACTGACATTGACTAAAGCCTTGCTTTGTCATCCACCTGTCAAAACTTGTACCACTATCTTGCAGCTTTCTCAAGACCATATACCTTGGCCTTCCATCTCACATGTCCATCCACTCTCTTCTCTAACCTAGGAATCCATTTGTCTGTCAGTGATTTTATCCTGGCTAGAAACTCTACCAAATCTCCTACTTGGTTCTCTTATGAAGAATTCATGCCATTCTCCCACTATTTCCAAGATTCTACCTGCATTGCCTCTTCACATCTTCTTAGTTCTTGACCAATAGTAAGCAACAAGTAATATAAAGAAGGTGAACAATGAATATGAGGCTCCCTTACACTTTCAATCCTCCACATGGGCATTTGAGACTCCTTGATAGCTTGATATTCACCCAACATCCGTTCTAATGACCGATCTCAGCCATCTCCCAATCTACACCTGATTGATGTCGGTTCCCTACAACTGACCCTGACTGTCAACGTCGGTGCCCACTGATCGATGTTGGTCTCTAGCTGCCTGACACCACTGACTCTGCTAGTCTACACATGACCAACGTCGATAACTATTTGTTTGATGTCAGTTCCCCCTGATCGATGCCGGTAACTATGTTTTCCTATGAGTGATGACTTTTTACCTACGAGCTCACCTTGGATCAAAACCCTGTCCAAATTAACACAGCCCTACTCAAAATAATCTAGTCCCCTTAGCTGATCTCTGTCTGTCATTTCCTCCATGAACACCAAGGCTTTCCAGTTCTTAAGTTTATCAAAAACATCTATCTTTCGCTTAAGAACATGCATTCCCTTCTTACACATGTGACCAAGCCTACAAAGCCACATCTCTACAACAGAAGGTGAATCAATAATATAAGTAGATAGATAAAGGATACATAATTTGTTACCACCATCTAATTCAAGTGCATCCACTGTGAGAGTTATTGTGCATCTCTCATCACCCAACTTTCTTGAAGAAATTAGACTCATCTCCAAGACTAGGACTTGCATGACCTCCTTCAACACATGTGTGTTACCCATCTGCAATTTCAGCTTCACTTTCCCTTTGCTAATAATCTGACAAGGCTCACCAACCCCTAAATAAATCTTTCCAAAGTCTCCCTGGACATACCCATGAAAAGATGCTCTATTTTGGGATGCATGGAAAGAGGCAACAAAATCTATAATCCAAGATTCTACTTTATCTAGAGTAACCTATGCAACAACACCTGCAACATCTGCTTCTTCATGCTGATCTGATACCAACCAATAATCTTTCTTTACCTGCTCTTTCTTTCCTTCAATCTAACCATTCATGTTATTCAGTTTCTCCATTTGTAGCTTAATTTCTTCTGCCATTGCTATACTCCCACTCAATCAAAAACCCTTGTGAGTGACGTATAATCAACAAAACACTTAACATGCTCTAACCACCTATTAGTGTACCTAACCACGCTTTGATGAACCTACAACCTGGCTCTGATACCAATAGTCAGGATCCTACTGCCCACCAAGGGCACACTTGATTACCTTTGTATTAGCAACTAAACATGGAATTTAACCAAAATGAATAAGTAACTAGAAATATGAAACAACATAGAATATAAGAGACAATACCAAATTGTATTAATACTCAATCAGAAGAAAATACAATAAAGAAGATGCCACACTTCTTCTTCCCACACCTCTAGAGCTCCCACACTTCTAGGGTTCACCAGTAATTCTCCTTCAATAGTTCACTCTCTCAATTACGGTCACAACAATCAACTCAAACACAGAGTTGTTGTTCACCTCCACTAGTCAGTAACAACGCTGCCAGTACACCAAGTACACAACCATAATCCAAGTAGATCTCCCTGCTCTTGCATCAACCTACAAATCACTAGACCTTACTTACCATGTAGATGTCTCTACACCCTAAATAACCCTTGTCCTTGCCTCACCAAGTCCTTATGATTCTTCAACCAGTACCCCAGTGGATCTTCTACCAGAACTTGCACAACCTGCAACTCTCCTTGATCATACACACTTGGCACCACTTTAAAACTAGGAGGAGCTACTCTTGCTCTCTCTACAAGCACAATGTCTATCTATCACACTTGCTCTCTCTCTTCTGAAGGAGCTAGTCTTTGCTCTCACTCTAGTATAATTTTACAATACAGCCTATGAGTCTATTATATAGATCCTATGCATACAATAATTAGACTTTCTTAATTACAATAATTAGATCCATAGCTCCAAGACTAAAATTAGCCTTTATCATGCAAATAACTAGTTCATTAACAAACTATCTGTAACACTCACACTTCTAAACTATACAGGTGATCGATGTCGGTCCCTATCTATTTGGAGGCGACCGACATTAGCCAATTCCTGTCGATGTTGGTTGCCTTCCATCTACCCCTAACCGACATTGGTTGGCCTAACCGACACCGGTGACTGTGACACTTAGCAACCTCCTCCCATGTCTGCATCAGTGAAGATTTTAACTCCATAACCTAACAAGAGGGAGGTGAATATTCTTGGTTAGCTATATATAGTAGTTTGCTTTCAATTTCTTTTCCTGCTTTCCCTAAGTGTAGTTTACACAAGTAGTGTTTTTAGTCTTGTGTGTGCTTTCCCTTGTGTCTAGGGTAAAAAGCTTCATGTTTGATTTTTGGATCCTTGGGGCTATTTCTAACCTTTCTTCAAAGATGTATTCTGAATCTGTGCCCAATGGACTACAAGGCAACTGGTCTCTAAGCATAGTAGGCATGCTTCCCCTAGGAGTCACCAATTTTGTTGACCATTTTTTGCCCAATAGGCCAAAAAGTCAGTCCCCCTTCTTTCATGCTATTTTGAGCCAGTACTTTTGATTTTTGCATGTGTCTTTCCATTTCTATGGACTCTACAGGTTTTCTACAGACTTGATAAGGACTTCTACGAACTCTGTAGTGTAGTATTTTGGTAGACAAAGAACCAGTTCAGAGAGTGCAAGGTTTTATAAAGCTTCTTTGGACTCTTGTCTGAATAAATTCATAAGGAAAGAAAGCTAAAATGGTTCAAGGACACTTTTCCTTAAGGTTGGAAGAGTGGTTTAATGACATAATCTTTCTAAGAGTTAGCACCTTTGAACCGTTAAACCATTGAACCGATTCAACACCTTGGTTCATCACTTGGTTCAAAGCCTTGGTTCAATCAGTCGGTTCATCAGCTTGGTTCAATTAGTTGGTTCAATGGCTTTGGCTCAAAGGTTTGGTTCAATTTAGTTGGTTCAACATTTTGACAAAGTTCAACACTTTGGTTCAAACCTAAGTTCATCGCTTTGGTTCAAAGCTAAGTTCATTGAACTAGTTTAATGCTTCGGTTCAAAGCCTTGGTTCATCATGACAAATTCAAAGGCTTGTTTTAAAGTAGTACAATTCAAACAAATGGTGTGTAGTGTTGAACCATTAAACTGTTGAACCATTTTTGGTTCAATCAGGTGGTTCAAAGGAGCATCCACAAAGCCAAAGGACAAGTGCCCTTTCAAAAGGCAATCAGGCACAAAGGCACCCTTCAGAAGGGTCATTTTCAAGAAGGCCACAAAGGATGATTTCTTTCAAAAAAATTCTAAGGCAGTCGGTAGAGGTAAGGAAGAAATCCTTCAAACTTTTTGTTTGAAGGAATTTGAAAAAACTATAAATAAGAAACTCGAAAGAAAGGGACTTAAGGAAAAATCAAAAGACATGTGACAATTTATTTCATACATTTTGTCCTAAGGAATTCCTTTGGACAAAAGTCTGAAGAAATCTAGGGAGGCTGCTGAAGAGAAAAAGTCGAGAAAATTCCAAAGAAAAAGCTCGTAGGGAAAAGGGTTGAAGTAGAAAAGCTGAAGCAAAAAGAGGCCTGAAGGAATTTGCCAAGGACGGTGACATCTCGAGAGCAATCAACTTTAAGAAGATAGACTAGCCATTGGTTTTAAAACTATGATGGGCCCACAAACATCAAATTTTACACTAGGAAAGCCAGAGTGTAGAAGGCACCAAGTGGTAACCATAGAAGGCTTTGACATGATTTTTTAGGAGTAGTGGAATGTGCCATGTGTCCCCTGTAAGGCTCAATAGAAGTTGACAAGTGTCAACCTTTGTGGTCTCTCTCTTTTGTCCCATAAGAACTATGGTAGGCCCCAGATGAATTGTTAAAGAAAGCAGAAGCTGACACATGTCCTCTTTTGCGAGACTTTCAAAGGGTGCCTAAAGCTTCCATGAGTCAAGTGGATGCTGCCACGTGTCCTACTTATTTTACAGTGGAACATGCCACATGTCACTCACTAGAATCAATAGAAAATGGCCAAGGCAAGTAGTAAGAGCCTAAGGAATGCAATGACCTGCCAGAAGATAGCCCCTGAGGGCTGAAGGAGCTAGGAAGAGACAAGGCAAGGAGGAAGATGAAGTACAAGAAAAGAAAAAGTAGTCCAAGTGGTGAGGAGAGGTGAGTTATTGCTAGATGGTCATCAAATAGTGTAAATAGTGAGTGGCACGGCCTGCTTTCTCCATTTGGCATTTATGAGGGGACAAACCATAGTCTGTTTGCAAGAAGAGAGTAGTCTATTTACAAGAAAGAGGTGTGGCCATGTTTTTCACATTAATGTGGAATGCCTATGTCAAAGAGGGAACTGACAATCAAATGGCTCCCTCTTCCCAAGGCTCAGAGCACACATGGGCTAGCTTGCAAAAAGATCACCAAAGTCTTTCCTAGAAATCACCAAGTTCTCTTCCTCTCTATATATATTATAAATCTTCTCATTTGAGGAAAGGATCCACTCTCTTAGCCTTAAGGCAAAACTCTAGCCAAAAATCTCTCAGGATTGTAAGGCAGAGCTGCCAGATTTCACCTTGAATTAGGACTTGAAATTTTTACCTCTATATGGACTTACACTTTAAAGTATATGTCTATGTTCTTCTTTTATGTTAATTCATTGTCTTTCATGCTTTTCACAGATCAATTACAACATGTCTAGTGCATTGTGAAGTCTCTTTTCTATAGGTCTACCAGAAGTGTCTACAATAGGAATATAGGTGCATGTGAATAGCTTACCTAAGTGTGTCACAGAGCACCTTTGGTAGTTCCTTCCTCCCTGTATCTCTATAGACCCTTGACTCACTAAAATAGAAGAGTTTTCCACATCACATGAAGTATATGGGTGTTTTTTCTTGGTGAAAAGTGTATGTTTGGGCCTGAGTGGATCAAACTTTTTTAGTGTATCACCTTTTCATTTTTAGGCTTAGGTTCTATTTTCAGCATCTCTCTTTCCCTTTTCACCCCCCCCCTTTTCATTTTATTTGTTAGCAGTAGGAGAAACTAGGGCCTAAAAGATACATCAAAGGGAGCTATCCCTTATCTAGAGACTCTCCCCTCTGGCTTCGTTGGTCCCATAGGCAAGAGGGGAGTTTCCATTATTGCGTGTGAAAGGGTGGGAGCTAGGTGTCCTGCCCCAGGTGCAATCCACTATGTCAACAAGTCCAAAGGGTTTTTTTCAACTTGGAGTGCCAAGTCCTTTGGTTCTCCTCCATTTTCCTCTTTATGATCCTAATTAGATACTTGTTTGTGGATTCAGCTAGTCCATTCCCTTGGGGATAATAGTTGGAGGAGGTACTGAGATAGATGCCATGATTAAAAGCCCATTCACTTGTCCTTGTTCTAAGAAAAGCCAATGCATTATCTAAAATTATTGTTAAAGGAGCCCTAAATATTGTTACTATACCTTCATATAAGTCTAAAACTAAGTTTTCATTTGCCTCCTTGAGAGCTATAGCCTCCACCCATCTTGTAAAGTAATTTGTATCAGTCAACACCCACTTTTGACCAACACTAGAAAGTGGATTGATGAGGCTTATGAAATTCAAACCCCATTACATGAAGGGTTTCTCAACATGGATTGGATGAAGAGGCAAGGTAGTAAGTTTTTTTCCATAAAAATAAAACATTTAACATTTTCTTACCCAATCATGGGTGTCCTTGAATAAGCTAAGCCAAAAGTATCTAGCCTTCATAATCCTAGTAGTTATGGTTCTTAGAAAAAAGTGACCACCAAATAGTCCATCATGAAAATCAAATAGTACTTTGTCAATCTGATCTAAGTTAACACACCTTAATAAGACACCTAAACAATCCTTCCTAAATAACACTCCATCAACAATTACATAAGTAATGGATTGTAATCTAAAGTACCTTCTTCTATCTCTATCAAGACCTTGTGGACACTAGCTATCTTGAAGAAAATCAATCATATCTTGTGTCTAACTCTTCATGGGTGAAGATTTTATCTATCACAAGGTCATCATGAAGTACCAAAACAACCTCTTTTTTCTCCTTCAAGTCTAAATCAAGATGCTTATATAACCTTTTTCCTTTCACTAGATTGGTTGTATTGATTTTGACATCATATTCCATCACTTTTATGATCCAACCTAACCTCTTTTCATTCAAATCCCAACTTAAGAGAAAATGTTTGACACTAAGATGAGGTACAAATATGTGAATCTTGTTATTAGATATCATGTGCCTAAATTTCTTTAGGCTCCTAATAACTAAAATTACTTACTTCTCAACATAAGTGTATCTTACCTCATAATATTCTAAACTTTGACTAAAAAATTCAATATGCTACTCTAAATTTTCATCATTTATTTTAGTAACCATGGAAGAGATTACCTCTTCATTTCCAAAGGTATACAAATTTAAATCTTTGAAGAAATTAGGACTTGCAAGAGTAGGAGCTTGGGAAATGGATTGTTTGATCTCTTCAACACTTTCATTCCTCCTTCTTGACCAAGTGAAAACTTCATCCTTCCTCAATATGGAGGTTATAAGATTGACCAAGTTATAAAAATTCGTAATGAATCTCCTTATGAAATTGATTTTTCCAAAGAAACTTTGCAAACCTTTTTTGTGTTTGGGAAAAGACAAAGCCAAGATGGCACTCACCCTTTCAATATTAATGGAGAAGCACTTCTTAGAGATAATGTGTCCCAATATATTGCCTTCATGGATAAAAAACACAAATTTATTTAAGTTGAGAGACATTCCAAACTCTCTACACCTATAAAAAATCTGCCTTAGGTGATTCAAGTGATCCTTTGCATTCTTGGAGAAAACTGTGATGTCATCAAGATATACCAACACAATGCCATTGATTAGTCCTTAAAAATCCATATCCATTATACATTGAAAAGTATATCCATCATCATAAGATCCAAAATAAATTTTATATAAACATGTGTACCCCATTTAGTAGTAAAGGTTGTCTTATATTAGTCACTTTCCTTCATCAAAATCTAATTGTACCCATAATACCCTTCAAGGAGAGAAAACCTTTCACTACCTACCAAAACTTGAAATATTTGTTCCATGGAAGGGAGGGGATAATGCTACTTCAAAGAAACTCTATTAAAGTTCATAGATTTAACATACAACCTAATCTCCCCATTATTCTTCCTAAAAGGGACTAAATTGGCTAGCCAAGATGAATGTTTGATAGGAAAGATGATTCTAGACTCAATCAACTTAGTGAGATCTTTCTTCATGAGGGGTTCAATCTTAGGATTGATTTACATTTGTTTTTGCTTAATATTTTGGAACTCTCATCTATATCTCTGGTGTTTTGAGCTAGGATTGGATCAAAACCCTTCAAATCACTATACTCTCATGAAAAGACATTAGAAAAATCTTTACATAAATCAATGAAAGTGTTAGGTGAATATTTTGTCATCAACTAATTGATGACAAAATGGGTATATCAACCACAACACAAGGAGATTTATGCCATAAAAAGTGTGGGTTTACCACATCTGGATGAGGTAAATCTCTTCTCTCATCAAGGGGAGGTTCTCTATGAATTTTTATATGCTATATGTATATATATAAGTAAGAAAAAAATAATACTTGTGGTAGTATAATAGCATCCACCTCTCTTTTTTTAGAGATGATGTCCAAGGAACAAGAGAGAGAAATCTTGGTCATTGGCTAATAACATTACTCTTCTTTCAGGAATGGTATCCAGCGTAGAGTAAAAAATCCCCTGAAGTAGGTAACAATAGTTAACAAAGAAACCTACGTAAGCACAAAGTCTTCCATTGTCTCCTTTGCCAATTTAGAATACATGTAACCATAGTGTGAAATGAAGCACAAAGTCTTCACCTAAAACTACAAAGGATAAAAGGATCAACAAGATAAAAGTAGCTCAAAGTCTTTCTTATATCTTTTAGAAACATCCTCAGACAATATCAACACACACACTTTACTTATTAAACCAAACAGATAAGAGATCATCAGGAAAGAGGACATAAGAACCATTTCCTAGAGAACACAAATTACTTCAACACAAAGTCTAAAATAAATATGTTTCTCATTCATTTGATAAAATATGATTCACAAGTTGAGCACAAAGTCTCAAGAAGTGTCTCAATTTCAGTAGAGTTTTTGCTCTCAATTATCTAGAGAGCTATTTACAAAAGAGGTCCCCTCTATATATAGGGAGAAACCTTTCAAAATTAAAAAGATTAAAATATAAAAATATCTTGGTCAAAGATGAGTCATCTTTGACTTTTGAGATATTTTTCTAGATTTTTTACGTGTAATTACACATTACAAAATTGCATGCACTTTTACATGACAAAAGTGCATGAGAAGGGAGGAAGAAGAGAGAAGGGGAAAATGGTTCAGCTCTTGCCACTAGACTTCTTCAGATGAGCGTCGTACATAGTGATAGATGCATAAATTCTTATACTGTCTAGTCTAATAGTGTTCCTAAAGATGACTCTAGCCCTAATTATAACATCCTTCAATGTTGTGATTGCCTTAGCATGACTAGATAACCTAGATCTTAGATTATCCAGAGTTTACTGAGTATCTAAAATATCATCCACAGAAGTCTATGAGAATGCTTGTTCTTCAAAATCCCTCTAAATCATACCTTTGAATCCTTAGATCATCTCTTCAGCTAAGAGAAATTGATTATCCCTAGAAGTGAGGTCACAAGGCAATTCTTCCAGTCTATTTAATAGGCCTGTATCACTTTTCTCGCTAGCATCCTTGGAAGACTCAAGATCTTCAATCAGCTCCTTGAGTACCTGAATTTGGTATATCAGTGATTCCTTGATCTCAACATAGGAATCTTTGATGAAAATAATGCCAATGGATATCAAGGTGCTTTTTTTCAGATCCTTCATTTCCCTCCACTTGCTAATATATTTCTCTATACTGTCAATGTCCTGAGAAATAAGTGAGTCAAGGTCCTCTAAATCTATCCTCACCTTCTTCATCTTTTCTATTTTCTCAACAACTTCTGTAAGTAAGAAAATTCCTTGAGTGTGCATCTTTTCAATGTAATCCTCTAGCACTTTCCCTTTCATATAGGTTTTTTTCTACTTTTTGAACAATAGGGTCATCTATAGAAAAGGCTTCTGGGGTTGCCACTTCAAGGTCAAGGGTGAATTTTCTTACTAGTACAGTCAATTGCTCTACCTTGGCCTTATAGTAATCCTTCATCTCTTTTTCTCTATCAAATTTTTGGACCATGATGTCTATTGTAGATTGTAGATCACTTTTTGCACATTCGTGAGTAACTTTTTCAAGTTCAACATGAGAAATAGAATAGATAATCATATCGAAACCCTCAAGGGTTGCATCCTACAGTGGTTTAGCTATTTCTAGAAATTTATGTCCCTTTTCTTCAACAAATTTTGAAAAGATCCTTGGTCTCTTAGGGGCCTTAGCTTTCACTAGCACTATCTTGCCAAAATTGAAGTCATCTGCAGAGATGGCTAGCTTCTTTTTTTTAAGGCATGAAAGTTAACATCTAAAGAGGGAGAGAAGTACTTGCTGTGGCAACGGTCCCTATAGCTAGTGTTACCATGGTAACTTGTGCACTGCTAGTGGTAACAGTGGTCACAGTTGGAGTAACTGGTGAAATCATACCAGCTATTGATTAATCAAGGGTAGAGCTTTCTCCCATATTAAAAAAAGGAGATGCTAGACTATAAATAGATCTAGAAGAGCGAAGAGTATCTCCAAAAGCACCTTGAAGATTGCAAAACATAAATTTGGAAAGAGAGGTGGCTCTAGAATAAGGAACACTAATAAGAGATAGAGGTGAAGGAGATACCATAGGAGATTGAGGTGGTGAAGGAGAGACATCTATAAGTGGTTGTGCCCCTTCTTGGGAAGGTAGAGGCTCAATTCTTTATTTCTTTAAGGGTCTGTCATTTGTCTCTATTTGCTGAGCTACCTGTTCTTGGGAGCTTTGTTCTCTAACTCCCTTAACCATCGATTTTGGCTCCTCAACAACCTTCGATTTCTTCAAAATAAAGATGATTCTAGGCTTGTGAGGCCTAGATGGGGAAGGAACATCACCTTTATTCTTGGTCCTATTTTATACCCTCTTCCTTGTTTCCACTTGCAATTCAGCCTCTGATCTTGTAATGAACCCTTTCAATGTGATCCCTTTGGTTGTTAACCAATCATTGGTGTTAGCTAATATTGGTTCAAATCTCTTCCTCAAAGAAGTCTGTTCTTTTTGGGACCACTAAATGGGAGGAAGAGGAGAGTCAGAAACCTTCTTAGCTAAGTACCTACTGTTGATAATGTTCTTAATATTGACCAAATTGGAGGGAATATCTGCAAGCCCTAAATATTCAATTTATTCTAGGGTTAGCATGTTATAGTCCATCCTCCTGATTTCTTTGGTTGTCCTTAGGTCTACCCAAATGTCTTTGATCATAGGCTCATGAAATTGAGTCTTTCTTCTAATCAGATCTTTGATACCCTTGTAGTCAAACTTGTCCCTTCTCTTGAACTGCTTCATAGTAACCAGTTACATCTCTATCTCCATGACCTTGGCTTTGGCTGTTGTCAAAATCAAGTATCTACCAATTTCAATTGGAAACCTAAAACCTAGCTTCTTTAATTCCATCTGTCTAGTGTGTACGATCACCATTTGTCTACATAGCTCCATTAAGACTAACTTATCTGAAGGAAATCTGGGGAGCATATTAGGATAGCCCAAGAAAAAGCCAACCCAAAGATAGCTGAAAGAGGGAAATTATAGAAACATACAGCCATAGTCGTTGACAACCATCCAGGCTTCATTAGATACTCTTTTCTATTCAAGCTAAAGGTTAAAAACACACAAAAATACTATGAAGAAGGCATCATTTACTCTCCTAAAATAATGGATTGATCCTTGCAGTGTTAATTAAGGGTAATATGAGTAGACTGGAGTGGTCTTCCTGTCTCTTTCAGTTGTCAAACCTAGAAAGGTTCGCATTGAAGCAACTATGTACACCAAGTATGAAGTCATATAAAACTTCAAAGTAGTTGATACCTTGGTAAGTTGCTCATGAAGAGTGTTGTTGATCTACTCACCCCAAAAGATGACTTGCTTTCCTTAGAGGATGATCTTGATGAAGGGGTACATCTACTTGTGGAATTATGAAGAAAATGACAAACCTCATACCTTGTTGAGGAGAGTAATCAAGTCACCAACTTCTTCAATGAAATCACTTCTTAAGAAATTCCATGGCCATCTCGACAAGTTAATTCTAGAGGTCTTAAGCCACCTATGATTCATCACTTTATTTACCCTCTCAAGGTCTTTGTCATACTCTTTCTATGCTTCTACGAAGTCAATTCTCAGTACTTCAGTAGTAAGAGGGCACATGAAGACTTTATCAATGAATTTAGGGTTTAGCCAAATTATTACATTGCCATTGGCATCAAAGACTGATCTAGTCTCCCTGTTGTAGAATTGGGTGCATTAGAGGATGAACTCCACATGATGTGCCACTACTAGGAAAGTGGTAACCAGATAAATGTTGCTCTCGATGATTCTCTTCATTTTGGAGCTTGGGTTCATTTCCTTGGTTCTAGTCATGAACTTAGCCATATCCACATGGCCAATCTCTATATCTCTAATGTCATCAACTTTAGAGGTGATCGAGGTGATCAAAAAATGCCCTAGTACCGGTACTTCATGGCTTTTGACTTTTTTAGAGAAGTCTCAGTCATTAGAACTGGTCTCGACTGAGTGGGTGTCGATGAACAAGAATCTTCAGGGGGTACTGCAATCATGATCATGCAATTAGGGAACAATGGGCAAATTGGGGAATTTGCACATTGGATGAACATGACCAAAGAAGGGCACTTAACAAGGCTAGGTCAGAAAGTGGGTCAAAAAATGAGGGAAAAAGGGGAGGAGGTGAAAAAATGAAAAAGAGAAAAATTTCTCTAGAGTTGGAGAAATTTAAAAGGAAAATGCAAGGGTGGAAAAATTCCATGCCCAAGCATGTGAAATGGACTACATGCACAGGTGGCAAATTTCACCACCCATGCATGCAAAGAAGAGAATAAAATGGCACGAGTGGCAAATTTCACCACTTTTGCAAGTTTGACAAGAAAGTGTAGGGGCAGTGAAATTCACCACTCCTATATGTTTGACCTACATCAACAACAAATTTCACCTCACCTACAGGTCAATGGGATGAACATGTATCGGTGGCAAATTTTGTCACCGATGTAGGTGAATGAAAATAGTGTGGAGAGAAAGGGAGCACAGGTGGTCAATTTTTCCACTCGTGTAGGTAAATGGGCAGGGCACGGTCAGGGTGGCAAAATTTACCGCCCCAACATGGAGAAAGTGATAGACGGTTGATGGGGAAAAGAGAAGAGAGGTCAGTGGGAGGAGAGGAGGAAGCGGGCTGATAGCCATAGGGGAAAAAACACAAAAACAAATCCCAATAGAATAACAACTAAAAACAAAACTTAAAAAGAGGAAATAAAAAGAAAAAGATGCTAAAAATAAGACCTGCTTGAAAAACTATGTGCGCTACGAGCTCAAATCTGCTAAAACACACTTTTGCTCATTCACTAGATCATCCAGAGGTAGAGGGCAGGAGGAGGAGAGGAGGAATGAATCAAAATAAGGTTAAAATAAGGTAAAATGAGGTGAAAATTGACTTCAATAACTTGGCACATGTGACAATAAATGCCACACATGAAAATTGAGGTAGTGCAGGGGTAGTAAAAATTACCACCCTTACACTGGGAATTAAAAGGGACATGCAGGGGTGGCAAATTTTGCCACTCCTGCATGTGAGAGATGAAAAAATGGAAGGGTATAAAAATTTTCCACCCATGTAGGTCTAGATGCAAGGGTGGCAAATTTTTTCGCTCTTGCATGTCAAAGATGAAATATGCATGGGCGGCAAAATTTGCTGCCCATGCAAGAAAATAAAAGAAAATGGCTAACTCTGAAAAAGCCAAATTTTGGTTCCCTAATCACATAGAGACCATAACAATTTTCATGTTTTGAAAAAAACTTAATGAAAATATGTTATGAGTTTTGAATGGTGTCAGTTGAGCCAATACGAGAATGAGAAAAATCCATCTCAAAAATGGACTTAGAGAGACAAAAGGCAAAATAGACAAGTTTCACAGGGGGTTGTTCCAAAAATGAGTTGAGCTGATTTTGGAAACAATAGCTGGCTCCTATTAGGGAACTTCCATTAATTGAAACAATCAATGGGAGTAGAAACCAGTCTCTAAGTGCCTTCATCCAAGCCATTGGGCTATGGAGTCAAGCCAAAAATGAAAGAAAAATAGACAAAACGTAAAAACTATACATATATATAAGTGGATCTATCTAAACTTCAAGGACTGAATAGCTTCAGATGTTGCCCACTATGGGGTAGTGTAAATGGTGTTACATCTTGATACTCCTATAAGAAGAAACTCTCACCATAGAGTTGTCGAATGGTGAATGGACCTCTCTATAAGGAGTCAAATTTGCCGTGCATTCCCTTCAGTTCTCACCTCTTGTCCCATAACAAGACTTGATCTCTGACTTGAAAATCATGAACCTTAGACTTTTTGTCAAAAAGTCTTTTCCCTTGATTTTGATGCACCGTAATCTGGTCTACCACCATGGTTCACTACTCATTTAGTTTGTTTAGACACATGATCCTTTTGTCGATCGAACTTTCAAAGGTTAAATCTTTGATTGCTTTGGCTAATCTGAGACTGCTAGTTCTAGAGTGATGGGTATCTCCCCATTTAAGCCATATAGAAGTTGGAAAGGTGACATACCTATGGCCCTCTTGGGTGTAATCCTATCCACTCATAAAGCATCAAACAGTGCTTTGTGCCATGTTCTTTGATTATCATCTACCAATTTCTTGATAATAGTGACCAGGTTCTTATTGCTCAATTCTACTTGGCCATTTCCCTGGGAGAAATAATCTAAAATGTTGGATAGGGTAATCCCATAATAGAAGCAAAATTGAGTAATTTTATGTGAAGAGAAATAGGCTACATTATTTGTTACAATTTTGAGCAAAACTCCAAATCGAGAGATGATATTTTTTTTGAGAAAATTGCACACCACTTCAGACGTAGCGTGCTTGGTTGGGATGGTCTCCACCCATTTGGTAAAGTAATTAATCACCGTGAGGACATAATCATGTCCAGCACTCGAAGATGGATTAACTATGCTAATGAAGTCAATACCCCACTACTGGAAAGGTTCTTCAATTATTATTGACTTGAGAGGCAATGTAGCTAGTTTAGGCTTTCCGATGAATTGTTGACACAATTTGCATCTATGCACCCATTTGTAGGCATCTTGAAATAGCATAGGCCAATAGAACCTTGCTTGAAAAATCTTGTGCACTATCACTGGTGCAAAAAAATTCCCTCCATAAGCCAAATTGTGGAAAGACTCCAAGAGTTTATCTTGTTGTACCTTATCGACATAATGAAGAAATGCCCCATCCAAGTTCCTTTTGTATAGAATATTATCCCATTAAACATAGCTAACAGCCTTTAGTTTAACATTCCATTTTATCTTATAAGAGAGATGAGTGGGACACTCACCATAAGTCAAAAAATAGGTGATGTCAAAATACCACTCATCAGTAGTGGCAACAAAGAGGACCTTGGGTACGCCTTCAATCTCTATTTCTTCATTTTCTACTTCTTCAGGAATGTTGTTGGTAATCAACTGACAAAGACCCTTTCCCCTCATGAGTTTGGTAGGTTTGATGTCTAGATCAAACTCCTAAATATTGGTGATCTAATTACCCCTCTTCATACCAAACTCCTATTGAGTTAAAATGGACTTCACTATTGTATCAGGCACCAACACTTCAGTGTGTGAGTTCAGGATATAAAACCTGAAGTGTTTGACTGCTTTAACCACCGCATATGCATGCTTCTCCATGTTGGAATATTTTAGCTCATGAGCCTTGAGTGGACAACTCATGAAGGAAATAGGAGATTCCATGCCTTCTTGGTTTTGTTGAGCTAGAATAGCTGAGAGTGTATGTTCAAAAGGATAATTGTATATTTTGAAGCTCTTGGTGTAGTCTGGACAAACCAAGATTGGTGCACGAGCGATTGCTTCTTTAATGTCTTTGAATATTGATCTACCCTCTATAGTCCACCTGAAGGTAGCATTACCTTTCATCATATTAATGATGTGGCGAGTCTTCTTAGCAAACTCAGGGATGAACCTTTGAAGAAAATTCACCTTTATGAAGAAAGAGTGAACCGCAGTTTTACTAGTAGGCAAAGTAAGTTATTGGATAGATTTGACTCTTTTTGAGTCAATTTTAATACCTTATTGGGACACAATGTGTCTGAGAAGTTTCCCTTCAGTGACCCCAAAGATATATTTCTTTCAAATGAGAGAAATACCATTTTGATGACAATGTTCTAGTATTCTTTGTAAATGGTAGACATGGTCAGAACAATGCTTTTCAAATACCGTCAAATCATCCAGGTACACTATAATGAACTTACCCATCTCATCTTTGAAAGTGAGGTCCATCACTCTTTGAAATGTGGCACCTAAATTTATTAGATCAAAAGGCATTCTTTGATAGGTGAAGGTGCCCCAAGGTGTGGTAAAAGCAGTCTTATGCTAATTTGCTTTACCAACTTTGCCCTGATTGTACCTCGAGAAACTATCTAGCATTGATAACATCTTTGAACCTGTTACCATCTATAGAACTTGATCCATGATAGGGAGAGGGTAGTTATCCTTTAAATATAATTGATTCAAATTTTTGAAATCCATGTAGATTCAAATTTCACTATTTTTTTCTGACAGGCACTATGTTGGCAATCCATGTGGAGTGATGGATTAGAAAATTTATTCAGGCATCAAGCATTTTTTGTATCTTAGCTAAAATGGTACCTAATATTTTTGGATTATACTTCCTGGACTTTTGCTTGTAAGGCATGAAATTTGCCTTAAAAGGAATGTCGTGGTGAATATCATCAGACTTGAGTGATTTTAGGTCATCATGGGAATAAGCCAAGACATCTATATATTGGCAGAGTAGATTAGCAAGCTTGAATCTCTCCTCAAGAGTGCAACATTTCTTGATGTTTACCATCTTAGGATCTCCCTTGGTTCCCAAGTTTACTTGATCAAAATCTTGGGAGGAGTTTGAATCTATTTGCTATTGTTTAATAAACCTGTCATGGTTATCAAATACTTTCTCTAGGAAAACCAGGCCTTTGGGAATCTTATTCCCCTTAAGCTATAGGAAATCCTCACCTATGTTCACATTTGATTCAAGAGTTGTTTTGAATTCCTGAAGTTCACTACCTTCAAAATGCAGTTGTTCAAAGCTATCTTTTTACTCCAAGAAGGCAATGATTTGATCGTCATTGTTGAATACTTGCCAATGACTGACATTATTAGGTACACTTGGTCAAAAGACCAATTCAATAGTGTACTTATCTCTTTTAAAATCTAGGTGAGGAACCAAGAGAGTAGCATAAATAGTCAATGCATCCACTTGGTCATTAAATTGTCTTGGAATGGTAGAGATGTTGAAAGCGTCAAAATTTTCAATTTGGTCCCAGACAAGATTGTGATAGTGGTGTAATCTTTCATTCTTGGTCTGATAGAGGTTTCTTACCTGGAAAACCACCAATTCAGTGTCCCCTTTAGTATGGAGTAGTTTAATGCCCTTTTTTCTAGCAGCCTATAATCTAAGTAATACGGATTCATACTTAGCTGTGTTGTTGGTGTTGTAAAACTACAACTTGTAGGATAAAGGAACAATATCTCCTTGAGGAGATACCAACACAACTCTGGTTCATGAACTAGTAGAAGAGCAACTACCATCAAATTCTAAGATCCATATCTCATTAGACACCACTTTTTCTTGGAAAACTTTTTCATTTGGGGGAAGAGGTTCTTCTATGCATTCATTTTGGTGTGCCGATTCTCCTGCTGTGTCAGTTGAACACATTTCCATGTTGTCACCTATAGCAGTTTTGTCAGATGCCTCATGGACTTCATCCATAGATAGGAAGTAGTTGCCCATGCCAGAATACTCAAATAAAATTTGAGCTTTTGGTGCTGATGATCAGGTGACTACATATCTTGCCTCTTTTTCAGGAAGCAATTTCCTCATAACACCTTGAATTGGGATCCTTGCCTCTGATAGGTCCATGCTCAGCTCACCTCCAACATCCTTGCAAAAATTCCACCCAAGCAAGACATAGTAAGAGGCTAGAACATCAGCTACTAGAACTATCATTTTTATCTTTTTTTCTTGAAAAGCTGTGAAAGCAAATTAGGCATCTTTTATCTAACCAAGGAGTGGGACTTGCTTGTTTTTCATAGAAAAACACCTTCCAAAAGTTTTGGTCAAAGTTAAACCAAGGGGCATGACATTATCTGAGGCTCTAGAGTCTATTATGTAGTTACTCAATTTGTAACCATTTATTGGTAGGGAAACATAAAAAGGTTCTATTTTTTTTAGAGTAACTGGAGGAGTTATGACAAGATTATTCTAGATGGACTTATCCTTGGGGGATCATGAATGACCTTTGAAGAATCTTGTCCTATGGGGATAGCCTTATTTTTCACATATTCTGCCAACCTATCAAATTATTTAGGGTTAGCCCTCAAATATTCAATTTTTGTCATTTAGATTTTAGTCTTTTTGGCATGATCAATAATATCAAATAATTGAAAAGAATTTGAAACAGAGGAAGAAAGTCCATCATCTGAGTCTTTAGTAGGTGTGGCATTTGTCTGAGTAATAGAGGTGGAAGGTATGGGGTGGTTGGAGGTACTTACTTTTTTGTTAGTTACCTGATCTTTTGATTGGGGAGGCAATGGAGTCCCTCGTTTAGTGATGGAGACCATCGATCGAGGTTCTTCTTCTATTTTTTCTTTATCAGCTTGTGGAGCTGACTAGTTTTGAGATTTGGTAAAAATAGCATAAGATCCATCCAACCCTTTTCCTTTTACTTTCAGCTTTGTCCTAGTAATGTAGGAAACCAATATTGGAGTCACCAGCTAATTTTTCTTCTTCTTCAGTGAAGAGATTAGGATCATCTTCAGGATTTAACTCAGGCTAGAATGAGAAATCCATTTCAACTTCTAGATATCTGACTGTCGAGTTGTTTTGAGGTGATTCAAGAGCAAGGTTCCTTTATGGAAGGGGAAGGTGATTTTGTTGTCCCTGATTCTTGGTAGCATTGCCTTAGTACACGTAATTTTGAAATATCCTCTTGGGCATATCTCTATATGCAGGAGCAGATGACATTCCTTGCATCATTTGATTTTTGAGAGCTATCATCTCATTTTCTAGCTTTTGTGCCATTGGGTCAGTGGTGGCTGTAGGTGAATACTCAAAATATGAGGAGGATTTACCTTTATTAGGGTCTCTCCTTATCTTTCCTACCAAGATAAGGTCATCTTCTACCTCAGTAGCCAAGTTCTGAGTAGTAGCAAGGTCTATGTGTCTGGCCTATCTCAGCAAGAAACCTACTTTGGGCAATTATGAATTGATGAATAATCATTTGAGTTTCTGAGGCATTGGCTAGGCAACCCTAGGAATTATGTGCCTCAGCTTGTCAAACCTGGCAATAAAATCCCTCATAGGCTCATGAGGCTCTTTCTTCATCTAAGTGAGCTAGGCTACCAAGGCATATGCATCTTTTGTAGGCTTGAATCTGGCTTCAAATTTGTCTTTTAGGGTGTCCTAATAAGTCATTGATCTAGTCTACAGGTGGTAGAACTAGTCTACAGTATCACCTTGTAGTGTCTTTATGAATAGCCTGACTACTACATCTTTGAATTCCACACCTATGACGCTGCAGGCTATGCTAAAAGCTATAATGTGTTCATTAGGATGAACCTTTCCATCACTAAAGAATTTAGGGAAATTCTTCCTTGAACTACATGGAAGCTCATGTAGAGGTGAAGTCAAATTTAGTGGACCACAAGAATCACCCTAGGGGCCTTGAGCCATGATTTGATTATGCAAAAGTGGGATCACTAATCCATGTGGAACTTGGATAGGTAAAGCTCAGCCAGCAGTAGAAAAAGAAGCTCTACTTTGTGTTGGTGGCCTGGTAGGGCTAGGAGGAAGACTCTTAGTTCGTCTAAGGTGAGGTTTTGGAGGAAACAACTCAAAATTACTCTGCTGCACCAACTCAAAAGTAGGGTCAACAACACCTTGGAATTTTTCACCTTTGGTATAACACGGAGTTGCCAGATTATAGAAAAAAATGGAAAAGAGTAGGATCTACTTTAGTTTGAAGTTTGAGACTTCAAACTACGCGCTCTTCCCCTACGGAGTCACCAAAAACTATTGGGTGAATATTTTGTGGTCAACTAACTGATGACAAAATGGATATATCAACCACAACACAAGGAGATTTATGCCACAAAAAGTGTGGGTTTACCACATCTGGACTATGTAAATCTCTCCTCTCATCAAGGGGAGGTTCCCTATGAATATTTATACACTATATGTATATATATAAGTAAGCAAAAAATAATACTTGGGGTAGTATAACAACAACCACCTCTCTTTTTTTAGAGATGATGTCTAAGGAACAAGAGAGAGAAATCTTGGTCATTGGCTAATAACATTTCTCTTCTTTCAAGAATGGTATCCAGCGTAGAGTAGAAAATCCCCTGAAGTAGGTAACAATAGTTAAAAAAGAAACCTACATAAGCACAAAGTCTTCTATTGTCTCCTTCATCGATTCGAAATATGCATAACTGTAGAGTGAAATGAAGCACAAAGTCTTCACCTAAAACTACAAAGGATAAAAGGATCACCAAGATAAAAGTAGCTCAAAGTCTTTCTTCTATCTTTTAGAAACATCCTCAGACAATATCAACACACACACTTTGCTTATTAAACTAAATAGATAAGAGATTATCAAGAAAGAGGACATAAGAACTATTTTCTAGATAACACAAATTACTTCAACTCAAAGTCAAAAATAAATCTATTTCTCATTCATGTGATAAAATATGATTTACAAGTTGAGCACAAAGTCTCAAGAAGTGTCTCAATTTCACCAGAGTTTTTGCTCTCAATTAGCCAGAGAGCTATTTACGAAAGAGGTCCCCTCTATATATAGGGAAAAACCTTTCAAAATTAAAAAAGATTAAAATATAAAAATATCTTGGTTAAAGATGAGTCATCTTTGACTTTTGAGATATTTTTCTAGATTTTTTACATGTAATTACACATTACAAAATTGCATGCACTTTTACATGACAAAAGTGCATGAGAAGGGAGGAAGAAGAGAAGGGGAAAATGGTTCAGTTCTTGCCACCAGACTTCTTCAGATGAGCATTGTACATAGCAATAGATACCTGAATTCCTATACTGTCTGGCATAGTGGTGTTCCTAAAGATGACTCTAGCCCTAATTATAGCATCCTTTAATGCTGTGATTGCCTTAACATGACTAGTTAACCTGGATCTTAGATTATCTAAAGTTAACAAAGTATCTAAAATATTATCCATAGAAGTCTATGAGAACACTTTTTCTTCAAAATCCCTCTAAATCATACCTTTGAATCCTTGAATCATCTCTTCAGTTGAGAGAAATTAATTATCCCTAGAAGTGAGGTCACAAGGTAGTTCTTCCAGTTTATTTAATAGGCATGTATCACTTTGCTCGCTAGCATCCTTAGAAGACTCGAGATCTTCAATCAGCTCCTTGAGTACCTGAAGCTAGTATATTAGTGATTCCTTGATCTCAACATAGGAATCTTTGTTGGGAATAACACCGATGGATATCAAGGTGTTTTTTTTTCAAATCCTTCATTTCCCTCCACTTGCTAAGATATTTCTCTATGTTATCAATGTCCTGAGAAATAAGTGAGTCAAGGTCCTCTAAATCTATCCTCACCTTCTTCATCTTGTCTGTCTTCTCAGTAACTTTTGTAAGGAAATTCCCTAAGTGTGCATCTTTTCAATGTAATCCTCTAGCACTTTCCCTTTCATATAGGTTTTCTCTACCTTCTAAACAATAGGGTCATCTATAAAAAAGGCTTTTGGGGTTGTCGCTTTACGGGCAAGGGTGAATTTCCTTACTACTGTAGTCAATTGCTCTGCCTTGGCATTATAGTAATCTTTCATCTCTTTTTATCTATCAAATTTTTGGACCATGATGTCCATTGTAGACTGTACATCACTTTTCACACCTTCATGAGTAACTTTTTCAAATTTAACATGAGAAATGGAATAGCTACCCATATCAAAACCCTCAAGGGTTGCATCTTATAGTGGTTTAGCTATTTCTAGAAATTTATGTCCCTTTTCTTTAACCAATTGTGAAAGGATCCTTGGTCTCTTAGGGGCCTTAGCTTTCACCAGCACTATCTTACCAAAATTGAAGTCATCTACAGAGATGGGTAGCTTCTTTCTTTTAGGTGTGAAAATTGACATCTAAGGAGGGAGAGAAGAAGTACTTACTATGGTGACAATTCTTGTAGCTAGTGTTATCATGGTAACTTTTGCACTACTAGTGGTAATAGTGGTCATAGTTAGAGTAACTAGTGAAACCATATCAGCTGTTGATTCATCAAGGGTAGAGCTTTCTCCCATATTAAAAGAAGGAGATGCTAGACTAGGAATAGATCTAGAGGAGCGAAGAGTATCCCTAGAAGCACCTTGAGGATCGCTAAACATAAATTTGGAAGGAGAGGCAGCTCTAAAAGAAGGAACACTAATAGAAGATAGAGGTGAAGGAGATGTCATAAGAGATTGAGGTGGTGAAGGAGAGACATATATAAGTGGTTGTGCCCCTTCTTTGGAAGGTAGAGGCTCAATTATTTGCTGCTCTTAGGGTCTATCATCTGTCTCTATTTGCTGAGCTACCTATTCTTGGGAGCTTTGTTCTCCAACTCCCTTAACCGTCGATTCTAGCTCCTCAACAACCTTTGATTTCTTGGAAACAAAGATGATTTTAGGCTTGTGATGCCTAAATGGGGAAGGAACATCACCTTTGTTCTTGGTCCTATTTTTTGCCCTCTTCCTCATTTATGCTTAAAATTTAGCCTCTGATCTTGTAATGAACTCTTTCAATGTGATCCATTTGGCTGTTAACCAATCCTTGGTGTTAGCCAATATTGGTTCAAATCTCTTCCTCAAAGAAGTCAGTTCTATTTGGGACCATTAAATGAGAGGAATAGGAAAGTTAGCAACCTTCTCGACTAAGTACCTATTGTTGATAATGTTCTTATCATCAACCAAATTGGAGATAATATCTGCAAGCCCTAGATGTTTGATCTATTCCAAGGTCAGCCTGCTGTAGTCCATCCTCCTAATTTCTTCATCTATCCTTAGGTTTACCTAGATGTCTTCAATCATAGGATCATGAAATTGAGTCTTTATTTTGATCATATATTTAATACCCCTATAGTCAAACTTGTCCCTTCTCTTGAATTATTTCATAGTAACTAGTTACATCTCTGTATCCATGACCTTGGCCTTGGCTGCTGCCAAAATTGAGTATCTGCCAATTTCAATTAGAAACCTGAAACCTGCCTTTTTTAGTTCCATCTATCTAGTGTGTACGACCACCATTTGTCTACACATCTCCATTAAGACTAACTTATCAGAAGGAAATCTAGGGAGAATATGAGGATAGCCTTGGAAAGAGCTAAATTGAAGATAGCAAAAGGAGGGAAAGTGTAGAAACATACAGCCATAGTCATTGATAGCCATCCAGGCTTCATCAAATACTCTTTTTTGTTCTAGTTGAGGGTTAAAAAGGCACAAAAATACTATGAAGAAGGAATTATTTACTCTCTTAAAATGATGGATTGATCTTTGCAATGTTAACTGAGGGTAGTATGAGTAGACTAGGGTGGTCTTCTTATCTCCTTCAGTTCTTAAACCTAGAAAGGTTTGCATTGAAGCAGCTATGTACACCAAGTATGAAGTCATGTAGAACTTCGAAGTAGTTGATACCTTGGTAAGTTTTTCATGAAGAGCGTTGCTGATCTGCTCACCCCAGAAGATGACCTATTTCCCTTGGAAGATGATCTTGATGAAGGGGTACATCCACTCATGGAATTGTGAAGAAGATGGCAAACCTCATACCCTACTAAGGAGAGTAATCAAGTCACCAACTTCTTCAATGAAATCACTTCTTGAGAAATTCGATGACCATCTGGACAAGTTAGTTGTAGGGGTCTTAAGCCACCTATGATTCATCACTTTCTTTGTCCTCTTAGGGTCCTTGTCATACTCTTTCTATGCTTCTACGAAGTCAATCCTTAGTACTTTAGTAGCAAGAGGGCACATAAAAATGTTATCAATGAATTTAGGGTCTAGCTAAATTATTATGTTGTCATTGGCATCAGAGACTGATTTGGTCTCCCTATTGTATAATTGGGTGCACTGGAGGATGAACTCCATATGATGTGCTGCTACTGGGAAAGTGGCAACTAGATGAATGTTACTCTCAATGATTCTCTTCATTTTGGAGCTTGGGTTTGTTGCCTTGGTTCTGGTCATGAACTTGGACATATCCACATGGCCAATCTCTATATCTCTAATTTTGTCAACATTAGAGGTGACTGAGGTGATCAAAAAAATGCCCTGGTACCGGTACTTCATGGCTTTTGACTTTTTTAGAGAAGTCTCAGTCATTGGAACTGGTCTTGACTGAGTGGGTGCCAATGAACAAAAATCTTTAGGGGGTACTGCAATCATGATCGTGTAATTAGGGAATAGTGGGAAAATTAGGAAATTCACACATTGGATGATCATGACCAAGGAAGGGCACTTAACAAAGCTAGGTTGGAAACTGGGTCAGAAAATGAGGGAAAAAAGGGAAGAGGTGAAAAAATGAAAAAAAAGAAAATTTCTCTAGAGTTGGAGAAATTTAGAAGGAAAATGCAAGGGTGAGAAAATTTGTTGCCCAAGCATGCGAAATGGACTGCATGGATGGGTGGTGAATTTTGCCACCCATGCATGCAAGGAAGAGAATAAAATGGCACAGGTAGTGAATTTTTCCACTCATGCAGGCTTGACAAGAAAATGTAGGGGTAGAAAAATTTGCCACTCCTACATGTTTGACTTGCATCAGTGGCAAATTTCACTGCCCCTGTAGGTCAATGGGATGAACATGTATTGGTGGCAAATTTCAATGCTGATGCAGGTGAATAAAAATAGCGTGGAGAGAAAAGGAGCACGAGTAGTGAATTTTGCTACCTGTGTAGGTAAATGGGTTGGGCATGGTTAGGGTGGCAAAAATTTCTACCCCAACATGGAGAAAGTGATAGAAGGTTGATGGGGAAAAGAGAAGGAGAGGTCAGTAGGAGGAGAGGAGGAAGTGGGCCAACAACCATAGGGGAAAAACACGCAAAAAAAAAACCCAATAGAACAAAAATTTAAAACAAAACTTAAAAAGAGGAAAGGAAAAGAAAAAGATGCTAAAAATAAGACCTACCTGGAAAACTACGTGCGTTGCGAGCTCAAATCTGCTAAAATGCACTTTTACCTATTCACTAGATCATCCAGAGGTAGAGGGCAAGAGGAAGAGAGGAGGAAT
The DNA here is from genome assembly GCA_037957365.1 of Torreya grandis. Lineage (NCBI taxonomy): Eukaryota > Viridiplantae > Streptophyta > Pinopsida > Cupressales > Taxaceae > Torreya > Torreya grandis. Next base: position 4,306,694 of record JARHVA010000790.1, read on the forward strand.
GAATCAAAATGAGGTTAAAATCAGATTAAATGGGGTGAAAATTGACCCCAACAACCCAGGGTGTGTGGTAATAAATGTCACGCATGAAAATTGAGGTAGTGCAGGGGCAGTAAAAATTACTGCCCTTGCACTGGGAATTAGAAGGGACATGCAGGGGCAACAAATTTTGCCACTCCTACATGTGAGAGATGAAAAAATGTAGGGGCAAAAAAATTTGCTGCCCATGTAGATCCAAATGTAGGGGTGATAAAGTTTTCCACTCCTACATGTCAAAGATGAAATAAGCATGTGCGGAAAAATTTGTTGCCCATGCATGAAAACAAAAGAAAATGGCTAACTCTAAAAAAGCCAAATTTTGGTTCCCTAATCACATCAAGACTGTCACAACTTTCACATTTTGGAGAAAATGTAATGAAAATATGTTATGAGTTTTGAATGGTGTCAGTTGAGCCAATACAAGAATGAAAAAAATTTGTCTCGAAAATGGACTTAGAGAGACAAAGGGCGAAACGAACAAGTTTCATAGGAGGTTGTTCCAAAAATGAGCTGAGCTAATTTTGGAAACAATAGAAAGCATTCTTCTCTTAACTAGTACATAATTTTCCAAGTGCAAGTAACTTATCCTTAAAGATTTATATATTTTAATATTTCTCTTTCTTAGTAGACATTCTTACATTCTCTTTCTTTATTTGATCATCCTTATTGAATATGCTCTTAAGAGTAACTAGGCCTTTAGGAAGTTTATTGGATTTCAATTGGACAATATACCCTCCATATTTTTGGTGTAGTTTAGAATGATTATTGGTGTAAAAATCAGCCTCTTCTTGTATAAATAATTCTATTCATTGGTCACTATCAAACACTTTCCAATTAGTGACATTATCTAGTATGGAGGGCCTTATAATCACCTTTAGATGAGGCAACTTCTTATCTTCTTTTATCCCTTTTGGAACATCAAACTGAGTTTCAATGATTGCCAACTTGTCATCATGATTTTTTACCTCTCTTATAATATATGTGATGTTGAAATATTGGAATTATTCCATAATATCCCACACTCTATGCCTATAGGACTTAAGAAAAGAATTCTTGATCAAATTCTACCCTCTCACTTAATTCAAAATTAACTCACTATCACCAAACACTTGCAACTCTTTAAAACTTATTTTCCTTACCCATTCAAGGCCATGAATTAGGGACTCATATTCTACCACATTAAAATTACATGATAATTGAAACTTTAAAGTTGAATAGTACCTTTCTTTAGAAGGTGAAACCAACATTGCTCTACCACCTACCCCAATCTTGATTCTTGACCCATCAAAGAAAAGTTGTCATAAACCATTCACATTATCACTTGGATTCACTAAGTTTGGTATGAAAGAGCCTTCCTCATGCATACAATACAACCTAAGAATATCTTATTCTATGAAATTTTAAGGATCATGATCCTAATTCTCATCTCCTCATTCATCTAAGTATAAATTAGAAACTCCTTTAACGGAAGATGTTGGAGATTGGTCAATGTGGAGTTCCTCTTCATCAATGATTCCATAGTTGAAATTTGAAACTTTAGATGTGTAAGGCTCAAAGTTAATATTATGAATAGGTTCTAATTAAATATTCACCTTAGTACCATACTTTGTCCTAAACACTATGTAGGATCAATTGGCTACCAAGTATCCACCTATCTTAGCTATAAACTCTCTTGACAAGCAAAGGGTAACGTATGAAGGTAAATTTGTGACAAACACATCATGAGGAATGGAAAAGGTATGATAATCATGTAGATTAAAATTTAAATCTTTAACTACACAGAAAGTCTTGGCTGGTGATCCATCCAATTATAAGACTCCCTTAGTCATTGATTCATATTTTAGGCCTAGTTTATTTACTATACACTTGGGCATAATTGAAGTTATAGCCCCACTATCTATGATGAAATTATGAACCAAAAAATCAATATTTATTAGAGATAGGTATAAATGAGGACTTTTTCATTCTTTTTCACTTGACCATCTATAGGCTGAATTACATTAACTAGGACAACATTTTCATTCCTAGATACGCAAAATTTTTTACCCAATCTTTGCAATTATTTTTGGAGCATATATTTTTGCCTTGGTATTTTTAAAGAATATCAAAATGATATGTTCATGTGTAGCTTATTAATCTAGTATAAAACATCAATGTAATAATTTTTCACCTTTGAGGGCTCCTTAGGAGTGCTAGATCCTTGTGGTGTAGCTTGAGAAGGAGGGTGAATAGGAGTTGTCTTCACATTCTAAAACTTTTGAATTTCTTGCACTCTAGGACCAAAATTTGAAAAACTTACCATTTAATATTAAGTGGGGACCAAAATAGGTCCTTTATTTGCTCCTTGTTGCTCTTCAATAGCCCTTTTCTTAGACCTAGTGTTAGAGGTAACACTAGTATTCATATTACTTAGATTCCCCAAGTGATTAATAGAAAAAACTCCCCATCCAAATGATTTATGAGGGTAGAATCAGATTATGTTTGACCATTATCCACCTCACTTTTCATTAGTCCCTCAAAACTTGAAACTTGGAAAGATTTATTACCTTGCATTACCATGGTTTGGTTGTGCATGTCATTTGCATAAGCAACTTGTTCTTGATTTTACTCAAAAGATGGATACCATGGTTTCTCTTTAACTAAGTTAATCTAAGTGGGAACAAGAGATTTAGAGGATGAGGGATAATTAGGATTATATATTTGATAAGGCCTAACATGGTTGATTTGACCTTGTCCTTGTATATTTCTTTGAAAAAGAGGTCTATTCGTTTGCCCAAATTGATTGTATGGTTGTTATGGTCTATAATCTTGGGAGTGTTGCCTTTTGAGGGATACCAACTCATTAATGACACTTTGTAACAAAATTTTAACTTCATGGATCTCATTTTAAGGGACAATGGTATACTTCTCATGACTAGGAAAAGGAACCAAAGTAGGTAATGTAGCTTGATCGAGAGGCTGTAAATCAGGGAATAATGACATTAGAGGCTTAGGAGCAATCTTACCTACTTTAAAAATACAATTATTAGAATTGATAGCTATCTCATAGTTATCAGAGAGTGTATTCCAACCCATATATAAGATCATCATGGTTACATCACTCTTCAATACTTTTAGATAGTACAAGAATGCATAGTTTGGAGTAGGGCTCATAAAAGCTAGGATCTTATCTAATGTTTTCTAAAATCTAGTGTTGAAATATTCCATAAACTCTTATGGTGACATATTGATAATTGTCAATTTCTTAGCTAGAGATAGATGATCACTCTTCTCTCCAAACCTCTTAGTCAATAGATCTCCCAGTTCATCTCATGAACCAATAAATTTTTTAGGTAGAGTCCCATACCAATCCAAGGCTTTTCCTTTGAAAGAAAATACCAACAACCTAATAAACACATTTTATTGAATGATATTATGGATATTTAAGAAGTTTAATATGTTTCTAATGTGTTTAATGGTAGTAATAAGACCCTAAACACTAAAATATGGAACATTCTTAAGGGTTACTCCTAGAATTTGGCCATATTAGGCAAGATTCAAAGGAGATGATCCAGTGAATGCTATACAAGATTGATATCTAGCCATCTTGGAATGTGAAATTTGTGTATTAGGGATTGAACTAGATAATAACTTAGACTTCTTAAACACCAACTCTCTTGAATAAGGATGTGTATTCACAAACCTAAAACTTATAGTATAATATAAGGGCAATTGCACAAACTCAAAAGGTAAAACTTTAACAACAAACCTAGTGATTACCTTTGGCATAGAGATTAAGAAATGATCAGCAACTAAAGATTTGAAAACTTTAGTAGAGTGATCATGTATTGAATGTAGATGCTCTTATAGCTATAAATATGCCAAGACCAGCACCAATCTTAGATAATATTCTAGGACTTAGATTCCCATTGAGCATGCCAAAAACTATTAACACTTACTTTGTACCCCTGAGGAGATGCCTATCATTCCTCATCTAAGTGGTATACTAGAAACATCCCTCTTTTTATGGGTGATAATGTTGAGAGATGAATCTCTAAAAGGGCTAGTTCCCTTGATGTACTCTTTAAAGCACTTACTTACCCATCAACTTGTGGATGAAAAGGGTTAAAAAATAACTAAAAAAACCAAAAAAATTGATGCAACAATGTTTAGTCCCCTATTTTATTAAATATTTACTACTTAAAGACAAATAAAGTCTCTCTCTCACAAAACTCACAACCCAAAATGCATTCTCACTTCAATGTTGCATATGTTAGATTCAAGAAGGTTTTTGATACTTATGAGAGTAATGGATGATTCCATGAGGCAATATAGTCACAAATAAATTCTAATACATATATAAACTTAGAAAATAATACTAACAAAGACCTACAACAACACCCTTTTTGCACACTTGGTAGACAATCAAGGATAACATGCTAGAAAGGAAGATCTTTTACTAGACAAGACCAACAAGATTGCACTAACACTTAATTTCATAACATGTAAGTAGGAAAAACACTTATTTATTTTTTCAAGAGACCTTAGAGTAAAAAATTGGCTAATATTTCACCATCAACCAACTGAGTTTGCTCAAAAGAGCCAAAAGAATACATATTTATAGCTTTTGAGAGAGAGAGAGGCAAAATAAAGAAAGTCAAAAGGTCACTTTCACATGTGTAAAACTTATAAAATAATTTAAAAATACATGTATAATGGATATTATATTATCCATGTAATGTCAATAAGTCCAATTATGCATATAAGCATGAACATTGTGAAAAGAGGCATAGAAATCTCAATCCTAACACAAAAAACTACCATTATAATTTGCATCTATTTTATCCAAACACTAACCAAGTATAGGTATGATGATTGGGATGAGAGGGAAGGCCTTCAATCATGCAACATGCATTGTTTCCGATATTACTCATTTGAAAACTACTAGAAATAATCAATCATTGCTTGTAGTCTTAAAAACTCCATTTTTTTCTACCTTTCACATTTGTCTTCAAAAAAGAATTTATTTTCAAATGAAAATCAATGGGATGGAGTGAGACACTTTTAAATAGTATCCATGGCCTTAGACCCCTCAAATTCACCTTAAAAAGACATCTAATTGAGGATTCCATACTTTTCACCCTTGTGTTCACCATGCTAGTTTTGACTAGATGAAATGATAGCTCTAATTAGGAAACATAGACGGTTTTAGATAGAATAAAATGACCATATGTAGTTATAATAGGTCCTTATATTCCCTCCAAACATGATTACATCTCCTCAAACTTCATAGAATCTATAAATCATAGAAAATGGTGAGAAAAACACTATTTTGCATATTGTCCCTATATTTCTATACATCTCCTTCACATGTGTGAGATCCTAAGCGAGTCATCTCCATGATACAATAGGTTTCCTTTCGAAACTATGCCACTATGGTGGCTCTCCAAGCTCATTTTCATCATTGGTTCATAACCAGGGTTTTAGGCAGTTCTAGGTCTTAAGCTTTGTTAATAAAAAATTAAAATTTAACATACATTAAAATTAAAATTTTTGATTCTAATGGACCCTAATAAATTCCATAAATCCATCCCATGAATATCCTTAAAAAAGATATGAGTACTTGGAAACACCCATTGAGATTATTTTCCTCTCATTTTGCATGTTTGGACTGTGTCAAGGATATAAATTTCTCTCTTATTGGTATATTTACACTAAAAATCTCAAACATGTCTATTTACACCTTATAATCATATTTTAATCAATCATATATCTTTCCTAGAGTTAGGCATGGAGGTAGACCTCAACATGGTTATAGGTCTCTTGAAGGCTTAGTGGGCTTAACATACCCTCTACAAGTTTTGCTCATTTTGGATGATCTAACATGATTATTATGTCTTATTACACATTTTATCACTTTATGAATACTTAAAATCCATTACATAATCTCTCAAACACTCCTTTCATCACTTTTCTTCTCTTTTGCTAACTTGGTCTAATGGAACCTTACTAAATTGGATTGTTGCATACACAATCAGGTCACTTTGAGGGGTTGGATCATGTGTTATTGTTACTAATAATCATTAAAAATTCCATACACATCACAAAATTCTCATTTAATATCCAAATTCCTCAACATAGGTCATTCACTCATTTTTCCATCTTTTTCTTGGTATACCAAAAAAAATTATTTTCATGAGTGTTTGATCTTTGAGACAAAATAGAGAGATATATCCCTTATCCCCATGTAAAAATGATAGTTTTTGGAGTTTAATAAGGTCATAATTAGTATTTTTAACAAATTTAAAGGTTATAATCCCTCATTTATGTACCTAACCATCTCAAAATGCCTAAAAAGGGGGCTAAAACCCCCTATTTTCTTGCATTTTTTGTCCAAATCCCCTTCTAGGTAACATTTAAAAACTAATATGATGCATATATGTTGTAATAACATGCTTATCACATTTAAATTATGCTCATGTATATTTTTAAACCATCCAAAACCTTTTTTTTACATGATTTTTCATGTTTGTTCATTTGGCAAGGGTGTCTCCTAGTCACCTATACAAACTGATGGGTTTATCCAAGTAAATAAAAGTGATTGAACATGTTTTAGGAGTATTTAAGTGTATATAACATACACTTGACTAATAATGAATCAGGTCTTGTGCATTTTAACCTTTTTTTCAGCCCTAGATAACCCATGTTCCATTTTTCTCCTTGTTTGCCTACACCCTACTGTAGGAGCATACAGGGATCTTAGGACCCTATGTCTATTTTTGCTTCCATTGAAAGGGTTGATGACACTACTAAAATTATTATGGATATGGTAATTCATTTTTTCACTAAGATTGAGATCTCATCTACTATATCAATAACTATAGGTTTATATTATCTATACATCTTGATCATGATGTTTTAAAGCTCTTTATGCATCTTAGAGACAACATAATTACATATTCACACTAGTGATGTAGAATTTAAGGTATTGAAACACTAAATAGGACTAAAATGATATATATATATATATATATATATATATATATATAATGATATATATATATATATATATATATATCTTGTTGATTTAGATAAAACCTCTTATAGGTGTATACAGGGCTTATTTATATCATGTGTTAGGTGTAGAGAATCATAACTTCAGGTTGGAGGGTTAAATATTACTTATATTTAAATTTATTGGTAAAAAATATACTTATACACCTTGATTAAAACCTTGAACTCATGCTCAGTTGTAGGTGTTGATTTTGCCTTGTCACCTAACCTATAGGTGTATGTTGGATTTCTCAATGGCTCTAGTCATGATGTTTTGATTTTCCCTTGAAATCCTTTGAGGTTACAATGCCCCATGTTTGATCCTATATTCATCCATTAAATATCCTAAATCATCAAATAGGCAAAAAGGTTAGAGTGGCTAACCTAACCTTGTTGTAGGTATGCATCTTCCATACAAGGTACATTTCAAATCATTTATGGGATTAAAAGGGAGCCTTCATATCCTTTCTTGTGATTTCAAACATCTGACCTCATCCCATTTATTAAAAACATCATGTACCATCTCAATGTCCAACATTTTTTCTTCCAAGTAACAAAAGGTCATTTGCTCTTTCGGCTCGTAGACTTCAATAAAGTATCTCAGTTCTTTCTTAGGCATATTAGAAGCCTTCAAAAACTTATGTCCTTTTACTTTTTTACTTCCATATTTGGCATAGGTGTATTCATATGATAGGGATACAAGGTTTATCAACTTATTTTATCCAAAATTTATCTCAACCACATTATATGCCATCTTGAAAAAGCTCATAGGCCTCTACTTAAAATAGGGATTGATTCCTAAAAAATTTAGTCATCACCTTAGGAAGGCTTCTCATGACTTGTTTGTCATTATCAATTCACATAAGTTTTTCGTGGTCTCACTAATATGAAATGTTTATAAATATAGTCTCATTACATGCTTTGACATTCATATAACATCTCAATCCCTTGTTTAAGCCCTCCTATAGGTGAGCATATGATTGAGTAATAAATTTGCTTAGGAAGTTGTGCAATATAGAGTAAGATTGGACCCAAAAGACTTATTATAACCTTAAAAACATATTTTCATCATTCATCCCTCAAATTCTTGACCTCATTATCATGTCATTCACCTTAGGATGATGTCATGAAGGAGCCTAAATGTGCATGTTTGGTTAAAATATGTTGACAAAACATGGAATTATGGTAAAAATGGTGGTGGACTAGCTAAAAATCACCCAAATGACAAAATAAATATTTATACATTTTGTGTCCATCCTTTGAAACTTGAAACCATCTTCAAAACACCTTTTCCAATATGGAAACACCTGCACATATGTGAGAAAGAATAGATAGATGTACCAAGTGGTTGTTTGGCATGGTATATGAACATTTAGTCAAAATTTTCACTCTTCAAAACATGAAAAATTACCTCATTAAACTCTTTAATCCTTTAAAAATCCAAAAACCTCCATTACCACTTCTATACACATAATGAGCAAGCTTATGCATGGAATTCAATTGAAACTAGACATGAAGCTGGCAAATAGAGCAAAAAAATATTGAAAGCTACTCATAGAATGCCATGGTGAGATAAAAACATGAGTGGAGATAGTGATATGACCTATAGACTCATGAGACACTCTTTCCCTTTTTTATGAAACCTATGTAATGAAAAAAACTTATCAAGCAAGAGACATCTCAACTAGAACTATGCTTGGAGGTATCTCCTTGCATGATAGACCAATTTTGCTCATCCAAACCTCATTAATCATAAAATAATAATGTTTAACATATAATAAGGAAGCAAAAATACTCTAGATCCAACACCAATAATTGGTTCGTATGGATTTGGTAGAAATGGAGCAAAACCTATACGGTGCACCAAACAACTATCAAATCTGTACACTCAACTTGTTAGCGACTATTCATAAATAATAGTTGATAATTTATAAAGTTAATTATATGAAAATTAAGGTATTATATTGTAAAAAATCATCCCAAAATAATGTTTTTGAAACCACCTGTGTTTCTTGTATTGAACAAAAACTTGAGGGTCACTCCATCTGCCAAGAAGAGCAAGAAATGTGCAAAATGGTTGGCATCCAAATGACTATTATAGATCAAAATAACTATGAAGGTGAGTTTTATAATCATGATAAAACCCCCAAATATCCTTACCATGTGGCACTCTTTCTAAAAATCTGTACAAGTTCCATTTTCCCTCTTTTTTAGTTGATTTCTATAATGGTAGTTGAACAACCTACAAAAATCAGAGGTAATTAACATCCCTAACACCTAAAATTAATTATTTGACATTTTTCATGAAGGTAGGACACCTAGGAACCTTGGTAATCATGAAAAATGCTTTATTGAGCCCCAAAAGCTCATAAAATGACTCCTAATGGACAAAATGACTAATGTAGCTAAGACTAAAGCTAATTTAACCTTGAATGACATCATGTAACAAGTATACTTCATATGAGAATATATTAGGACCCCATAAAATGTTTAAAATCAAAAATTTTACCTTGGGGTTCCCAAATTTTACTAAAAGTCAAATTTGGTCAACACTTACCTTCAAGTGTGAGATACTTCATTATTTTCAAGTAGACATAAGGATATTGATGTAGAATATCTGAGCAAGGAAACCCCTTTTATCCATTTTAATGAACTCATTGGTTCAAAAAACCTCATTAGAAGTTATTTTTCCAATTTATCTTTGAATGCTTTTATTCCTTCATATGACATCCCTATGGCTTCACCAAACAACTCCTTTGTTATAGATATTCAAACACCTCTTACTTCTACAACCCTCTTGATCCACATAAAAAAATCCTTCAATAAGTTAGTGTTATGGTCATTGACCCTCAACATAAATTATATGAGGCCTCCCTTGTGAAGAATCTTCCAAACCTTGTTCATGCTTCTGACCTCTGAGTAGGAAGTTAGTTCTAGACGGTCCACGTCTCCATCCATCTCAATAGTAGGCTGAGAGCTAAAGATGGAATTTACTAAAACTTGGTAAGACTTAGAGCTAATGGCTTGAAATAAACTTGAAGTACATTTTTTTCCAACCCTTTGTAATTGATTATCCATACGATATCATGATGGTGGGTCATAATTTTTTAAAGCCTTCATTGAATAAGTAAAATTTGCAGATGTGGCAATCATATCATCATCTTATCCAAAAGTGAATTCATTTTGAATAGCTAACATGAAATTTTTAGGGATGTGGTACATGTAAATATTTTCATATAGTAATAGTTATTATAGGATTAACATTTCCTCATTTTGAGTGGGTATTCACCCACTCTAAGATCTATTTTTTAAATTTGATATGGTAAAATATAGGTTTTACAGGGATCTAGAACCACAGGAGTGCATTATAGAAGTTTAAATAGGATAACTAGCATTGAGAAACCAAAAAGCAAAAAATAATACTTAGAATGAAAAAAAATAGGAAAACATAGCAAAACTAGGATGAAGGTCCCTCTTGAGGGTCATCAGCTTCAACAGTGTCCTTCATTAGGATGGTTGGTTTGTCCTTTGAAACTTTGGCCTGAGTGTGGTTTCTAGGGCCTTCAACCACTTCACTATGGAGGATCGTTTTGGGTCATTTTTTACCTTTTATCTATATGGAAGACCATTATGGGGGGACTCCCTTGGGAGAGCCCTAGGGGGATTTTAAAACCTTAGGTGAAATCATAATAGGGGACTATGGGGGCTAAGCAAAGTGAACAAAGTCCTGAATAGTTGCTTTAACCTATCTATTTAATGAATTATAATCTTTGATGAGTTTAGATAGGCCAAAGATTTCTTGTTTCACCTTTGAGTTAAAGTTTTCTAGCAGCTATTTGTTTCTTTCCATCTCCTCTCTAACCATGGCTTTCCCTTTCCAACCTAATTTTACAAGGGTCCCTATTTCAATAGGTTTTTGGTTTTATAATAAAGAACAATTTTAGGGGGAGGTCATTCGAGGAAGACTATGATAAGCTATTCTCAGGGTTTTTTTAGAAGACTAGTGGGATACCTCAGTAGGATCCTCCATTGGGGAGTCCTCCCCAAAAGAGGAACCCCTGGGGAACCTCTTGACCTAAAATGGCTTTATCATGATTAATAAAGAGGAGGATCAGACCTTGATGTAGAATGGGATTGGTATCATTTACTTTGTGAAGTAAGATATTTTTCTCAAGGGAATTAAGCAATAAATAGGAAAGACTAATTTTATATGAAATGAAATGATTGAGAAGTAGAAAATGGTGGGAAAATATTAGTGTATATTTACCTTCTAGCATCATATATCACATGATATAAAGGCAAATTTTTATCTCGTAACATGGCAGGTTAGCCTATAGGAAACCTTTTTTTTCCATCTACATGAAATCATTTACTCTAAAGAACCATTATAGGGACTCTTGCTTTTTTTACTAGTCCTTGAATTCCTTGACACCTGCACATGACATGTGAGTGGCATCACTAATGAAATCCTTTGAGACATTAATGGTGATGCCATGCATATAAAACCTTCAATTTATCTAAGACACCATAAGTCTCATAAAATCTTGGCATTATGCTTAGTGAACCATAATTTTATGAGTCCCCCATTTTTGCTATTCTTCCAAACTTTCTTTTTCTCACAAACCTCCTTGCAGGATGTTGGTTCCAATCGATCCCTCTCACCACCCATGGGGACCAAGAATGTAGAATTAAACTAGGAGAGATGAATCTCTTGGATGGACTAGAGACAAGTAAGGCACAAATGGGTGGGAAGGCCCACAAAGGGCTCACAAAAATATTTAAGACAACTTTTTTTGAAATGATTATAGATCAACTTGATTAAGATCTACCCCATTAAGGTGAGATCATGCATGTGTAGAGAGACTATTTTTTTAATCTACATTGATAGTTTCATTGTGAATAGCATTAAAGACATTATATGGGACATTACCTACATCATTATAGTTTTTTAAAAGGTGGAGATCAACTCTAATGTTGGCAAGGAGGTTGGCCACCCTATTTCCTTCCTTGTAAGTGTGTGAGTTGAAAGTGAGGTATACCCTTTAGGAGGTGATTTACATCATCAATTATGTCCTTAATAGTATGGGAGGTTATATTTATTCCTTCCAAAGCATTAAGGATGTTTAATGAGTCTCTCTCAATAATGATTATATTATGGTTGATGCTTGATGCCAACTATATTCCATAGAGGGTCACCTTGGCCTCAGCTAGGTGGTTTGTTTGATCACCCATGGGACCCACGTAAACCACCAACATCTCCCCATTATAATTCATTATAATACCTCCTACCTTGTAGGACCTAGGTTATTTTTGGAGGTGCCATCAAATTTAAGTTTCACCCAACCATCTAGAGGAGACTTCTATATAGTGTGCTTGTGGATGAACTCAAAGATCTAATTATACGGATGGACTTGGTGAAAAAAATACATGTAAACTACTTATTTTTACTATGTCGATGTAATGGTTCAACATAACATGTAAATGTTTTCCAATAATAATATAGTGTAAATAATATTATTAGTTTCTCATTTAGACTAGGTGATCATTTAGTCTATTCTTTAATCCTCATGATGGTTATGGTGATAAAAGAACATGTTAACTTCATGTTATTACTCTAGGTTAAATGGTTCAACATATTATTAAAATATAAATATTTTTATATAATAATAGTGAAATGATTATCAATTTGTAATTTAGAGTGTGGTGGCCACCCACACTAAGATTTAATTCTTAGGATAAACTTGAAAAAAGGACATAACTACTTCTTGTTACTACATCTGCGTAATGGTTCAACATAACATGTAAATAATTTCTAATAGTAATAGTGCATATATGATTATTAGTTTCTAATGTATGCTAATGAACTACCCACTCTAAGAGAAAATCATTAGGATAAACTTGAAAAATTAATAATGAGTTTCCTACTTATTATTACTCTAGGTAATGGTACAACATAATATGAATAATCTCAAATATTAATGGTCTAAATTGGATTCGTAATTTCACATTTAGAATGGGTGGCCTCCCACTCTAAAAGATAATTACTAGTATGAATTCATTTTTAATATATTAATTCATAATTATGATGACCTTATTACATAAATATAACATGATCATATTCTTAGAATGAGCAATAATGAAGCACATGGTGAGATGTGATTGCTTAGTATCATCACAAGAGTTTGGACTTTCCCAATTTGTAGACATGTGATGAAATTCTATTGGTTGGTGTCCCTGTA